>OX457028.1:26053891-26448891 GCA_949752745.1 Protula sp. h YS-2021
AAGCACTTCAATCTTTGCTGAGAAAACAAACCACACGAAGCCCGAGGAACAAAATTAATCACTATTAACTCCAGTTATCTGTGGTAACTCCTGACGAAATTAGTACAGCAGCCGCGCTCAAAGCCCTGTTATTGCACACCAGGGGCGACTTTCTCCAAAAAAAAAAAAACTCTAAAAAAAAAAAAAAAAAAAAGACCACCAAGTGTCGGTCTTGTACACAAGTGCCATGAGAGGGACTAGACACGAAATGGCACTGTGATTCTATCAAAATACGACGGACAGTTCGTGAAAACTCTAATTCTATTCTATATTTTATATATTAATTTCGTTCTGGCTGCAATTTTTTGCTTGTGTTCCTTCCACAAACAACATGACAGGAAAGAAAGACATTAAGGTGTCTTATTGAAATTTTAAGTGCCTTCAAAATCCATTTTTTGTTGTAATTTTCATATGTATGATTAGAAATTACTACAACCATTGCAGAAAAATTAATCAAATTGGTTTCAAGCGTTTATTGGATATCTTCAAAATATGGGAAGTTTTCACAGGAGGTGACCTGTGGAGTTGGAGTACACTTGAACAGCGACGCAAGAGAGAAGCTCGTTTTTGACTTCGCTGAAAAGAAAGGGGAGGCTGAGGGCGGATTCTACGTGAGGCCTAGAGGAAGATGAGGGGGGGGGGGGGGGGGTGGGCTCTGTAGCGGCGGTGCTGATTAAGTATTTTCACCAAAACTGTTTCCTTGACTTGATCGGCCAGATTTCCACTGAAAGCTAAGATTTCGATAAACTGTGGTGTTTGTAAAGGTAACTTTTCAAAATGAAATTATAAAGAGGCGCGTTAAACAATGAGCTGTATGTTGCTTTGATTTTGATTTAGCACACGTTTTGATACGTCTATCCTCACCTGTAACTGTCAGTGAATTTAAGAATTGGAACCTTAGCATTGACAAACTGTAACTCCTTCAGAAATTCTAAAACAAAAAAATTAATTCTAAAATAATGTTTTATCACTGATATTTTTGTTTTTGATATATTTTTTCAACATCAGTGTACCAAAACATGTCAAACACTTTTATTAGCCAGTCACTGCCAGTCATATATATATATATATATAGTGTTCCCAGAAATCGCGTTATGGGACACTTTAGCCCGTTCCTGAAGGTAGGGGGAAGCCATGCAGCTACTTTGGGTATCTTAATCCTTACTTTCTATATACGCCTAAGCAATGTGGAATGTGATCACTTTAAACTAGGATATACACTACGCCTTTTAAATCCGAGTCTGGAAGGTGGTAGGCTCTTGTAACGCATTGTCCAAAATAGGCGAAGTGCCATCCAAACCGGAGCTCCAATCCAAGGCATAATCCCACCAAGTTTGAAGCTGATCCGACGCCATGCTCGCGGGTGATCGTGTGAACAGAATCAAGTGTCAAGAAACAGACCATACACTACGTATACACCCTCACACAGAAGTACAAAAACTAGAGGTGTGTCCGATCGGAGCACGAATGCCCCGCCTGGCGGATAGTCAGTGACATAATCTTAGTTTGAGGGATGTGATTCTCCTTGAAGAAAGAATGAATAAGCACGGGCTTAGTAACGAGCACCTAACTGCAGTAAAATTGCCTAAGTTCAAAGGCCAATTTCGAATGAATAAACGCCTCGTCGGACAAAAGGGCGACGTCCTGCACAACTTCAATATATTAGAAACAAAAACCCAAAAACAAAAAAGTTGCCGGCCAAATAGCCACGCTGCGGTGCGATCCACAAAACTTGGTACCTTGGCATAACAAAACGCCCCCCCCCCTCCACCCACGGGGGGAAACAACAATGTGAGCACATCAAAAAGGCAATGAAGCAAATAACTCTACATTCCTTATTTTCTTTGGAAATGTAATTGCTTTGAAAGCTTGGAAATTTATACGGGGAGTATGTCCGGTAACTTACTGCACATGCGCAATGCCCTTTCCAGCGTCTTCAGTATCACGGCCGACTGTTCTCTAACAAGCTGCAAACGAAGAAAGGCGTTTTTCGAGCCTATTTACACACACAGAGTGACAATGCATTCTCGCAGAAAGAAGTAAGCAAACTGTGCGTTATCTGACCGCGTACAAACTTCGCTCGCCACATTCAAATGAGCGTCATAGGTATAAGCCAACGTGACTCTGGCGGAGGCTTTGTGAGAATAATCTTGTTGTTTTGCGTATCGCATGTTGCTATGTAACGAACAGGCGGTGTCACAGTACCGGCAAGTATCTGATAGCGAAAAAGATGTATTTCCACGGCATTTGCTTATCAAAGCCAAGATTGTGTGTGTGTTTGTTAGAGTAGCGATAATCCATGGGACCGGTGTGCTTTGTTTTGGATTCAGACACTTAAGGAAGACCAGTGGACGCAAATTAATTCAAATGTTTACGTTACCTTCCTATGATTTTAATTTTTACCTCACTCTGTGACAGCATCAGGCAGACGTCCATGTCACTTCTGTTAGTTCCAAACCCATTCGCTGATGATCCAACCACATACAGATCACAGTCTAAAAGCCAACAGTTTCAACATTTAACAAGTAACATTTCTGCAGCTGTTGTGACGTTAAAATAAGTGCGGTCCAACAACAACAGGTGACTGTTTGAAATGTACTGAAAGCAAATTGAAAGTTAACGTCACAACGTGGTCAACGACTGGAACGTCAAATGAACTCCACCGTGTATTAATTTATTATAAAGTCACATCTAACAAAATGCAATACAATAAAAATTATGTAGAAATGAGGGAGAATATCTAATACTTTCTGCTGCAGGCTTTTGTGTTTTGTAACGCTTTATGTAACAACAATAGCCACATACAAGGAAAAACGTCTTTCAGTATCGCCTGCAGGGCGTCCCGAAGCCTCATCTTCTTGTTGTACAGCTCGTTTGTCTGTCTCTGCGTCTCATAGTACGTCATCACCTCCTCTTCAATCTGCAAGTGATTGGTTGTCTAAGGTCTTAGACTTCACTTACAGTCACGCACAATAGCAAACGATCACACTCGAACTCAGGTGATCTTTAACAGCCGTAACAATCTTACACAGTCTTGGCTACGTAAAGAACAACGAACTGAAAATTATTATCAAACTAGTCCATTTGCTTACACTGCAGTCCCACTACTGTCAATACAGTCCAGTTACTGACAAGATAGTCTAGCTACTGGCATTATAGTCCAGTTACTGATATTGTTTATTCCACGCAGTGACGCAGGCTACCTAAGTTATAGTCATGTTACTGCCAGTGTTTATTCCACGCACCGACGCAGGCTACCTAAGTTATAGATCAGTTTATGCCAGTGTTTATTCCACGCACTGACGCAGGCTACTCAGAAGCAAAAAGCATGAACAATGTGATATTGTTATTGTATGCTCTTTGCCAGAAGCCATACTCTCCAACCTTAACACTCACTACTCATTCAGTCAAAATTCAGTTCTTGACTCAAGCACATGAATTACCGTTTAGCAAGTACTTGAATTAATTAATGACTTCACTATTCAAATGTAATTTTACACTCAATACGGGTTATTGGACTGCGGGATTTACTCCCCTTAGACTGGCCTAATATGGGTTATTCAATAGGACTCAAAAATACCACTGTTACACTGACTTCTTCTCCAATGACTTGTTAAGTCTTAAAAGAGTGTGACCATGATCAAGCAACGAACTTCTAATTGGTGTTCATATTTATGCTGCGGTGCGGGGAATGACCTGAACCTACCTGCTTGTGTTCTGACAACGCACCTCGCAGAGGGTGCCTCTCAATCTTCATCCTTGAACAAATTTTTTTGAAGAACTACATTTACAATGCGGGTATTTTCAGGCCTTAGGAGCTGGCAGATATTCGTAATATTGAGCGCATCTAAGCGGGTTATATAAACGACTTAAATGTTTAAGTAAAATCTCTGTCTTTTTTTTGTTTTTTTTGAACTCGCTGGTTTAGCTTTTTTGTTTGCTTTGGACAACTAACTACAACTACTTAATCAAAACCATGATGTATTTATACCTTTTGGGATTCCGGAACATTTTTTGGCAAGGAGCCGCTTGTTTCGATGACACCTTGGTGATATAACTCGGTTTTCTTTTGTTCCTGGATGCTCCGATGCCTCGATGTTCTTTTAATGGTTTTAATCGCTTTGTCTCACCTGTTTACCATATAGTAAGTAATTATTGAGGGAGGTTTTTGGTTATTACCCTCAGGGGTGCCATTTTCCTAGAAAACAAAACTGGAAAAGAAACCGACAAAAATGAAAACAAGTGGCAGAAATGAAAAAAAGGAAAATACTTAAATTTAACTGAAATATAAGTATAAGTAAACATGGCGCAATTGCCATAGTAATTTAGTATATACACGTAACTAGAGATTTTGCTACCGAGTAACGAAATGGCGAACTTTTCAGCATGAGAAATCCGAAACTGCTAGGGATGCTCTGCAGCTCCCACAGTAAAATATTTTTTTTTTTAACCTCGAAGCGAAACTAGAACCTCATTTCGCTATCGAAATGTTAAACACTTGACTAAAATTAAAACCCAAAAATACTTCCTTCAATTGGTTATTTCTTGAATAATATATTGCAAACAACACAGCTTGAACACGTCTTATAAGCCCAGTAGTGTTTGATTTTTGTTGACGTAAGGTTTGATTGATTGTACAGGCATACGCTGCGTTACCTGTTTACGTAGTGAGAGCTCGCACAAAGCTGAGCAACTGTGTGGTGTTCTATGCTATACGTTAAATGCATAGAACACCACACAGTAAAAATTACACTCTTTTCACATGGCCTTTTAACAAAGAAAACGAAATCGAAGACGAAAATAAAAAGTGACATGCACACGTTCAGATCAAGCTGTTCATAAGTTCCAAGTTTCATGGTCCTAGGGCCTATAGTGTCAGAGAAAAAGAAGACAAAAAAATCGGAAAGCTTTGAAGAAGGAAAAAAAGGACCTAATTCATATAACCCTTGCAAGTCAAAGGCTCGTCAAGTGTTAACTAGCATTCAGAATCGACTGGTTTCCCTGTCCAGTGCATTGTGTACGAGTCACGTTATGCAAGAGGCATTAAAGCATCAGACAACTTGCTGGTGTGCGCTAAAGATCAATGCCACGTACTGGACATACCGCTATACCAGCTCGCTCCTCTAAGCATTGCAGAACCCACTGGTGGGCGCTTGGCACGTGGGCTGTGTGCCTGTCAGCAGTTAAAGTCCCTCCCTCCCTCACCCCCAAACTTATGCCACTGATTTCATTATTTTATTTCCCTTAAAACCTTAAAATGCCTCATTTTTCAAGCAGAAGACACGACCCACCAAGTTATATGTGAAGAAGGCGGGGAAGAGCTTTACAAAAAGCTACTGTTTGACCTTGAAGAAAAGGTGAGCAAAATTTATTGTTATTTTTTTTTTCACGTAATAGATGTCAATTATTGCGGGAGATTTCCGATTATTTCCTTATTCTTTTTTTTTTTTTTTCAAAGAAAGCGTAACACAGAAGTTGCATATCATTACCGTTTTACTGGGAGGGCCTTTTACAAACGCCAATAAAGACTTATGGGTCGCTGAATCTCGCACAGAGTAGCCACAGAGGTGCCTCAAAACGAGCGCAGTTGATCTGCATATCACTATATAGTGAGGATTTGAGGCGGTACGTGGAAACCTAGCTCCAAGAAGTGGTCCGCTAATGAGGTTCGGCTTACCCGCTTCAAATCCTCGCTATATAACGATATTCAAGTCAACTACGCTCGCTTTGAGGCATCTCTGTGGCGATGTTCTGCAAAATTCAACGATCCATAAATCTTTATTAGCTTTCGCTAAAGGTCCTCAAAGTACACCGGTAATGATACATAATTTCTGTGTCATGCTTTCTTTAAAACAACAAAATATGTCTACATCCAGGGAGCATGGTTTATTACGTGAAAAGGTGATTGTAATTTTTGTAATTATTCACCAAAAACTTTTGAATTGCTATTTAAAAAACATGGAAGAAACAAAAAGTGAACTATTGTGTCTGTACAGAATAACTTTATAACTAATTCTGCCTGTATCAATTATTTGAGTATATATTTTTACAGATAACCTATAACCCCTTTATTTTAATTTCTGGTCACTTGACTTTGGCCACGTGACATTTAAAGGCCGGAACGTAAACATTTGACAGGTAAATGCGGAAACAAATTTTTCTGCACTTCAACGAAGATATTCACGCTATGCAACCGATTGAAAATTGTGCATGTTTTACAAAAGGGGTGTATTGGCCATGAACGTTCTGTAAATATTCGGACAATAGGGGCTGGTATGCAGGATTCGTGCCTTAGAACATACGAGGTTGACTCCTATTAGCGAAACCATGTAAGGCTTCGTAGCTCTCACAGAGAGATATACGAAGTTATTTAAGTCTGAACTGCCTCGGAGCTACGCTTCTGGCCATGGACCACAATCAGATTTCCTGGTAGAACATAAACACACAAGGAGCAAAAAACCAGAAGCAGCGTAAATGTTTTATTATGTAACACATTTGCAGGCAGTAAATAAACTATTATTGTAAAATAATCATAATAATTTGATTGTTCTAGGAAAAAATTGCTGGGAAATATCTATTGTTTTTGCGTAACAACTGCTAAAAATCAGCAAAATACAAGTCGAAATCGGCCAAAATTTGGGAAGCCACGGTTGCTATTTTCCAATCAGCAAGGCAAAAAATCCAATCGAAGGACTCCCATTTTTCTACTTATTTCTGTTCTTCTAAAAGGTCCAGTACATCTGATTTTGTGGTTGTTTTAAATCGCGAAATGTTGTGGAGAGTGCGAGATTTCAAAATGTTAGGGGAGGAAGGGGCGGGGAAGAATGTTTACAGTAGATCAAAATTGGTGAAACTGAAAAAACTATTTTCCATAGCTGAAAACAACTGAAGGGGTCCATGCATAAACCTGATAACTGCACCTATCAGCAGTGGAGAAAAACGCTTTTAAATTTGAAACTTTAGTGACAAACATAGGTTTTTCACACCGCATTTTCCTAAAAAAATGCCCACTTCTACTTGGTTTTGAGGTGTAAGACTTACATATGTGATAGAACAGAGGCCAAGAAATAACATGGTGGTAATAGTGCATTTTTCTGATAAGTGGAGTTATCAAGTTTCTGCATGGACCCCTTCAATTGTTATTTGTCAAGTATCGCAAAATAAGGAATATTTGAGCCGAAAGGATTGGCAAATTTGCGTCCGGCTGATTATGTTTAGTTAGAATTGAACATTTTGTTTTCACCAATTACGATCTGCTCTAACCAATTCAATCTCCTCTCTCTCGTATGCAAAAAGTCTGTCTATAAATCAAATTACACTTTGGCCGTTCCCAATAAAAATGCCCAAAAGTTCTGAGTTTCGAATAAAAATAACCGGGTAAAAAATGAAAGAAATTATAAAGAGATTTCGCCTAAATGTCACATTTCTCTTGTACTAGACAGCAATCGGGTTTTTAACAACCCGTAATTTTTGATTTTTTTCCCTTATCATTTCTTTATAATTTATCCCAAAATCTGCAGTTGAAACAACACCTCACCGAAAAGACCGGAATGTGTAGCTCCAAGAAGCCATCCGCTACTGAGGTTCGGCGGGGGCTTCAAATCCTAGCTATATAACTATATGTAAGTCAACTACGCTCGCTTTGAGGCACATCTGTGGCGACGTTGCAGTATATTAAGATACATATTAGGATACATACCCAGATTTATGAAGTGTTATGGAGTGCCCTCAAAGAAAATGTGTTGTTGAAAACTGACATATCTTGATATTTTCATAAAAGAACAAGTCCTAGCAATAACCACAGGCAGACATCATTTGTTTTCTCCTCATGCGCACGCGTTAATTTATGCGGCAACAGTAAGGCGTTGTTATAATACAGATGACCTCTGAGGAGATCTACGTGTTATTTATAAACAAAGAGCGGATATCTATTACAAAAAGTAGACCCCCCTTACCGAATTATTTTCGCGGAATCTCCAGCCTGCAGTGTAAACGGATATTATACAGAATCTACAGATCCCTACAGAGGTCAGCTGTTTCATAACTACGGTCGAATGGCATGCTGGGTAGAACAAACCCGGA
Source organism: Protula sp. h YS-2021 (assembly GCA_949752745.1). Taxonomy (NCBI): domain Eukaryota; kingdom Metazoa; phylum Annelida; class Polychaeta; order Sabellida; family Serpulidae; genus Protula; species Protula sp. h YS-2021. The sequence continues at coordinate 26,062,013 of OX457028.1, forward strand.
AGATAAACAAAACATTTGACAGCTGGCCGATGCCTGTTTCTTTCACCTTTTATGCATAATTTTAAGAAACACAAGGCATGAAAAATGTGGCCTTGGGTGCATAAAGGGTTCTAGTCCCAGGCGACTCCTACCTCCTAGTCCGGGTAGAAGAGTTGTGATGGACTAGGGTCACTCGGGACTAAAAGGGTTCATACTGCATGACCTATCTATATATGCCAACATAGCGCGGATTACAGTACCGACAAAGTGCCTCACAGCAACTCACGTTGAGCAATAGAATGTAACGCGTTGTAGCTCCGATAAAGAAATATACCAAATAATAATGAGGAGCTGACTTGGAGCTAGAGTATGAGCTGTTCTAAATTTTTCTATCTTTTCTTTCATTTTTACCCGGTTCCCTCGCAGTCAAATTTCTTGCGCATTTTATTCGAAACACCAAAAGTTTGATTTGGCTTATAATTAATCGTGGTCCGTGGGCTTATTGTAGCTCCAAGATGTCCTCCAATACTGAGTTTCTGATAAATAAATATACTAATTATAAATAATGAAGAGCTGACTTGGAGCTAGAGCTCGTAGCATTCTTGGGGCTAGGAGGACGAGTGGGAGGACAAATATTTTAATTACTCAAATAATTTGACAATTTAGCCATTTCGCCAATACACAAATCAATCATTTACATATCAACAAAAAACATTTTGGAAAACACCTTCAGGTAAAAAAATGAAACAACCTGGGCGATATTTTAGAACACACATACTGTGTGGATGAAGAAGAAAATCTACATACTGGAAAACGAACTGACAGCCCACAGTCTCTGATTTATTTTGTAACCTTAAACATAAGACTCATGTAAAAAGAAAAATATTTCCAAAGCAATTCATTTATGGAATTTACAGACTTGAAGTTATTCAAGTAAGTCAGTTGCTTGCGTTAGAAAACAAACTGAGAGCCAACAACCTCATTTTTTTAAACTTAAGCATAAGAATCATTTCAATAGAACAAATATTTCGCAAGTTATTCCTTCATTGAATTCACAGACTTGAAGTTATTCATGTAAATAAGTTGCTTACATGCATAAAATATGCAGTATTAATTATTTTATACCATCTCACCCTGAACAGCCAATTATCATTCTTTATCACACTGTCTAATACTATAGCATGGCAGCATATGAAGAATCTCCCTCACGAGAAGCATATTTTTTGATATCTTCTCTGCAGACAAGGCTCGTTCATTTATAATAAAAGAGACAGCAGTAAGACAAAGTAGTAAGTTACTTGTGGTTAAAACCTGTGAGGCAGCAGTGATCGCAGACCAACGAAAACAGATGAACCAGTGGTAATTTTTCATAAGATAATTTTACTTCAAAATTTAGAGTTGATAAGAGCCACTATAGTAACACTTCTGCAATACATTTATAAAAAAACTGAAAAATAAGGAGTCATTACTTTCTAAAACAGTTAAGGGGTGGGATAATTGTGCTAACATATTGAAAAAGGCAAAAATACTTGAATGGCATTAAAAAGTTGCATTAGCAAATTGCCCCTGCGTACAACAAACTTGACGTGATGCTGAGCGGTGAGGTCTGTTCAGTATATGTGCAGGCACAGATGTAGCTGTTAGTGTGAATGTTTTTCAAACAAGCTTTTTTTAACTGTCAACTATCATAACTTTTAGGTTAGTATTACGGACAAAACTGTCTTAAAAGGAGTTCCTTATAAAGAGTAACTTAAATATTTTTTGAAAATCTAAAAAAAAAATAGTATTTAATCGTTAGTCTGCCTTTGCAGCTTTCTCCATTGGGGAAGGTAGCAGTTTCTTTTGAAAGTGTAGATTAGTCATTTGAACTGTAGTAAGGAATTCCTTAAAATTAATGAGTTTCTTGCTAAAACAATTACTTCATGTAGATATACAAAAGTTTTTTATTCTAAATTACAAAAGTTAATGTTAAACAGAATGTTTTTGAAAAAGTCTAGAATGAGACAGATAAAGACTAAAATCATACCGATTTTATTCATCTATATGTAATTAATATTTTTAATGGACCTTGTTAGCTTCATTGCCAATTATTCCTCAGAAATTGAAGAATTCCCTGTCAAGAAAATGTCCAACTATATACATATTACGTATCGTTTATCCAATAACCTATTATATTTTCCCGGCTTTACCACTTTAATAAATCTACTTCCTATGTAAATATTCGATTTTTGCATATTTTAGATTACCAAGCCTTGATCAATTTCATGCATGCAAAACAAGTACTACTGGAGAGCGCACGATCCTAGCTTATAACTGGGTAAATTACAAGATCTTTCAGAGTGATACATTAAGACACACGATAAGGCTGCTGTATATAAGAGAAAAAAACTAGAAAATTTCAACAGCAGAAGAGTGCTTTTCTGCACCAAAAAAAAAAAAAAAAAAAAAAAAAAAAAAAAAAAAAAAGGGGCGTGCAGCATGTGTGCGGGTAGCTATTGAAATGCAGGTGTTCGATTACAGATACGTTTTAATCAGAGGTCAAATTTGTTCAGACAAAGTACAAATTTCTTTATATTTCAAGTATTTTCTCAGGCACATTATAAAAAAATGAAATACAGCGCAAAAATGTGGCCAGAACAACGAAGAACGTGTAAAGCTCAACAGTTCTTTTGCTTATTATGTCATAGCCTATTTTTCGATATCTTCAGTTTTCCCCCTAAATGTTGCAGTTCTGACGTGTCCGGAAGTAAAGTTGGAACTGATTTTGTTTTCAATCTGAATGGCTTACGCCTCAGCTAGAACGGGCGATTTTAGACAAAATTACTGCGATTTATTTGCATTACATCGAATAGAATATGCCGCTTTTGTGCGGATTTTCCCTGTCTTCTTTTTGGAGTTCTTAACCGGAAGTAATCTCGGTTACGGTCAGTTAAAACTGGTTCCAGTTAAATCTGAAAAGAACAGGTAGTTCTAAAACCAGTTATTAGACCGATAAATAGTTATGCCTAAAAGAATAAGCCACACTTTGGGTGTTTCGAATAAAATGCGCAAGAATTTTGAATTTCGACTGCTAGGAAACCGGGTAAAAATGAAAGAAATGATAGAAAAACCATAGCAAAAACAGCTTATACTCAGAACATAAAAGAAATTGAAACTTGAAAGTATTTGTTAAAATTTTTAATAAATTATTAAAATAGCATACGGGTTGTTAAGAACCCGATTGCTCTTTGGTGCAAGAGAAATTTGATATTTAGGCGAAATCTCTCTAGCATTTCTTTCATTTTTACCCGGTTATTTTATTCGAAACTCAGAATTTTTGCGCATTTTTATTGGGAACGCTCAAAACTGGTGCGTTTATGTGAAGCTTAACTAGAACCAGAACCGATGACATCCGCAGTGGTAGTTCTGGTTCTAGTTATGCCCTCCAGATAAATGGGGTTCTGAATCTAGTTATGTTTATAAATTTTAAGAGCAAATCAATTGTAAACAAAGATGAATACACAAATATCATTCAAACTCCGTAAACAATTACTAATATTGAGTTGAAAATACTTTGATATAAAGCATTTCATTCGTTGATTTGTAAAATATATATCTTTGAAGACTTTCAATCAAAACAGCAGTCGAAACATTGATGCTGCTGCCAAATATAAAACCACATTTTTTAAGAGTTTCCTGTCTTTTTGTTCAAATTATCATATTTTACAATACAAATTATCATATTTTACCACTTTTTATGAGAAAGTTACTGACTTTAAATTTTAAAATGTTGTTTATAATCTATTCAAAAAGGTCAAGGGCGTACCCGAAGTGTGGCTCGGGTACGATTTTCTTCACGAGAACCGGTTACAGTTGGCCAGATAAACGGCAGTTCTAGACCCAGTTATGCGGTTCTGGAACCAGTTATTGCCCACGTAAACGCACGGAGGCAGTACTGACACACGGAAACTAATTACAAATATGCAAAGATAACTCGAGTAAGCGAATGTGTCAGTTACTTTGTAGATGGTAATCTTTCAATATTTAACCCACTTCTTTGTTTTTTATTTTTAGAATAGAAGGAATCCTCATATTTGTCAACATTTAAGAACTTGATGAGCGATAATATGAGTTATTTTCTGACTTAATCGCAGGGGAAACAAGGGCCGCGTTTTATTGCGGCGTATATTTTTTCAGAATACTTTGTAAGTTTTTGAAGAATGTTGTACAAAAACACATTAAAAAATTCCTAAGAACTGCGAAGCAATTGAAACGCGCTTTCATTGAGGATGATTAAAGCTGTGATATGCCCCTAGTATTGATCACACTTGTTCTGGCATACGAGGGAGAGGAGATAGAATTGGCTAGAGTAGATCGTAATTGGTGACAACAAAATGCTAAATTCCAAATCCACCAAATAAGCCAGCTGCAAGTTTTGGGAGCCCTATCGACTTAAATGTACATCATTTTGTGATATTTGACAAAATAAATTTGTTTTGAACCACGGAAGATGTTCTTTTTCATTTCACCAATTTACATCTACTGTAACCATTCGTTCTCCCCCCCCCCCCCCCCGCAGTCCCAGCGGACCCTTTCTATCTTCCTAGGACAGAAAGGGTCACAGTTCCTGCAATAGAAATGGCCATTGATCTCAATTTTCGAGGCTCTGGATCTTTCGGTGCACGTTTAAGGACACCGAGGCTCGAACTGGCAGGCTTTTTTTAAAGCACACTGAGAAGTACCCTGGTGCATTATTTTCGACCTCAGCGAAACTCCCAAACAAGAGTAATGCGTGGTTTTGCAACTGTGGATTCACTGTTGTTGTGGGCGATAGTGAGGGGTTCGATATCCTGATATCAAGAAAAGACATATTTTTCTCAGTAAAAAATTGTTATCTGACCATAAAACTTCGGCGCCATAATTTATAATAGGGCCATTTATGTGATGCACCCTTTCTAAAATAATGCCGTTGGCCCCAGTCGTGCGCCGATATTTGAAAATTGACATAAATGACATTTCCTATTATAGGAACTATGACTCTTGCTGTCATAGAAAGACCGCAAGAGTCATCTAGGACTAGTTCTGGCATTTATGTGTTTTGTGCTATAGATAAAAACAGGCTTGTCAACGAGTTGTTTTTGATCAAAACTGAGCGAAAATAAAGGATCCTACTTGTTTTACTTAAGATCACTAAAAAAAGCCAAAGATTTGTGAAAAGTACTTGTTAAAATGACGAATAATCCCTGTGGTATTAAAGATAAACTAAAAATAAATATCCGCTGTCAAATTACTCCTCAGCAGAAAATTGCATTTATTGCAGGTTTGCTGTCTTTACCCAAAAGTCAAATGCGATTTATACATTCTGCAGAAATTAATAATGCAGAAAAAAAAACGTCTAATTTTTTTAAGAATGTATAAAGACGTTATTTGAGTCAGAAAAAGCACACCCAAGGAAACCTTAATAACAGAGACAGTACCTGAAACATTTTCAGACTTTTTTATTATAATATAGTAATTGACCGTTAAAATTATAAAAGTTTCGTATCTGAAAATGCAAATTTTATCCCAACCGAATTGGTCAAAACGCAAAAGCTTTTCGACACCGGCAAAAGCCTAAGCACGAGTCGCAGTTTTAGATGTACGCCAAATATTTGGCGTTTCGATAAATCGCCACTTATAACACAAATCAAGGGAAAATATACATTCTGCATTTGGCTCTGTCTGGCAAATCTTCTGTAACTATAAGGCGAGGCAGCCTGAAACTTGATACATTTCGAACTGCGAGGGAACCGTATGAAAACAGTGAAATAAATGATAAAAAATATGGAAGAACAATAGTTCTTAGGTGCTTCTCCACCTGGACTTTGCTTTTTTTTTTCGTATATGACAAAAAATGCCGAAATTGTGGAATTTTAAAAATGTAAAATTGCGTAAATGTCGGTAAATACGTGAATCCTCAGAACCCAACCTCTTCAACATCCCTTTTCGAATAGCTTCCACCCGGGAAAACTCGTTTTTGTGTATTAAAATTGTGAAAAGGTTACGTTCAGAAAAAAGGGTCTTCATTTTTTTCGTAACAGTGTTCATTTCAGAGTTTTTCTCTCTTTACTTGTTTGATAACTCGGCTGGGCCATGTCCTTGGACATGTTTGTAATTTGTGGATTGCTAGATATCAAAATACTTTTTCTCCCACAGTTTTGATCGGCTTGCCTTCAAATTCTGCGCATTGTTCACTAGGCGGTCCCCTGAAAAGTTTCATTTTTGGCGATCAGCAAAAACTGGCCAAATAGCGGGGCTACTAAAAACTTAAGTAGCCAGTTTTCAAAACGCTTCTTCTCCCACAATTTTGACCGGATTCCTTTCAAATTTTGTACGAATTTTCTATAGATGTTTCTCTTTCGAAAATTGCTTTTTGGGGCGAGTCTCAAAAAAATTGGCCAATTGGCGGCATTTATAATCTTGTTTTCCAAAATGCGTTGGCTGCTGCAGTTTGATTGGATTTATTGAAACTTTTTTTTTTGCGCACCTCCAAAAATTCGCCTCATGCCTCCGTTTTAATGTTTTAGGGGTCAAGTTTATCGAAATAGTTTTTCTACAAGTTAATGTAATAATTTTAGTCAGAATGTTTTCATTTTTAGGCATAGTTCTTTAACCAGTTTTCAGTAACCCGTTTTTCAAATATGACGACCACTTTTTGGCGTCCATGCAAGCCTATTGATGCTTGATTCACTAGATCTAGGCTGGTCACAATGTCCCAGGGCATGTTGTTTAAAATATCAAGTGATAGCTTCTAAAAATTTACATATTTTTTTAAAAAGAGCAACCTCTCAACATGCTGAGGTTTTACAGTTGAGCACGAAGCAGTGTCTTATCTAATAGCTGTTATATTTATATTTTTGAATAGTTCTTTTCCTTTTGTTTGAGTTAACTACAGCTTCTGGCTATATATATATATATATATATATATATATATATATATATATATATATATATATAGATATATATATATATATCCTTTCAATCGAGATATATAATGATAATAAGATGACATAAATGATAGAAAAACAGTATAAAGTGAAAAAAACGTAAAAACTTGTCCAGATTAGCTCACAAGGACCAGCATGTAGAAATTTAATGTAGTGAGAATATTTATTTATTGGCTGTGATCAACGTCATGTTATTTGTAAAATCGGTCAAAAGCTGATGTCTCGGCGCTTTGTCCGCATGCATCCTGCTAAAAACATATAAGCGTGCATTTAACATGCCTGGTTCAGAGCCCCAACCCTCCATCCAACCACTCTCGAGGGTGTGATTTTTTAGAGACTTTCGAAGCTTCTGTTTTACATTTTGACCGTTATAACTTGAAATTCGATGAGTAGCATCCAAAAACTACATCGAAAATTTTATGACAATTAATGATTAATATATATAATATTCTGTATATAATGCTGCATTAAAATGATACACACAGAAATGCACGCTATTAAATTTAAAGTCTGTTAATTTTTTTTATCGTGCTCAGATGCACACAAGTTCAACTGATCTCTAGCTGTATTGCATGCCCACACATGTACTTATTTTTAGCAGTGCACCAATTAAAGCCACTGTGTTTACAGCAGGCCTCAGCTGTGAGGTAATAGCAAACTATACACAGCGAGCATCAGCCTTTTGCTCAGTGCAGAAGAAACGAAAAATTACCCTGTCTTTGTGTATTGATTTGACCTTGAAAACAACCTTAATAATAAATAAAAAATATCGATAGAACTACTTTACATCAAGTTCTATATACTGCGAAAGTTTGGTGTCAATCGGACATGTAGTTTCTGACGAGTTGTGATGACAAAATGACGGCTGAGTGTAAAGAAAAAAAAAACGATGAAAATCTCACGGGTGCCCTAATACCAAAACATTTAACTCTTTGCAAGACTTCGTCTTGCCAAGTGCTAATGACACATCTTTCATGGGGATTTGTAGTTCTGTTCAGACAAATTCTGAAACACTGTCAGGCCCACACCTTTAGAACTTTACACAGTGGAAATATATGTTATGGAGATGTCTAACGTTGTAAAATCTTTGAAACCGGCAAAAACTTGGCGGATTGCCAGTTTGTCAAATAGTGATGAAAATTACACATTCTGCATCGAGACTTGGGAGTTTCAGCCAGAGAAGTTCTCAGAAGCTATAAGGCCCAGAGTTTGAGAAAGTATCAATAAATGTTTCAAACAGTCTTCTGTAGTGATTCTGCCATATCACAGCCATAATAAACACCAGATAAAGTGTTCATTTCTGTGTGCTATATCTGTAAATTGTCTGGAACATTTTTACATTGGGAGCACCGTCAATACACTCTAGAGTGTATGTTGGCAGCAATAATCAGACCTAATTTGGTTATACGTTTTAATGTTTACTTTTCAACAACATTATACCATGGAGAGTGCACCTTCACACAAACTAAATGAAAGTGGCTGTATCTTACTACTTTTACGTAGTTTAACTACGTTCGAACTGGAAAGCAAATTTTTTCTTTTTTCTCTGCAAATCGTTTCCATGCAACTCATAAAAAAACGCTATAACACAGCGTATGGATAGATGTATCCATAACTTGCTCAGCACAGTGTGTGCTGTTGGATAACATACGTGGCGCGTTGCGTTGTGTGAGCAAAATCAATGCGGGCTGTTTGGTACCAAGACAGAAATAGCTAAAAGGGACAGTTTCTGTATTGAATATATGCTTTAATCAAATTTATCAAAAATTATCGAAAATATAGCTGGTTGCAGAGCTTATTAAACCGTTTTAATCACGAAATCAGTTGCTTTTTAGGATTTTTTTTCAAATAAAGTAATTTTCTTTTTTGGATGGATCCATGTCCTGTGCAGTCTTCAGTCGAATATCCTGATCCCAACAGACCGCTGCCTTCCCGCCGATTTAATTTAATGCATGGAAATGTCAATTGTATTGATCTGTTAAAAGTTTGGTTTGTGTAAATGTTAACAATGTAGAAAAGTTTATTCCTTTCCATGTGTATTAATTTGCTTAGAAAAAGCGAAGCGCCACTCTGGTGCAGCTGTGATGTCGTTATCGAAATAAACACAAGCTAGAATTTGTAGCCAAGAACGAAATTAATGTTGAGGATACGTGCTATATTTTCGTAATATAATAGAATTAAAATTTTCACAAACTGTCCTCCGTGTTTTGATGGAATCGTAGTTCATGTCCTGTTACTCTGTTGGCATCTGGGCACCGTCACTTCTTATTTTAAAATTTCGCCACGTTTAGAATTATTAAAAAAAATGAAAAATAACCTCACATCAGACAGTTGGAATATGCCGTAATTTGGGGTGTATAAGTCGGGACTTTAGATTGATTTTACTTTTTATTTAGCTTTCCTGGACTTATACAGTGGTCGACTTAAACACTGGTTATTTTTATTTTTGTTGTTGAGTAAAAAGTCAATCTCCTAAGTAAACAAGACATGTAAACTCAGTGCATTAGTCACTAAGCGAAATAGATTGCTTACTCGAAGCACATCAAAAAAGTCTGTTCCTGCCTTCAAAATGTCGCAAGTGCACCCAAAAACCGAAGTGGCTTGATCCATTGCTTTGGATTCCTGCTCACCTAGTGTTTGACACAGGACGAAAGGGGTGCGGTTGCTGCAATAGTAGACAGGCCACGTTTAACTACTTTGCATGCGTGTTGCGGCGTCATCCTCTACGGAGTAATAATGTATAAATAACAGTGTTTTTCTTTTATGTTTTGTAACCATTGAAGGGACAATGGAAGACCTTAGAATGTCTATGAGGGCAAAGACAGAGTTAAAAACCCGTCCAGGGTAACCACTGTTGATAAAATAAACCTGGACAAGAGTGAATGTGTGAGTTGTGAAACAAAAAAAAGGGGGTTCGGGGGTCACCTAGCCTGTAGAATTCGACTGACACAGAATTCGACTTGTACACAAACTTTTATCTATTTCGGTCATTTTAAAGCGGCCTTGACTTATACATGGATCGACTTGTACGCCAAAATTATGCTCTTTTTTGTGGAAGCAAGAAAAGGAATCGGTTGAACAGACTCAGAAAATACCAAATTCCACAGCTGTGATAGTTTTTTATCACAAATCTGCCATTTTTTAATTTTAGTCGACTTTCTGTTTTCAGTGTGACTGTTTATGAAGTGGACTTTTTTTCCTTTTTTATATGTCAGACTAGAATGGTTAGAACGCCTTTCAACTATGTCCTTCACAGAATCTACTAGAATATATGCATGTAATTAAAATTTAACTAGATTTTATCTAAGGGTAAGTGTCCGCACCAAATATGAAATGGGCTTTCTTTTCTTTCAGGTGACCTATTGTATCACTGGATTTGTGACTTGATACTAAATTTCTCAGGTGTCACCTTAAATGTAAAAGTTTGTCAGTATAAGTTGGAAAATTAACCTCGACTGTTATTTTTCGCGGTTTTTTTTATCGGTTTTCTTAAAACGGTAGAAAATGGTAGAAAAGTTGATTTGCAATAAAAATATTTTCCACTCCTGTAGCTATAACAGCTGAGTCATTTTGAAACTTGTTTGACAATGACATGTACATAAGAATATGTGTTGTTTTATGTCGAAATTGATTGATGTGGACATTTTCGGTATTTGGTCATAAACATTGAAAAACATTACGATGATTTTCAAAAATGAATCACATTGTTCAGTTTTTGACAGTCTGTTCCCAAAGTTGATGGGAGTTGGCCCAGGGGTTTCTCCAGTTGGGCCTGTGCTTGTGATATTTTTTTTTCGTTGTTTCAGCTGATCACAATAGCCCTGGACATTCTTGCTATTAAACACATCGTTACAACATACATGTAGATAATCCCCATGGTGTTCTGCAATGGAATCTGTATGAGCTTTGATCGAAACAATCAAAGCGGCTCCGTTTCTTAGATAGAAGAATGTCTTCTTGTTATTTACTTCTCATTTTTTCCTGTGCCTCCCCTCCCCCCTCCCCTCACCACCTAAATTCCCGAACCAACAATGTTCTATTCTCACGATAATGTCGAAAAACTACGTGACGACATTTCTGTCTATTAAAAAAAAAGCAAACATTATTGAAATTATGATACAACAGTAACTCGAAATGGCAGCTTTAGATTTTTATATTCCATTATCAGATTGGAAGCATTGCTGCAGCCTTTTCGGCAATCAAGTAATACTCTGCAAAAAAGAGCAAACCGTCTGATTTTTTTGAGACTGCAGTGATCAGTATTCCTTGTGTGTACAAACAAAAAAAATAAAATATAATAGCATAATCTGAAGCTTTGGGCGTCATATTTTGGTAATATACAATTTGGATGACGCCCCGTGTCCGTTGGGCTGAGGGGAAAAAAAGTGCGTTTGAGCATAATAGCGATTTTCTCAGAGTATTCTGGGAGAGACACGTAATGTGCTTCGCGAGGCAGTCAGCTTGAGGAAAAGTCTGACATCATGCAGACACCACCACGTAAACAGCTGTTATTGGCACGAGCCCCCCTCGTGAGAGAGGCCACGCAGCATATATATATATATATATATATATATATATATATAATCAGGCGCTGACAACGTCTGGTTGTAGCCGATAGATCGATAGCGTGATTGCAGTAAGATCGCTGTCAATCACTGGTGGATCATATCAGGGATCGATCACGTTAGTTCTCGTGCTGATCTCTGTTCTCGTTAATTACAGAGAGGATACGGTGTTGCCGTAAGAAAAGTATTCCACACATTTAAAAGGCTGCAGCTTTGTGCTCGTGACTTGGGTGTCGTAGACAAGGATACTCGGCGTGTCAGCACTGTCACCATGGCAACACTAGCATCGCAGACTACTTCAACGGTGTTGCGTTCACCCGCTGCTGAAAGGAATAAGCAACCATTGTTAAAAGTGCTGTCGGAAGTACTTCCGTCGAACGGTGACGTTCAGGCCTTGGAAATAGCTTCTGGTTAGTGGGATAAGTCATTTTTTAATTTTTAAATTCCAAATGGGGTCACCCATGCATTTTTTTTTTTTTTTTTTTGGCTGGCTGTCTTCACATGTAAGTCTTATTTTATAAATAACAAAAAAAATTCACGCTTTACTGTTTAGAGAGAAAAGTGTTTGAACAACTGAATTAAGTTTGAATGGGGTTCAGTTTTAGTGTTATGCGGGGGGGGGGGGGGGGTCCAGCTATTTTAAGATCGGGCTGTTGTAGCACGCGATTCTTTCCCGTTTGTCTCTTTATGCTTCGCTGAGAAGCAAGCTGATGGTCTGTTGATATCATCCACGCAACTCGGCTGATGATAGATGCTCCAGCACCTTACCCACAATACTGTCTCTGCCCCCTTCCTGTGTGGCTCGAATGAGCGAAGCCAAATCAATAATAAAAAAAAAAACGAAAAAAGCGGTATAAAACTTGAGGAGTGAGTCATAACATATCTTCACTGATATAAATTGGCACAAAGATGTATGTATTCTGTAAAGGTGGAGGTTGGGTGGCTGGTGTCCGGGACCTGTAGAGGTGGAGGTTGGATGGCTGGTGCCCACGATCTGTAGAGGTGGAGGTTGGGTGTCTGGTGCCCAGAACCGTTTTCGTAGTTTTTTTTCCCGTACAAGAAACATGTAAACTAAAGTGAAAAAAACTGACTGATCAGAACTTGGATATTTGTATTACACTTTTTATGCGCAATAAGAATGTCTGAAGCTTCAAGTGTTGTGATAATTGTACTTGTTGATGGTAATTGACCTGAACTGCCTGCTATTAGCCAGTGTGGGTCAACATTATTTGTAAGAACTTCGATTTGCATGTGCACACGTATGGGTTACATTAATGCGGTGTTGCCTCTTATTAATCAGATGACTGAGACTGCGAAATATTGTCATTAAATCCGATATGTCGACGTAGCTAATATGCGACATAGATGATATGTCGTTATGGCCAATATGCCGTCATAACCTACACTTTTAAACAGCGAGAGGCTAATGTCGTTATAAAGGGGTTCTACTGTGTGTGCAGTGAACACGTATACAAACAGCGTTTCTCGGATATACAGACGCGAAGAACCACGCGACCTTCGGGGGGGGGGTGGCGATTTATACCACAAGAACGGGACTCGAAACATCAGTTCTCGCCATCGGTGCGGCCGTTGTCGCTGTGCATTTCTATCTCAGCCCTCGGGGCAAGGAGACTATATTTTGTCCGGTGCTAACAGGACAGAGCGCTTTTCAACCCTGAACTAACAGTCATGTGATCTGGCGGTCATGTGATCTCACTGAGAGATCAATATACAGGGAAAGCTCTGCAACCATAAGTCCTTACATGCAGAAATGACATAAGTTCTTGTCTGTATTAGGTTCATACTATCTAGTTTCTGATGTACTTATTGCAGGCAAGCCACTGGAGGAAAAACAAACGAGGACCAAAATGACAAGTGTCAGTGGCAAATGTTTACCATTACTTTTACAGTTCCCGTTCAGTGCTGAAAATAGCACAGTACTAATTAGTAGGGGGTACAGTCTCTGCATGTCTTTCTGCCCAACACTATTTTTACTGAATGCTCTATATGGCAGTCTATACGCTGCGGGCTGCTCTGTTTAAACACTTTACCCCACTTATATGTAGAATTCTGTCAAGTACATCCTTGAGAAAACATTGCATAATAAGCCATTTATGGGGCGAAATGGCGCTCCCCAAAAATAAAAGGACGCGACTTGAAAGATCCAACTACCGAGATTTCAACTCCCCCCCCCCCCCCAAGCCGGATAGGAAGTGAAATATTTTTCCATTCCCCCACCCCAGGAACTTGAAGATGGTTTCAGGATACCTTAACGAGCAGGTTTATTAAAAAGAGTTAGGAAATGTTTTATGAACGTTTCAGGAAGTAGTTATTATGCACACAGAGCGACCTGAGAAGATTTCATGCACTGTTCTAGCGTGTCCACGCCCTCTTTTCGGTGTTATTCTTTAGTACACCAAAGGAATTGAAATTACGGTCATAAATCTTTGATTGTGGAATCTTGACTGATGCTTAGATGGTCCTTAAAAAAAACCCCGAAACCCTACTATAATTAACGTGCTTTCACCAGAAACGCACTGTTAAATAGCTGAGAAGCGCTGGCTTGTTTTATGTAGAAACGAAATGGGTATTTTGTTCCAGGGTGCTGCTTTGCAAATCAAATTTACAGGGTACTTTTTCTCACCCGATGGTTAATTAAATAGGCCATTGCAACCCCTTTTATGAAATGTGCAATAATTAAGGCCCGTATCGTGAAAGATAAATGTGCCAAATCTTAATGTGCTAGGGAGGACGACTTCCATTGTTGCATATTTTTTCTAAAATTTTAAATGCTACGTGTTGAAAAATAAAATGCACATCAGTTTTTCAAGCATATTAATATCCATTACAGTAGTAAAGAGTATTCGGTTGGGGGGACGGGGAGTATTCGATCCCTGTCCGTTGATAATATTTCGGACACCCTTCGGAAATAGATTTTATCGCAGGATTGGGCAAAGAAATCACCATGTTTTCTGGGCCATTCTGAGTGATTATCTACTGTATTAATTTTGGCTGTTAAAAAAACACTTGCTGCTGCATCTACAGTTTTAAGAAGTCGCCTAATATGAATGATGAAGATATCCAAGAAGAAAAGGCAATTCTTGTTTCAAAATTCTCTTGTTTGCCAGCTAACTTTATACACAGAACGACGAACCTGCCAAGTACCGATGCATTTTTTGCCCCATTAGTAATCTCAGACTCTACTATTTATGAATATAACATTTCATTGCAGAAGAAAATTACAACGATTTAGGTAGCTTGGAAACTTTTATTTTGTTGCGCAGGTTCAAATTCACGTGGCGTACATTGTACGTATTTTTTCGCCATGCCTACATGATAAATATGACGAAGTTTCCAAGTGGAGAAAAAAATACGTTCCATTTTCTGAGCCGTATGCTGTAATCTCAAGAGTTGTTTACTACACACACATTTACTATTTATGAGATATCTGCTTTAAGGCACGGGACAACATGTGTGTTTCTTCGCGGAGAATTTACCCCACGTGACTTGGCGGCCGTCAGAGATAGACAACCAATCACTTTACAGGTAAACCGACCAAAAACAAACACCTCCTCTCCCCTCCCCGCCCCCCGCCCCCCGCCTCCAACAGTCTGACGGGGGGGGGGGGGAGGGGGTTATCCCCTCGCTTCTTTCACTTCCTCATTGGAATGTGATACTTCATTGAAAGACTGGTGAATATGGCCTAGGGAATAAAACAGACACCACCTGCAAGAAATATTTACCGGTGGCTTCAATGCCTAGCGGTTATTTTTGGGAGATACATGCCTTTAGGAATTCAAGAACAACACATTTTTTACGTACATTAGTGACCGAAAAAGAAAAAAAGCCGGTGAAGAAACGTATGTAATGTGTAGAAAACACAATTGTCGTTGATACTTTTTTTGCTTAAAACATATTGATTAAATAAGTGAAAAAAATGTAGGACTAGAAAAATTCCCTTGGCCTTTTTACCTTGGCTTTTTTGTCCATCAGTTCGAAGATTAAAAAAAAAAAGTCTTGATTAATTGAGATAAAAAAGTAGAAGCAGACATAAGAAATGAAATCTTCTCAGGTCGCTCTGTTCCCAGAGGGAATCAGATGAAGAAAATTCTGGTAAAAAAAATGGTGTTTTTATGACCAAACCCGACGAATTCTGTGGGTCGTATAGCACTTGTCTTGTCCGCCCATGCGTTCAGTGTTGCATGTGTGCACCCTCGGGAAGCCACCTGAAGTCTACTTGGAATGAACAAAATAGTCATACAGGTGTATGTTGAGGTTGTGACCCTTTTATTGTTGATGTCTGTCCGTCTGTCCGTCCGCTGTCCGTCATATGTACGGGTACCTTTGTAGAAAATAAAGCATACTGCTGTTAACTCGTCATGTTATTTTAGGTGATGGAATCTGAAAACTAAATAGAATGTAGAAGATATATTGAAGATATGCACTGCCCTTTATGGATGTCTGCGGTCTGACACCACAGGGGTCTGAAATTATTTCAGAAGTGTTGTCATTGAAAGCTACGATTTTAAAATAGATTTGTTTTAGTGGTTCAGTGTGTATTTTTTGTCAACAGTATACGAGGCTATATAAAGAATACAGAAGTGACAAATGTCAAAGATCCAGTATTCATCAACGCAACACAGCCGGTTCGAGAGTGGGCCAATGGCGAACTGGAGCCCGGGTATTATGACGTCATTCTGTGTGTCAACATGACCCACATTTCCGAATGGGCGAGCACAGAGGTACATCATGTTTTTTTTTTCTTTGGAAAATTTGTGTATTGAGTGGTTGGTGACAACAGTAACATTTGACAGTTGCTACTAGCAGATGCAAATTTTATTCATTGGCTTAAACATGTATTCGTCTGACCTTCACATTGTCCGTCATACCACTGTGTGCAGGGTTATTGAAAGGATTCCGGGCTGTTGTCCCAAAATTCTCTTAAAATATCGCTGACTGTTAAATGGATTTCCCAAAGAAAATCATTTCTCTAAAGTTGTAGTGTTGGAAGCATCGTCACAATAGCATGCTTCTGCTAAGTGCCTACTGAACTAGTCCATCTTCAAATATGCGTGTAAGTCCGATAGAAAAAAATCCTGGTTGAACTGGAGTTCTCATTGTGCAATTGTACAATGATTGCAAATGTCTACGCAAAGGTTGCCACAATGTCCAGGCATCTGTAAAATGCGAATTCCACAGAACCGCGAATCACCCAGTGCGACGCTGTAACACTTCATTAACACAAAAATTGTCAAATTGCCAGCGCTTGACAAATTTCAGTATTGAATTTAAATGAGGCTTTAAGTGCTGCGGAGTCTCCTTAAAATTTCTCTCAGAGTCATTCTGTATAAAGTAATTCTTTTTAACCGGAAGTTTGGGCTACACATCCAGATTAGTGTCAGTAGCTTGTTTGCGCAGTGGCGAATAGACAAACCGTGAACCCCCCCCCCCCCCCTTCCTCCCAATTCCCATTCAATCCCATCCCAGTCCCTGACATTTAGCGGCGTTAAGCGTTAAGTTAACGCCTTCAAATGCCATTTTAACGCCAGGATTTTATTTTTAGGAAGTCACGTATAAAAAAATCCTCACCCTAAATTCCGTTCATATCTTGAGTGAAACTTCAGAATAGAAGTTTCATTCATAGTAAATTTTGCTGTGCAATGTTTTTGAAATTACCAGTTTTTTTAACAACTACCCTTTAGCAGTAATAAGAAGGAGAAATTTAGAGGACTGCATCTAATATCTGTTCAGTAACTGTTAAGCTTTTAATCTCAATGACCATAATGGACTAATGCTGTTTAAAACGGCTTTCGATTTGTCGAGTTTACGTTGAAGCAGCGACTTGCAATTCAACTTTTAACACCCCACGCCCAATAATTTAATCAGCTGGAAATAATTTGGTTATTTCATCCCCTTGGAGAACATTCACATAACTTAATGTCATATTTCTTTTGCACTACAGTAAAAAGTATGAGTACAATTTCGAAAGAGGTGTGAATTATGCTGCTCCAAAAGCCATCCAACTATGGCAGGTGTCACATGCTGAAAACGTAAATAAAGGAATATAAGCAAGGAACTGACAAAGAAGAAAAAGAAACATTACGCGTAAAAGCCTTTTATAAAACTGGGGACTACCATTAGCAAATAAAGAGCTGTGCCATCTGTGGTCAACCCATTTCTGTGATACTATTAGCAACCGAAAGCTATCAGGCCAGTCTAATTTGAAGGTTTAAGCTGTTTTTCATGTTTCGTTTTTTTCTTTCCAACGTAAGTCTTGGCTAATGGCATCATACAATTGTTTTTCCCGCCCGCCCCCCCCCCCCAAAAAAAAAGTTAAATACAAAGATTTCTTGACAAAATTTCGTTAAAAACATACATATTTCTGTGTTAGAAAATAACTTTATGTGGGAAGAAGACACTTTATTTGGGGACAGACGACCGATAAAGCTGATTGCTTTCCTGTTAAGGAAAAGCTCATTTCCACTGGTGGAAAAGTAGCAGCTTTCGGGCTTGGGGTGGGTATAACAGAAAACTTCCTGTCGGCTTGTATTTGGTTGAGGATTTATTAAAGCAGTGACGAACCGGTTATTTGGTTCCTCGCCCCAAAGACGGCTTGCGTTTTGTTGGAAAAGAAAAAGAACGAACAAGTCCAGCTGAAGTGGTCTCACGCTACAATAAATGTTACAGATTAAGTCTTGTTCGGACGGTTTTCCCTATTTTATCTCGGAGTCTGTGAAGAGCAAGTGGGTTTTAAAAAACAGACCGTGTTTAAATTCTTCTTCAATGGTTCATTAGGGACCCTGTTTTCGGATGGTCAGTACTTAGTCAGTACTTCTAATTGTTGACCAACCCTTCATACGGTACTCTGATTCATTTCCAACTGTCTGTAGTTCTGGAGGTAAATTGCAGCCCCTCGAGTTGAAGGTTGACGGAAAGACGAGCAAAGAACAGAATGAGCGCTGCTGTCTATTTGTCATACCATTTCCCCGGTGAGAGTACGGTGTGCAGTGGCCTTTGCCAGACATGTGTCTCTAGAAATTGCCATTTCCTCCTGTTTCACAGTAAAGACATATGGTCACCCCACGCTGTCTCCTGTTCTACGTTCTCCTAACAGCTTATACAGAATTTTTCTGGTTACGCTTGATCACATTAAAAATACTTTACAGCTTACGTCATCAAGTTTTCTCAGTTCCCAGTGTGGTATGGTTTCTGGGTATGTTACTTACGGCATTGTTCTTTATAAATTCTGTTTGGATTTCACTGTAGTATTTATTTTCTCTTTTCAGGGCTTATTTTCCGGTAGCAGTATATACTTGAAGCCCGGAGGAGTGCTGTTGGCTTATGGGGTAAGCTATCTAATATTTATAAACCACGTAATAAACTCTTTTGTTGATTCTCGCACTCTACGTGTCATAATTAACTGTTCTTTCTCAGCCTTTCCGTAACTAAGGTTACAGGGGGGAAGTTAGTTATTTAAACCCGCAGCGCATCCAACAAAACGTGCATAGCATTAAGTTCCATGGATAAAGAGGTTTTCCCATTTGGAGATGTTTATTAACTGTCTTTTTTTTCTACTTTTTCCCTAAGGCGGCTTGCTCTAATTTTCTTCACATTTTAGTTTCCAAGGTAATTATGGAACCGTTCTGTTGGGAAAGCAAAGGAGCTTATAGGGATCAGGTATTGGGATTGGTTGGCAAATTGAAGGTTGCCAAGACAACATAGAACTCGAGATTGGACATTGCAATGAAAATTTTAGTTTTCTTTCTTTTTTTTTTCTTTCTTTTTTTTTCTCCTTGTGTTTATAACTTAAAAGATGATTTTGTATTCTTACTAAACAAGTACCATGAAATTGTATATGCATGCTGTCATTCCTAAGGAAAGCTGAGAAAGACCACGAGTAATCCGCACATTATTATGACTTCGCGTTCTAAGTTTCTTAATCAGCACGCCTTAAAAATATGTTATGGCACAACAGTTTCCGTTGCAGACAAGTTCACGGCTGATGCTCTCTGCAGAAAGTTATTAAGATTTATAGCTGCTGGCTGAGTCTTCTTACAACAGCAAAATGTTCGTGCGGACGCCTCGAAATGAGTTTCCTCGGTGAATCATCAGTCACGCAGTTTAGCTGAATCGAACAGTGACTCGAATTTAGAAGAATTTACTAAAATAATGAAATAGTTTCTCTGTGTTTTTTTTTTTCAGGGACCCAGTAACGTTCCGGCTAACCTCTATTGGTTGTCGAATAGTACCTGGGTTGGAATCTTTTTAAGCGAGTCCTGACTCAAACAAATGACCCAAAATTTGGTGCTTTGGTGCGACTTTGAATTTTAGTAAATTTTGCTGCCCTTCTGTATGAGGTGCAGAGGCAAAACACACATCCGTCGTCGTGTTGCAAATAGTACCAGCCATTCTAGTTCACTTATCCTCTTATTCTGGTTCCAGCCTTACAAGTTCCACGGGGACATCACGCCTGAGAGCAATGTACAGTTTGATAAAATGCTGAAACAACAGTAAGTAGATTTCTACGACACTGTAATTTAATTTGCACAATACATTAAATTTGTCAAGTGTCTCAGCGGAGAAAGCGGCTGCACAACTGTTTTTATGTTCTCAGATCGGAACAAAGTGCCCACGATCCGCTCTTAAAAATTAAATAGACGGTGGTCAATATTCCTGGCGTGAAATTTCTTTTTTGTCTAGGAATCAAAAGCCAGTTCTACGTGGGTGACCTTCATCTAAGACAGCTTTTCCGATTTTTTTTTTTTAAAGTCACCGACTGAGGCTTTAGCTATAAGTTTTCGTGTTCTTCGTCCGTCCGTCCGTTCGTCCCTCCGTCGTTTTCTGTGATATTTAGTATAAAGGTGACCTATCATAGACCCCCTGCGGATTGAGGAATCTTAAGAATACGTCCACTGCTTTCTCTTCCGGACATGGCGTAGGAGACGACTAATCGGAATTTCTTTATTTCTAACTCTTCTTTTACTATTTCTTCATTCTTATTTCTTTTTTTCCCGCTTGCTCTTTAGCAAGTGCGTCCTAATATACCCATCCTAGTTGGTGAACGGGACGTTAAACACGAAACAAACAAACAAGACCTATCAGAGTGGGTAGATGCACGTCAGTTTTATTTAAAAAAAAAATAAATAAATGACCGATTAACAACAAATTTTGGACAAGGTTTTAACAGTTCGAAAGTATAGTGTCTGATTTTGGGATTGATCAGAAAGTGGCCGCCAGCCGCCATCTTTGATCTTTCCGAAACTTTTTTAAAAACATGAGAACTTGTAAATAACTTTACACATCGCCACCAAATTTTAGACAAAGATTAATCATCGGAAAATTATACCGCGGAACTGATTTTGGGATGAATAGGAGAATTCAAAATGTCCACCAGCCTCATCTTGTGTTTTCATCCGTTTTTCTTGTTAACGCTGTAAGACAAAAACTACGTGGCCGATCGTCGCCAGATTTTAGACAAGACTCAGCAATTAACAATGTACGTTTGGACTATGCTAACGCTCCGCTGTCGTGCACTTCTGGTTGCACAAGGCCGTAAAAGAGATGGTTTTCTCCCATGCCATGAGGTAATATAATGGTAATGGTTGGTTCAGTGATAGATGCCGTGTAATACCCAATTCCGGTTGGGGGCTGTTCTTTCTACGCTAGCTTTTTTTGTTTTTTTGAGATAAGTTAAAAAAAAAACTTTATTTTTTCGTAGGATCTCGCAAACACTTCAGTTCACATTGTGTGACTGATCCGAGCGTTGGCTTATGATCAGTATACTATGGTTTTCCTATGTAGTGTGTAAATGGAAAGTAATGCGATAGATTTCACTTTGTAGAAAAAAAACGAAAACTTAGATCTCGAAGATTCCCATTCTCGGCGCAGTATTACAGGGTTGCGGTGATGATTAATCGCCGTTGTTTTGTAGCGTTTGGCTAAAAGAAGTCAACGCGATATTCTCCAGACTGTCATGTTGTTCACGGTGGTTTGTTGGTTCGGTGCCTTCCGTAGCGCTGGAAACCTAGGACCGTCTGCTTTTGATGCAGCGCACCGTCAAACCAGGGCTTTCCGTGAATACTGGCTTGGGGTGGGGGGGGGGGTTGCTGACGTCAGCTTCCGGTCGTGCTAAAGTGTTGACTTGATGCTACCGGTGATGGCGGGGTGAATTACTTACTCAGCTTTGATCTCAACGGCTTGTTGAACTATCTGTGTCCGTGATCGTGGGGGGGGGGGGGATTGTTGACTCAGCGGATTGAAGTACTTCCTGTAGCATGGAGAGATTGTTGACTGGAGGAAAATTGTTCACCCAATGAGCACTTCAGTTGATTGTTGATTCCATGCTTTAAATGGTGATCATTTTGGACTATGGCCCAGAACAGCTCATCTCACAGCACAATATAATCATTTCACATCCGCCCAGAAAATAATAGAGTTTTCCTTGAGTGGGCTGGAATGACATTTGATAATTTTCAGGCCCTACCACAGCGCTAGGCTTTCAGTACAAATCGTGCCAAACACAAAAGAGGAAAAGTCGTGATGATTTAAACTTTTAACAATATGAATGCATTGCCTGCGGTGACTCTCGAAATGTATTATGAACTGTGACCACACAGTGATACGGTGGTCAGATAGAGTCACAGGTTGTTACAAGTAATACATGGCATGGGTACATGTGGCATGACGTCACCCATGCCACACAAATATTACGTGTACCGTTGGACACTTTCCGTTCCCGGCACAGCAGCTGTCAAAAGCACACATATGAATACCGTCTAGGGGTGGGTCAGGGCCAGAATTTTGGCCGCGGGGCGCCGTGAAAAAAAGCCCGCCCAGACCCAGGGCCCCGAACTCTAGCATTGGCAATATGGTTCAGTATACAGTGCTGGGTACTCCGGCATTGTACATTCGTGATGTGATTATTGTTTATTAGAATATTAAGTATCACTGCTTAAAGCAACTATAAAGCATGCCTTTAAAGCTTATTAAGTGTTACGTATATTTATAAAGTTCTACAAAAATGCGGAAAACCTGTTTCAAACTCCTCAGCAATAATAAAAAGTATGCTAATGATCTCTTTTTATTTTTTTTATTATAATTATTTATTTATTTATTTATTTTGGTTGTTCACGAGATGGAATACACACTAGTGCAAAAAAGTGAAATTTAGAGAACAATTTTGCCTTTTAGATAAAAATAAATATATGCTTTTTTAGATGCAAGTGCTTCTTAAAGCGTAGTCAAATGTTGTAAGGTATCGGCGAAACCTTTTGAATTAAAAGAAAAACATTTTGTTAAATTGAAAAAAAGAGAAATTTATATGGTACATGTCATAACAGCAAAAGCTGAAGCTTATGTTTCGCCTTTTGTGTGAGTCTTAAGTTCATGACCCCATCACCCATTCGAAGTTTGGTTCAAGAACCCCTATCCCCATCCCCAACACAGCAGTTTTTCTATGGAAACATTAGACCTCAAAGGCAATGGGTGATAATTTTGAGCCCCGCGACAGGCATATGTAACCAGTTGGTATTCCGCACGTTACGCGCCTCATCACTCGCCGCGGGCCGCATATATTTCTTCCCTTCTATGGACTGGAAATATGGGGAGGGGAGAAACCTCTTTAATCCTGACAATTTTTATGCTTCGAGCCAAAGTAAGTGGCAGAATTTCGGTCACTGAAAGAACACGAGGTTGTTTCCTAAGCTGCATGCTGCACTTGATGAGTAAAGCGTAAAAACGGGTTCACATTCGAATTATTATCGGTAGTCTGTTCCGGAATAGCCTACCAAAAAATATCTGAATTCTTATTAGCCCAGCTTACGTTACACGTAAGCTGGGGTATTCCTATCGGTTTGTGGGCGGCAACCGTTAGTTAGTTAGTTAGTTCGTTAGTTAGTTGTTTATTTAGTAAACTTTGGTTCAAAATGCATCTCCTCCTACAATTTTGATCCGATGTCATTTATTTTTGGTGTAAGGCATCCCTAAGGGGTCATGCATACGGCTTGTGCTTTTTTAGTCGATCGGGTGATTTTTGAATTTTTGCGGAATTTTTAAAGAAAAAATTTTAAAATGTATCTCCTCCTACATTTTTGACCCGATGTCATTTATTTTTGGTATGAGGCACCCCTAAAGGGTCGTGCATACGGCTTGTGCTATTTTAGTCGATCGGACAATTTTTGTATTTTTGGGAAATTTTTTAGGCAAAAATTTCGAAAATAATTCAAAATGCATCTACTCCTACAATTTTGATTCGATGTCATTTATTTTTGGTGTGAGGCATCCCTAAGGGGTCATGCATACGGCTTGTGCTTTTTTAGTCGATGGGGTGATTTTTTAATTTTTGGGGAATTTTTAAAGAAAAAATTTTAAAATGTGTCTCGTCCTACATTTTTCACCGGATGTGATTTATTTTTTGTATGAGGCACCCCTAGAGGGTCGTGCATATGGCTTGTGCTTGTTTAGTCGATCGGATAATTTTTGTATTTTTGGGGAATTTTTTAAGCAAAAATTTCAAAATGTATCAAAATACATCTACTCCTACAAATTTGATTCGATGTCATTTATTTTTGGTGTGAGGCATCCCTAAGGGGTCATGCATACGGCTTGTGCTTTTCTAGTCGATCGGGTGATTTTTGAATTTTTGGGGAATTTTTGAAGAAAAAATTTTAAAATGTATCTCGTCCTACCTTTATGATCCGATGTCTTTTTTTTTTTTGGGTATGAGGCACCCTAAAGGGTCGTGCATACGGCTTGTGCTTTTTAGTCGATCCGACAATTTCTGTATTTTTAGGGAATTTTTGAAGAGAAAAAACTTCAAAATGCATTTCCCCCTACAGTTTTGATTTTTCTCTCTCTTTTTGGGGGGGTTTGAGGCATCCCTAAGGGGTTGAGAATACGGCTTGCGCTTTTTAGTCGATCCGACAATTTCTGTATTTTTTAGGGAATTTTTGAAGAAAAAACTTCAAAATGCTTTTCCTCCCACAGTTTTTATCCGATTTCATTTATTTTTGGTATGAGGCATCCTTAGGTGGGTCGGGCATACGGCTTGTGCTATTTGACTCGACTTGGGAATTTTTGATTTCGGGGGGGGGGGGGGGTTTGATGGAAATACCTCAAAATGCATCTTCTCCTCTTCTCCTGCAGTTTTGATCAGACATCATTTATTTTGGGGCTGAGGCATGCTTAGGGTGTCGTGAATACGGCCTGTGCTTTTCGAGTCGATCAGAATTTTTGGGGTATTTTTGAAGAAAAAAACTTCAAAATGCATTTCCTCCTACAGTTTTTATCAGATTTCATTTATTTTTTATATAAGCCGTCTTTAGGGGGTCTTGCATACGGCTTGTGCTTTTTGAGTGAATTGGCAAACTTTTTTCTTTTTTTTTGAATTTTTTTTTCGGAATTTTTGAAAAAAAAATTAAATGAATCTCCTCCTACAGCGCATAAACGCAAGTTAAATGAACTTGCGCAGTAGTCAGATTTCACAACCGCACATCGACGCATTTCGGACCACATTGCCTCACACGCAATGTGGTCCGAAATGTGAACCGCGCATCGACGGAAGATAAACATACGAACTGGTCCAAAATAAGCACCGCGCATCAACGCAAGTTAAATAAACATGCGCACTGGTCCGTAAAAAGAACTACGCATCTACGCAAGTTGAATAGACATGCGCAGTGATCCGAAATGCGGATCGAGCATCAATGCAACCTAAAGAAACATGCGCACTGGTTCGAAATGCGAACCGCACATCGGAGCAAGTTAAATAAACTTGCGCTGTGGTCCGAAATGCGAACCGCGCATCAACGCAAGTTAAATAAATATGCACACTGATTCGAAAAAAAAGAACCGCGCATAAACGCAACCCAAAGTAACATGCGCACTGGTCTAGAAATGAGAACGACGCATCAACGCAAGTTAAATAAACATGGGCGATGGCCGGAAATGCGAACCGCGCATCGACGGAAGTTAAATAGACATGCGATCCGGTCCAAAATAAGCACCGCACATCAACGCAAGTTAAACAAACATGCGCACTTGTCCGAAAAAAGAACCACGCATCGACGCAAGTTGAATAGACATGCGCAGTGGTCTGAAATGAGAACGGCGCATCAACGCAAGTTAAATAAGCATGCGCAGTGGTCCGAAGAAAGAACCACGAATCGACGCAAGTTGAATAGACATAAGAGTCGGGCATCGACGAGACTTAAGTAAACATGCGTTCTGGTCCGAAATGCAATTCGCGTGTCAACGCAAGTTAAGTGAACCTACGCACTGGTCCGAAATGCGAACCTTGCATCAACGCAACCTAAAGAAACAGGTACACTGGTCCGAATTCCGAACCGCACATCAGCGCAAGTTAAATACACATTTGCACTGGTCCAGAATGCGAACCATGCATCAACACAAGTTAAATAAACATGCGCACTGGTGGAAAATGCGAAACGCTCATTAACGCAAGCTAAATAAACAAACACACTGGTCAGAAATAGGAACTGAGCATTAACGCAAGTTAAATAAACATGCACACTGGTTAGAAATGCGAACTGCACATTAACGAAAGTTAAATAACGTGCGCACTATTCAAAATAAGAACTGCGTATCAATGCAACTTAAATAAACATGCGCACTGGTCCAGAATAATACCACGCATCAACTCAAATTAAAGAAATATGCGCATTGGCTTGAAATAAGAACCGCACATCGACACACGTTAAATAAACATGCGCAGTGGTTCGAAATGCGAACCACGCGCCAACGCAAGTTAAATAAACATTTGCACTGTCCAAAATAAGCACCGCTTATCAACGCAAGCTAAATAAACAAACACAGTGGTCAGAAATGGGGACCGAGCATTAACGCAAGTTAAATAAACATTTGCACTGGTCCAAAATAAACACCGCGCATCAACGCAAGTTGAATAAACATGCGCACCAACGCAAGTAAGATTAACATATGCACACGTCCAAAAATAAGCACCATGCATCAACGCAAGTTAGACAGACATGCAAACTCTTCCGAAATGCGAACCGCGCATCAAGGCAACCTAAGGAAACTTGTGCACTTGTTCAAAATAAGTACCGCTCATCAACGCAAGTAAAATAAACATGCGCATTGGTCTGGAATAAGAACCGCGCATCGACGCAAGTTAAATAAACATGGGCGATGGCCGGAAATGCGAACCGCGCATCGACGAAAGTTAAATAGACATGCGATCCGGTCCGAAATGCCAACCACACATCAACGCAAGTTAAACAAACATGCGCACTTGTCCGAAAAAAGAACCACGCATCGACGCAAGTTGAATAGACATGCGCAGTGGTCTGAAATGAGAACGGCGCATCAACGCAAGTTAAATAAGCATGCGCAGTGGTCCGAAGAAAGAACCACGAATCGACGCAAGTTGAATAGACATAAGAGTCGGGCATCGACGAGACTTAAGTAAACATGCGTTCTGGTCCGAAATGCAATTCGCGTGTCAACGCAAGTTAAGTGAACCTACGCACTGGTCCGAAATGCGAACCTTGCATCAACGCAACCTAAAGAAACAGGTACACTGGTCCGAATTCCGAACCGCACATCAGCGCAAGTTAAATACACATTTGCACTGGTCCAGAATGCGAACCATGCATCAACACAAGTTAAATAAACATGCGCACTGGTGGAAAATGCGAAACGCTCATTAACGCAAGCTAAATAAACAAACACACTGGTCAGAAATAGGAACTGAGCATTAACGCAAGTTAAATAAACATGCACACTGGTTAGAAATGCGAACTGCACATTAACGAAAGTTAAATAACGTGCGCACTATTCAAAATAAGAACTGCGTATCAATGCAACTTAAATAAACATGCGCACTGGTCCAGAATAATACCACGCATCAACTCAAATTAAAGAAATATGCGCATTGGCTTGAAATAAGAACCGCACATCGACACACGTTAAATAAACATGCGCAGTGGTTCGAAATGCGAACCACGCGCCAACGCAAGTTAAATAAACATTTGCACTGTCCAAAATAAGCACCGCTTATCTACGCAAGCTAAATAAACAAACACAGTGGTCAGAAATGGGGACCGAGCATCAACGCAAGTTAAATAAACATTTGCACTGGTCCAAAATAAACACCGCGCATCAACGCAAGTTGAATAAACATGCGCACCAACGCAAGTAAGATTAACATATGCACACGTCCAAAAATAAGCACCATGCATCAACGCAAGTTAGACAGACATGCAAACTCTTCCGAAATGCGAACCGCGCATCAAGGCAACCTAAGGAAACTTGTGCACTTGTTCAAAATAAGTACCGCTCATCAACGCAAGTAAAATAAACATGCGCATTGGTCTGGAATAAGAACCGCGCATCGACGCAAGTTAAATAAACATGCGCATTGATCCGAAATAAGAACCGCACATCAACACAAGGTAAAAAACATGGGTGCTGGTCCGAAATGCCAACCACACATCAACGCAAGTTAAATAAACATGTGCACTGGTCCAAAATAAGCACCGCGCATCAACGCAAGTTAAATAAACATGCGCACTGGTCCGTAATACGAACCGCGCATCAACGCCACTTAAATAAACGTGTGGAGTGGTTCGAAATGTGAACCACGCGCCAGCGCAAGTTAAATAAACATTTGCATTGGTCCAGAATAAGCACGGCGCATCAATGCGAGTTAAATAAACATGCGCACTGGTCCGAAATTCGAACCGCGCGTCAACGCAAGTTAAATAAACATGCGCAATGGTCCGAAATTCGCACTGCTCATCAACGCAAGTTGAATAAACATGCGCACTGGTCCAAAATGCAAACCGCGCACCAACGCAAGTTAAATAAACATATGCACACGTCCAAATTAAGCACCGTGCAAGCTAGATAAACATGCAAACTCTTCCGGAATGCGAACCGCGCATCAAGGCAAGCTAAGGAAACTTGTAAACTTGTCCAAAATAAGTACCGCTCATCAACGGTACAAGTAAAATAAACATGCGCATTGGTCTGGAATAAGAACGTTTATTAAGTTAAATGAACATGCGCACTTGTCTGAATAAGAACCGCGCATCGAGGCAAGTTACATAAATATGCGCACTGGTCCGAAATGCGAGCGTTGTTTGAAGGTATCTATGGCAGACTATCCAGTCTACCACAGATACAAAAAATCTGTTCCCCATTTTTCTGGGAAAGAAATCTTTGTATGCATTTATCAGTCTATGTTCTGGTCCGGTGCTAAATTAATTATTGAGCTAGCTCTTTGCCGTCTCATCTTTTCAAGCCCGATATTTCAGGAAAATTCCTTCGCTCATGCACGCCTGAATGGGTCTTATTGCTTTTCGTAAGCTGGGACTTTGTCCTTAGACAAACTTGTTTTAAATAATAGTTGTCGTACCTGACCATTTTGACAAAATGTTACTAGATCAGTTGTTACGAGACCAATCTTCGGTAGATCAGTTGTCATCATATCAATTTCTGTGTATTGTAAGTACCAGCTGATTTAAGGACTCATTAATTGCAGTTTCGAAAAGCAAGTGAAATCTTCCCTGTTAGAAAAAGTAAGCAAATGAGTAAACAAAAACTCAGACAACCATCTGCTGCAGCGGCGTTAGTGTCTTGACAGTCTTGGCCCTTGGTTAGTAAGTCCTGCGTCGAAGGTCATGCGTTGATTCTCTGGAGATGAGTTGCAAAGATCGGCAGTTACATAAACATGAAGAAAATTACAGAATGTAGACACGAACTTTAACAACCCCCAACGCCGTGGTTTTCAGTTATGCTTTTATTTTCACCCCGGGGTTGAGTGTGACCCCGCGGGTACCCGGCTAACCCGACCCAGCCCTAATACCGTCCGTCATTATATATGAAAACAAATGAAATGCCACGGCGGAATTGAGAGCGTCGACTCGATTTTCTTCCTGTGTCTGTAATAAATGTGACTGCGTCTGTGAGTGGTGTTGATTGGCAACGCTTTTTGCGCCCATGATGTCATTTGATTTATTGCCGTGAAGCGATGAGCTTACCATGCTGCAAATGGGACTTTTCAACAGTACGTGTTAAATTTGTTTAAAATTGACAGTCTTTTTTTTAAGCCTGTGGGACTGCTGACAAGTCAATTTTTGGAAGGCCAGCCCAAGCTGGCCTTCCTATAGTGCTACATTCCGCTTGGGGGATTTTTTTTTTTGAGACGGTTCCAATTTCAGTCATAAATTTACTTTCATTCATAATATATTTACGTTCATTGATGAGTCAACTAATAGTAACTACAGTGGGCCAATGAAATTTGAAGATTTTTGTGATGTCATGCATCTGCTTTGAATATTGATCACCTCCCATTGAGGAACGTATTAGGGTTTGTCTCAAACATTGAATGAGTAGGACATTTATTGCATTTCGTCTGAAAGAAGCTGAAAAACAGCGACTTAGGAATACTGGACCATGAAACAAGTCGCAACTTGTCGTCTAGATTTGCCATAGTCACAGCGATTTGTTAACCTGTGGATTGTGGCTTACTATTTTGTTATTGAGTTTTGGCCGATATTCTTTGAACTTCGATAGCTTATTGATTTTGTTTCAAAGAGTCACTGTTTTCATGAAATATTAAAACATTTTTTTTGAATAGATTAAAAAAATACAGAGGCATTTTTATGGGTTTCGTGGCAATGCTTTCTTTAGATTGAGCATTGAAGTGTGACTGCATCTGTTATTGACTTGTGTGCCAGTGCTGCCCTGCAGTGTTAGCTCGTGGTAATCGTTGCCAGCGGTTATACTGCATTTGGGTCATCAGTGACTCATTTGCTGCGCACTTCTTTTTCGCTGTTTTTGAAAGTAGACTGTTCATGTTTTGGCAACACGGCAAATGTGAACGGTTGAGTACGGAAGCACAGAGAGCATTTTACTCAAGTTTTGTTAGGAATTAAGTTGTAAAATGAATAGAATATTTGTTTCTTTATCCAACTTAAATCTCTTATACAACTCCCTTCAAATACATGTGTATATTGTGGCAGAACATGGCCTTCCACCGATGCTTTTAGCCTAGTTTTCGTCTGCGCTGGTGTTCTGTCTGTACGGAAAACCCTCTAACTAGGTTCTATGAAAAAAATATGACAAAAATATAAAGATAAATACCGGAAGTCATTTTTGACAATCCATCTGTATTAACGGTATGTAATCCAACTGCTGGGAATATTTTCTCCTTTAATGGCTTTAGTTATCAACTGCTGGGAATATTTTCTCCTTTCATGGCTTTAGTTATCAACTGCTGGGAATATTTTCTCCTTTAATGGCTTTAGTTATCAACTGCTGGGAATATTTTCTCCTTTCATGGCTTTAGTTATCAACTGCTGGGAATATTTTCTCCTTTCATGGCTTTAGTTATCAACTGCTGGGAATATTTTCTCCTTTCATGGCTTTAGATATCAACTGCTGGGAATATTTTCTCCTTTCATGGCTTTAGTTATCAACTGCTGGGAATATTTTCTCCTTTCATGGCTTTAGTTATCAACTGCTGGGAATATTTTCTCCTTTCATGGCTTTAGATATCAACTGCTGGGAATATTTTCTCCTTTCATGGCTTTAGTTATCAACTGCTGGGAATATTTTCTCGTTTCATAGCTTTAGTTATCAACTGCTGGGAATATTTTCTCCTTTCATGGCTTTTGTTATCAACTGAATCCGTGACATTTCGGCCAGAGGCATTTTGGGCCATAAGTAAAACCAAATTTCGACCTCTTCAAAAAAAAAATCATCTTCACCATGTTTCTAAATAAATCTCTAATTATGTATTGATGGTTTGAAGTTAGTGTGGAGCCAGAAGAATGGTAAAAAAATAATTTAATGAAACGTGTTATTGCAGGTAGATATTAAACACACAGTGTCAATTTTTAGAGATTATTCAGTGAAAACATTGATTGGGCAAGCCGTTTTATAACTTGTGGTGTAACTTGTTTACGGTGGAAACAGTTCTAGTCTCCACGTTTGGTCTCTTCTTCACACGTACTAGACAATGAGTCATGTCGAGTCTCAACTCTGACTAAATTTAGGGCAAGTTCACCCCCCCCCCCGGCCAAAAAGGTGGGGGGGTGAAGAGGAAACTATTTATGGCATACATTAAGTGATGGGACCACATGTTTCTCGGGTCCGGTAACTTTTGAGATATCCCCCTATGACGATAATGAGTTTTGCTATACGATGATATCACCCTTGACATAAAACATGGTTGGATCATCAACGTTTTTGCATGGCCTTTCTTTTTACGCGTCCCATAAATATGGATTTTAAAACAATACGAGTGTCACTTTGGCAGCAAGTTGCATCATCGCAATGATAGTTTTCTCGAAGATCAATAATTATTACAGGCATTACTGAATTTCATAAACACATTAATTTTTTTTTCTCGGAGTGCTCCACAAAGGCGCATTTCTGCAGCAGACTGGATGGCATTTATTTCACTGAGTACGGAAATAAAACCGCATTGCTCGAGGTTCCATGATGCGATGGCACATAAATAGAAATGGAGATCACAGTTTGATTCTGTCATTCTAACCCCGTTTCCATCCGTCTTTTGTGCACTGTATATCTTTCAGCCATTCTTAATAAAAAAAAGGCGACAGTATAAATGGATATAAATTACTTGAGAATCCATCAGTAAATGACACTTTTGTTGTGCTAATAGCCTAAAATGTCGTCTGAGTAAAAACCACCCTGGCCTGAAATTGCTTTAGTATGAGTTTGTAAATGGTTTCCATCCGATTCTCCACATTCGTTTGGGGGGCCACTTTTCTTTGGCCCATAGTTTGGTTAGTTTTTGCGTTATTGTGATAACGAGACGTTATTGTGTTTTTTTTTCACGGTGAAATAACTGCTTTCTTCAGGAGGCGTCGCGGTGACGTATTCCTGCTGGATATGTATTATGACACTATGAATACGTAAACCCAGCTTTACAACTGCATGCGTGCATCATCAACCATTTAGAGCAGTAAATCAATCTTTTGAGCAGATCCTCTGTCGGTCTTTTTATTTGCTTCTCACGCAGCGACGTCACAGTTACCAAATATTCAGATATTGTTTCGGTAGAATCTTTTACGCAATGTGGTTCAATGACAGTGTGTCAGTCATCGACGTAACACGCCGGATGTGGGATTTTCCAGTCAACTTTTTAAGCGTTCCGTTTCCATAAATCATCTGTTTCGCCCTGAATAGAATTATATTGGGGTATAATCGTTGCGATTGCAGTGAAGTTAATTAATTTGTTGAACAGCCTTCAGACACTTCATATGATTAATATTGCACACAAAGGTAGACTTGAGATCAGATTTAGTAAACGGTTGATTTTTCTTGTGATATTTCAGGAACAGTGAGTGGGGCCTACGAGACATGGACGACCTGGAGCTTCTTGCAAAATCAAATGGAATGGTGCTTGAAAAAATAGTGAGTACACAAAACACAAGAATAAAAGTAGTAAATAAATAAAAGGACGAGACCTAAGAAGCAAAGTTCTAATTCATGTGAACTCTCTAGTTCACATTCTGGGAGGGGGGGGGGGGGGGTGGGGTGGGAAGAAGGGCAGGTCGGGTGATTTTGGTTATGGTGGTGGCGTTTGGCAAAAAACGTACGCATCTGCTTAAACAGTTCGAGTATTTACTGGTGTGCCTGCGTTGTTCGTTCATTAGCTTTTTGGATTATTTTTATTTCCAAGTTTTCAATACCACCAACGATCTTCACGACGACAAGATCCGTTAGACAACACCTAATATGCGACCGTCATTTATTCGCAGACTACGTAGATTGGTGCTAACTCAGTCTGTATGCTTTTGGATTTGTCCTTTGGTGCAGAGACCAGAGGAGTGAAGGAGGGGAACTATACTCGAACTAAAACTATTAATTTACTAGGTAACAGTACGGATTTCAGGATTGTTCTGTGTATCGCATTTTAGATTCAACTATTTCCTCTCACAGATTTTAACTTTTAAGTAGTCAATTTTCACAACAGAAATACTTCGTTCCCCCAGTCGGTCATATCGTTCGAAGCAAATCGTCAGCAAATATGGCGGATCAGACTTAAAATGAATACGCTGAACTTGGAAATTCCTATATTATGGAGTGCCTTTGTTGTCTCTGAGAGCAGTTTTCTGTTAAACTTCATTCGGTTTATTCAAAACTTCGTATAATTTTAAGCATTTTGCTGGCCCAAGCACTTCAGAGTAGCCATTCTTAATGTGGTTAAATGGATTCCACACCCGGTGTTTGAGACGTCACCATTGTATGTATTACTCTATGGCAATAAAAGCCTGTATGAGCTAAAGTACTTAATATTAGGCCAAGGAGGGCTCTACCTCAGCGGATACCTCACATGCAGTGTAACCCATATTAGTTGGTGGGGGGGGGGGGGGGCGGGAGGGGGGTTATGTTTACGTCGTTGCAGTCTGAGTTATGTGCTCATCGCTTCATAGAACAGAAATAATGACACATTATGCGTAGCGGTGGGGATCACGCCTAATTAAGACAATGACATGAGTTTCACGAGAGAAAAGCTTACTTATGTTTGTTTGTTTGTTGAGTACTGTCTGATGACGCCTATATAAAAGCTGTAACCGATGATCAGGGTTAATTGTTATCTCAAGAACAAAACGCAAAAAAAAAAAAAGAAAAAAAAAAGAAAAAAAAATAACCTTGTTGGAAAAACTTGAAGCTTTAAAAGAAGTTATAAAGGCACAGGAATGTTGCTTTTAAATTTAGACTAGAACCTCATTTCGCTAGCGAAATGTTAAACACTTGACAAAAATTAAAACGCAAAAATACTTCCTTCAGTGGGTTATTTCTTGAATGATATATTGCAAACAACACAGCTTGAATACATCTTATAAGCGGAGTAGTGTTTGGTTTTTGCTGACTTAAGGTTTTATTGACGACTGATCGGGCATACGCCGTGTTATCTTTTTTACGCAGTGAGAGCGCGCACAAAGCTGAGCAACTTTGTGTTCTGTGCTCGGCGTTAAATGCTCTGCATTTACTTGCAAAAAAATACACTTTTTTCACATGGCGTTTTAAACAAGAAAATGAAATCGAAGGCGAAGTGCACACGTTCATATCAAGTTCTACCTAAGTCCCAAGTTTCGTGACCCTAGGGCCCGTAGTCCCAGTGGAGGAGATGACAGGAAATCCGATCACTGTCAAGAAAAAAAGATACCAACGGCTGCTCGCACAAATTCAAAAATCCCTTACAAGCCAAAGGTTTGTCAAGTGTTTAATATCCGTTTTTGCTGTCAATGGCACCGTTAAAAATAGAAGAAAACTTGAATGCCGTTGGGATGATTCTTGATCAAGGGCGACATAAAAAAGCAAACCTGTGTTATGGACTTTTTTCTCTCCCAAAAGTGCCACTGTGTACATGATTTACACGCACTATGAAGAATGGACAAGAATTGTGTGGATATAATTATTTCATATTAATTTCAGTGACATTGTAACCTGTAAATAGATGCGTACCTTATAAAGTTTGTGTACGGCAACCCTTTTCTATATTATTAAAGGGCGAAGTATAAAGAATTGTTTTATTTGAATCTAAAAAAATCACCTTCTGATTTAAGAAAATCTTGAACCTCCCCTTGGTGAACACCTCGATGTAGTGCACATTTTACTCGTTCTTGAGAGTGTTCATTATGTAGAGGTTTTACTATATATATATATATATATATATATATATATATATATATATATATATATATATATATATATATATATATATCCTTTCAATCGAGATATATAATGATAATAACATGACATAAATGATAGAAAAACAGTATAAAGTGAAAAAACGTAAAAACTTGTCCAGATTAGCTCACAAGGACCAGCATTTTGAAATTTGATGTAGTCAGAATATTTATTTATTGTGTGTGATCAACGTCATGTTATTTGTAAAATCGGTCAAAAGCTGATGTCTCGGCGCTTTGTCCGCATGCATCCTGCTAAAAACATACAAGCGTGCATTTAACATGCCTGGTTCAGAGCCCCAACCCTCCATCCAACCACTCTCGAGGGTGTGATTTTTTAGAGACTTTCGAAGCTTCTGTTTTACATTTTGACCGTTATAACTTGAAATTCGATGAGTAGCATCCAAAAACTACATCGAAAATTTTATGACAATTAATGATTTATATATATAATATTCTGTATATAATGCTGCATTAAAATGATACACACAGAAATGCACGCTATTAAATTTAAAGTCTGTTAATTTTTTATCGTTCTCAGATGCACACAAGTTCAACTGATCTCGAGCTGTATTGCATGCCCACACATGTACTTATTTTTAGCAGTGCACCAATTAAAGCCACTGTGTTTACAGCGGGCCTCAGCTGTGAGGTAATAGCAAACTATACACAGTGAACATCAGCCTTTTGCTCAGTGCAGAAGAAAGGAAAAATTACCCTGTCTTTGCGTATTGATTTGACCTTGAAAACAACCTTAATAATAAATAAAAAATATCGATAGAACTAGTTTACGTCATGTTCTATATACTGCGAAAGTTTGGTGTCAATCGGACATGTAGGTTCTGACGACTTGTGATGACAAAATGACGGCCGACTGTAAAGAAAAAAAACGATGAAAATCTCACGGGTGCCCTAATACCAAAACATTTAACTCTTTGCAAGACTTCGTCTTGCCAAGTGTTAATGACACATCTTTCATGGGGATTTGTAGTTCTATTCAGACAAATTCTAAAACACTGTGAGGCCCACACCTTTAGAACTTTACACGGTGGAAATATATGTTATGGAGATGTATAACGTTGTAAAATCTTTGAAACCGGCAAAAACTTGGCGGATTGTATATATATATATATATAGTGGAACCTCTGAAATCGGACCACCCTTGGGACCGGATAAAATGTGCCCTATTTCAGAGGTGGTCCCATTTGGGAGACTTGGTCCTACTTGGGTAAAATTTTGCGGGTTGACCGCAGATTCAGCACAAAGAAAGTAATATTCATTTATAATAACATCTTTTATGTCTCAACTGCATAACAATCTGCACGTTAGGGACACACAAGCATTCTATTTTGCATATTTTTGCAACTACACTAAAAGAACAGGCACCACATAAATTAAGAAGTCTCGAGTTTGTATATTGTCAGCCGCTATTATTTAGACAAGGTACAAAAGTATAGATAACAAAACTTATAAGCCCCTGTCTGGTTACACACTTGCTGCCATAATCCCTAGCAACAATATTTAAGACGGCAACATGCTCAGCGTTGTAAGTAATGTGCCGCAAAAATACAGTAGATTCCCCACACACTGACAGTGGTCCGATCTCAGGCATTTGGAGGGCTCGGGACCGAAAAAAGCGGCCCGAAATGGTCCGATCCGAGGTGGTCCCAATTGGGAGTTTTCTTAACCATTAAAGTCTGGAGCGCATTCGGGACCGAAAAAATGTGCCCTAATTCAGAGGTGGTCCCAAGAGGGAGGTGGTCCGATGCCGAGGTTCCACTGTATATATATATATATATATATATATATATATATATATATATATATATATATATATATATATATATATATATGTTACAGCGGATCTGTAGAATGAAAATTTTAGCGGATCTATAGATTTGCTGGTCGAACCAGCGTATCTACAGATTCGCTGAAATTTGCAGCATAGTACGTGACAGACGATGCTCCGGATTAGTGGCCGGTAAAAACGCTGTGCACACTAAGACACTCGGTATATTGAGTAGAGCATGTCAATCATAATTCCTAAACCCCCATCATTACTGCCCCAAAATGCGCATTATGCAGCCCCTTCATCTCGCTACACATGATGCCTGAGTAACGTGTTGTTTCAACTGTGTGGCATGCCTAATCTGTATGGCTCTGCATTGATAAAAGACCAGAATAGAAAAAAATGAGGGTAAAATTTGGGACGAATTATCCGAGTCCTCGTTAATTCGTACTTTTTACATAGAAGTGAATGGGTCCCAAAAGCGGGACTGACGGAATTGGTACGAATTAGCCGAGGGACCGAATTAACCGAGGACGAATTAACGAGGGGCCCCTGTATATATATATAAATATATATATATATATATATATATATATATATATATATATATATATATATATATATATATATATATATATATATATATATACATATATATATATATATATAGCCTAGTTTTTCAGCTTCAAAATTATAGATTTAACCTGAAATATTTCAATTCGTGTTTTTAACACCCCTTTTTCACACTTTTTTTTGTTTAGCTTTGAAAGCTTCTATATGAGTAACTTCCTAAGCTGTAGTTATTCTATTCGTTAGTTTGAATACTTCATTGCAATTCTTTAAATATGGTGTAGTTATTCTTTGGATAAGTCTCACGGCTTTTTTTGCATAACGTTCAACTCGTACAAAATAAAATAAGAAAGGTGTATGATGTCATCACCAAGAACTCCTCCAGCCCCTGCTCCCTTCCCCCCACCAACCCCCGGCCTTCCCAGTTTTATCGGCTGTTTTATGTGCCTGAAAATAACTATGGCTATTTCTTTGCCCATGGCTATTTCATTCCTGTAATTGACCTTTTTTTGCGTTACTCATCTACAGCTTTTACATAACATGCCAATGAGTCAGGGGTCCATCTCGGTTGTGGTGCATTATGAAGTCGTTATATCCACATCCCCTCCTCCCACCGAGGTCACTCATCTGTTATGAAGAATGCCTTTCTACTGCTTTTTGGCCGATGGAAATGTAAGAAGACAAGGTAATGTATTATGCCTATAACTACACATAGGGTACACACCGTTACCGTCACCATGTGTAAAGGCAGGGCTGCAGCCTCAAAAGATTTTTTATCGACAAAGAAAGCACTTTTGTTTTGTTTTGTCGATTAATCGTTCAGAGAGTGGTCAGTAGATTTAAGGTACTGTAACAAACTGTGATTCTTCTTTTGTATTTGTGAATAGGTACTGTGTGAAGTAGAAGGTTAAGCTACTGCCTCTCAGCAGAATAAGCGACTCTTAAAACAGTTATATAAATTTATTGATATAAAATTAACTTATTAAAACAACAACAGGGGTGGGAAAATACTCTCGGACACATAAAACTTATTACACGTTTACTCTCAACTATGTATTCACACCAGATACTGCAACAGGGCGTGTTGACCCTCCCTGGTCCTAAATGGCCCTGGCCGATCCTAGCGTGCCCTCACTGTTCCTATAACGTGTCCTAACTCCCGATCGGTCCCTGGGACCGTTCCCTAACTCTACAGCCTCGCCGTTTGGTGAAGAGGTCGAGTGTCTCACAGGGCACTAAATGACTGGCAACGCCAAGAAGTGAAGAGATCACAAGCCTCACAGGGCACCTCGCAGCTAAACTGATCCTAATCGAATAATTCCTACAATTGATTGGTGAAGAGGTCAGGTGTCTCACAGGGCACTCAATGGTTGCAACACCAAGAAGTGAAGAGATCACGAGCCTCACAGGGCACCTCTCAATTTAGGAATTAGCCTAACTTGGGGAACAGCTTCAATTGATAGGTGAAGAGGTCTGGTGTCTCACAGGGCACTAAATGACTGGCAACGCCAAGAAGTGAAGAGATCACGAGCCTCACAGGGCACCTTTCAGTTGAAGAAGTTCAGAAACACGATATTTCGTGCCGACGTATTCCTGACTTAACCTAAAATTTTGAGTTCTTTGTCAATTGGTGAAGAGATCTAAAGTCTCACAGGGCACCGCTTGACCAAAGAAAAGCACCGAAATCACCAAACGCGACTTCCCAGAAATCGTATAACTCTCTGCTTGGTCCAACCAAGCAAGACTATGGCTTTCGCTTTGCTTTCTCCGGCTATCTGAACTCGTTGAGACCCAGCTCAATTCTGCTTAACTTGTCTAAAACATGCCCTTATAAACCCTAAACGCGGTATAATTTAACACGTGACTTGATTTTGATTGGCCGAGAGGCGGCGGAGTCAGGAAACAATACGCGAGAAAATAGTCCCCAAATATACCTCTGATTTAGTGACATAATCTCTCTAAATAATTTCTCCGTAAATATCTTTACATAATATAAATAACCAGACGCGAAAATATTACTTTTAATAAGTTTAAACATGCATCTTTTATTATGTTTATTTCTCAGGAGAATCGAGACCAACGCGTCTCAGATTTCCGACCAATCACAGACTAGCGTACCATTATGCTTATCATTAACCTTTGGAGCTACCGGCAAGCATAAACACATCTGTAAACAAGTGACATTTTAAGCCCTAAAATCACTACGCTGAAGCTTGCCGGGGGTTAACCTTACTGTCTAATTTTACTGTCCTAGGAGATGCACTTTATTTACCTTATAACGAACATCCTAATTACTGGCATGTTCCAAAATAATATTCAAGGTTATTCCTATATACAGAAAACAAAATAAACCAACCTTTCACAGCTCTTCGGACGCGCTTATTTATTATCCTTATTTGTAACACAGTTTAATTCTAAATTATGAAGTCACTCTAAAGCGAGAAATGTCCATAAACTACCCGTAATTTATCTAAGTTTTATCCAGAGTGATTATTATTTTATTTCTAATATTATCCTTATTTTATTGAGCTCAAATCGTATGGCAAACAACTCGAGACTGTTAACTATAAGCGCGGTTTTGATGAATGATAACCCCTAGAAAAACAGCCCTATTTATACCGATAATTGGACACGAAATTCAACTCAAGACTGAGCACAGCGTGACACGTACTCAGCGGTTACTCATGGGTAATTGCAATTTCTCCCCGCCGCAACTCAACCCTGAGTAGAATACGCAGTTCAGAATCCCGCTGACACCTGAGTACAAAAATGCAATTGAGAAGTTCGGTGACACGGATGTAATTATGAATTGAATACAACACGCGATTGAGAACTCTGTGACACCTACTCGGGATAATTGCGATTACCTCCCTAAACAAAAATACCCATAAATTACTGCAAATATACATATAAAATACATAAATAAAAACGGGGTCTACTACACTGCCCCCTCCTTTCAAAAATAAATCACTCCTGTGATTTCCTTATCACAACCACTCATTAATACATACAAGCATATACATATATCAGACATTTCAAGAGGACATCACGTGACTTTCTCGATCTTGGATGGACAAGTCGAAACCCCTTCCTCCGAGACAACGTGGCCGAGAAAAGATACGCTCTTCTGGAATAAGAAGCAATTTTTGGTTTTTAGCTTCAGGTTGGCTCCCCTTAGTCGTACGAGAACTTGTTCCAGGTTCACTATGGCTTCATCAAATGTTGATCCGTATACAATGAGGTCGTCCATATAGATCAACAACGTATGCCACTGTAGTCCTTTCAAAACCTTTTCCATAAGCCTTTCGCAAGTAGCGGGCCCTCCTGTTAACCCAAAAGGTAGCATTTCATACTCGAACAGGCCCATCCGTGTGGAAAAAGCCGTTTTGGGAATACTGCTCGCGTCTAATTCAATCTGATGGAAACCCGCTGCGAGATCTAAAGATGAGAACCACGAAGCTCCTGACAGTGCATCGAGACAGGAGTTTATCGATGGAAGCGGAAACGCGTCTTTTCTTGTCACGTTGTTGACTGCCCGAAGATCTTGACAGATTCGCAGAGAACCATCCGATTTCCGCACCGGGACGATGCAAGAACTCCAGGGGCTATTGGATGGACGAATCAATCCTGCGTCTAACAGCTTTTTTATTTCTTTGTCTACTTCTGCTTGGAGGTGGATTGGAACCTTGCGAGGTGGCAATTTGATCGGTTTCGCATCCCCTGTGTCGATATGGTGCTGCACGATTTTGGTCCGACCTAGATCGAGTGGACCCGACGAAAACACGTCCGGATATTTGAGGAGTAGTTCTTTTACCTTCCGGGTCTGTTCTGCTTTGAGATCTTGGCATGTCCGAGCAAATAACTCGGAAAGATGTTCCGGAACTTCAGTCCCGAGACTAGGTCCTTCAGGGATCGAGAATTTGTCACCAAGTTCTAAATCAGGATACTGAAGAAGTACTCGCCGGATCTGAATCTTCTGGGTTTCCTCGATTTCCTTATTTGACTGGAGGGCGTGTTCTACGACTGGTTCCAGAATTTCGCTCTCCGTACTTGCCTTGTAGTACAAATCGTGTGTTGGATCCATGCCTTGGATAGGAAGGGCAATCCCCACGCTGGTATTCTTGAAGATCTGAACCGGCTCGTCAGTCACGTTCAAGACTCGGATCGGCACTTCCTTCTTCTGCGGATTTACAAGGACTCGACCCAGCAGGAGTTGGCTGCGTTCCTTAAAGCACTGTGACGGCTCTATTAGTGCGCAGGAGCTAACAGAACCTCGTCGTCGTACATAAGCCTGCACTACCATTTCACTGTTGGGAGGCACGACGATATTCTTTCGGCACTGGATTTTGCATGACTGAAATGCATCGCTCGTTTCCTCTCTGATTGGTACAGTCTGTCCATGAATCGTCATCGTTCCCGTCTTTACATCAAGTGGACCATGTTCCCTAATAAAATCGAGCCCCAGTAGACCGTCGCACTCAATCTCTGCCACTAGAAGGCGCCATTCGACCGAGGCAGAACCAAAGTTGATCGTGGAACTGCACCACCCTAATGCCGACATCTCTCGTCCGTCTGCCAATACCAATTTCTCACGTGCCTCCTCGAGACGCGGCTTCATTCCCTCGGGAATGCGAGAAAATATCTTGCTGGATATGATGGTCACGGACGATCCGGTATCCAATACAAAGTCGACCCCTTTGTTGGCTACACTTCCCGTTAAAAATACACCTGTCACGGAGGTCTGGTTCAGATTTATGGATTTCAACTCGATGACTGGCCTCTGTTGTGACCCATTATGGTCCTCGTTGACTGTGGACTGGGTCCCGTCCACAGTCAATGGAAGTTTCCCTGGTTCTGGTTTGATCGACGATGGCTGCTGGGTACAAATGGTCTGCTCTCTGAGTCCATTTTGGTATCCTGCGGGCCTGAACTACTGGCACCCTTGGAGTTTGACGAATTCTGACAATCTCGTGCCCAGTGGGAGTGATCTCCGCATTTAAAACATTTCTTCTCCTTTTTGGTCCGTGGGGCATGCTGACCTTGTTGGTTCGGCGCTTGCATTTCTTGGACGCGGCTCTGGAGACTCGAGATTTGTTGTGTTATTTGTCTGTTGTTTTCATTCATCTGTTTCATGGTATGTACAAGCTCAGCTAGTCGTTTGTCCATTTGGCTCTCCGGGTGGGCCTGAGCTTCCCGTTCACCGCTTCCTGGACATCTCTTCGCGAAGTGTGTTCTGTCACCAGATTTGTAACATCCACTATCCTTCTGTCTCTGTGTGCCTGAGTTGGTCGTAGAGACCGTTGCTACTCGAAGCGACCTCTTAGCGGTGGACTGGATTCGGTCCTTTTCCAGAGCGTCCTGTGCCTCGATGCGTAGCGTTTCCTGTACAGTCTCCCGCAGTGTTTTGGTGTTGGCCCTCCTCACGTCTTTCCGCAGGTCGGGGTCTTGGAGCGCATCAACGAAATGCTGGCTGCATATGGCTTCCAGGCTGGGCAATCCTTGCAAGTCTGGGTAGGCACGAGCTGCTAGACGTCTTATGTCGTCAGCAAGTTCGGGGTACGTCTCCTTGGGCTTCTTCGTTCGATTTCGCAACTCTAGGATACACAGGTTCTCGGGTTTGTGGGCTCCGTACCGGTCCTGAAGGTGTTGCACTAGGGTCTTGAAGTCCTGACGTTGCCCAATGGTGAGGTCACTTAAAACCTGTGCGGCTGATCCCTCCAGACTGGCAGCCAAGAACCGGCTTTTGTCGAACTCGCTCCAAGCGTTCATGTCGGCTATGATTTCGAACTGTATGAGGTAGTCCTCCCAGGTCGACTGTCCCGAGAATTTTGGAGGGTAAACGATGGGTTTCTGCATAGCCTGTGGGTGGTATGGTGTGTTCCTTGTTGATCTGGCATAGCCCTCGGGCATCCCATAGCCATAGCTGTGGTGATCCGAGTCTCTGATCCGGGTGTAATGCCTCTCACTTGGATCGTTGCACCGGCTTTCGTCCTCCCAGGTCGGCGGGATTACCTCACGACTCCGTATGTCTGGCTGACGTTGGCCCGTGACACTGCTTACGAACTCACGACTGTTTGGGCCCCAGCCCAAGTCGTCCCGCGATGAAAATACCACTCTCCGGCGCTGTTCCTGGTCATACATAGATCCTGCATTTCGGTATCTTAGTGGCTGCTGACCGATATCCTCGTCTTTCCGCGAGGGGACACCGAACCCACGTGTCTCCCGACGTCCTTCCGATTTATCACAGTCGTAACCCAGGCCTTGGTCGCCGTATCCATAGGGACAGTTGATGGAATCTTTCCGTGATAGGACTGTGGCACTCCGTTGCTCTGGCATTGGCACTGAACGTTGTCGTTCATAGTAGGTGGCTTGGTCACGGTACTTGGGTGGTCCGGGTCTTGCAAATAGATCTTCCCATTGCGCGGTGCCGTCCCTGTGTTGCGCCCGTACTCGCAAGTCCCTAACGGAGTCGGCGTGGCGGTTCCGTAATTGTTTGGAATCCCACCCTGTTGCCTCGGGTAGTGGTGCAACTATTCTTTGTCTTGGTGGCGACTGGACCATGTAGGAGTTCCGGCTTCTCAGGCGTTCGGGGTACTCGTCTTCGTTTGCCCATGGCTGCTCATAACAGGCTGGCTGTTCTGCGTCGGAGCCGTAGTAGCTATATCTGGGTTGCGCGTTGGTGGCTACTCGCTCACCCGGCTGTTGCAAATAGTGCAGTCGACTCGGGCGGGGTGGACTCTGTCCGACTATCAGGCTGTTGGTATTTCGCCTTGGCGGGTATGTATCGTCATAACAGTTCTTTCTCAGCGTTTGCTCTTCGTCCCCACTGGGTGTCCTAGACGGCATCCCGATAACTCGCTTCTGATGGCCTGGGGTAGATTGTTGTGGCACTTGAGCTCTGGCGCTGAACAACGGGGATGCTGGTCGCCTATGGGTCGGAACAGAAATGGTGCGGAACTGATGTCCATC
This sequence comes from Protula sp. h YS-2021, assembly GCA_949752745.1. Taxonomy (NCBI): domain Eukaryota; kingdom Metazoa; phylum Annelida; class Polychaeta; order Sabellida; family Serpulidae; genus Protula; species Protula sp. h YS-2021. The sequence goes on from OX457028.1 coordinate 26,106,558, forward strand.
AGATGCGTACTGTCCTGGATCACTGCTAGTGTGTCTGAGCGGTAGTTGCGCGAATTCGACATCTGACGCCTCTGTGTCGGCATCGCATGGATCGCTGTAATAACGACGGGGGCGTTTCCCCATGGGTATAGTGTCCTCCAGTGGACGACAGTCTTCGTCTCGATCCGCCAGTCTACCAAACTGAATGGTAGAGTCCTCGCCATAATCGGACCCTCCGTAGGCCTGTGGTGACCGCATTCTTGACAACGCGCGATGAGCAAAAATGAGGGGTTGCGAATAACCTTGGACGAACAAAGGACGAACCCTAAACTATTTATTTTTTTATTAAAGACCGGGCACTTAGCTTAAGTTAACCTCCAATAACCTATTCACTATTTTATTTATCTAAGTAGGTTCGAGCACTGGACCCTAACTCAACGAGTAAAAAGGGCCCCACATTGGGCGCCAATTGTAACAAACTGTGATTCTTCTTTTGTATTTGTGAATAGGTACTGTGTGAAGTAGAAGGTTAAGCTACTGCCTCTCAGCAGAATAAGCGACTCTTAAAACAGTTATATAAATTTATTGATATAAAATTAACTTATTAAAACAACAACAGGGGTGGGAAAATACTCTCGGACACATAAAACTTATTACACGTTTACTCTCAACTATGTATTCACACCAGATACTGCAACAGGGCGTGTTGACCCTCCCTGGTCCTAAATGGCCCTGGCCGATCCTAGCGTGCCCTCACTGTTCCTATAACGTGTCCTAACTCCCGATCGGTCCCTGGGACCGTTCCCTAACTCTACAGCCTCGCCGTTTGGTGAAGAGGTCGAGTGTCTCACAGGGCACTAAATGACTGGCAACGCCAAGAAGTGAAGAGATCACAAGCCTCACAGGGCACCTCGCAGCTAAACTGATCCTAATCGAATAATTCCTACAATTGATTGGTGAAGAGGTCAGGTGTCTCACAGGGCACTCAATGGTTGCAACACCAAGAAGTGAAGAGATCACGAGCCTCACAGGGCACCTCTCAATTTAGGAATTAGCCTAACTTGGGGAACAGCTTCAATTGATAGGTGAAGAGGTCTGGTGTCTCACAGGGCACTAAATGACTGGCAACGCCAAGAAGTGAAGAGATCACGAGCCTCACAGGGCACCTTTCAGTTGAAGAAGTTCAGAAACACGATATTTCGTGCCGACGTATTCCTGACTTAACCTAAAATTTTGAGTTCTTTGTCAATTGGTGAAGAGATCTAAAGTCTCACAGGGCACCGCTTGACCAAAGAAAAGCACCGAAATCACCAAACGCGACTTCCCAGAAATCGTATAACTCTCTGCTTGGTCCAACCAAGCAAGACTATGGCTTTCGCTTTGCTTTCTCCGGCTATCTGAACTCGTTGAGACCCAGCTCAATTCTGCTTAACTTGTCTAAAACATGCCCTTATAAACCCTAAACGCGGTATAATTTAACACGTGACTTGATTTTGATTGGCCGAGAGGCGGCGGAGTCAGGAAACAATACGCGAGAAAATAGTCCCCAAATATACCTCTGATTTAGTGACATAATCTCTCTAAATAATTTCTCCGTAAATATCTTTACATAATATAAATAACCAGACGCGAAAATATTACTTTTAATAAGTTTAAACATGCATCTTTTATTATGTTTATTTCTCAGGAGAATCGAGACCAACGCGTCTCAGATTTCCGACCAATCACAGACTAGCGTACCATTATGCTTATCATTAACCTTTGGAGCTACCGGCAAGCATAAACACATCTGTAAACAAGTGACATTTTAAGCCCTAAAATCACTACGCTGAAGCTTGCCGGGGGTTAACCTTACTGTCTAATTTTACTGTCCTAGGAGATGCACTTTATTTACCTTATAACGAACATCCTAATTACTGGCATGTTCCAAAATAATATTCAAGGTTATTCCTATATACAGAAAACAAAATAAACCAACCTTTCACAGCTCTTCGGACGCGCTTATTTATTATCCTTATTTGTAACACAGTTTAATTCTAAATTATGAAGTCACTCTAAAGCGAGAAATGTCCATAAACTACCCGTAATTTATCTAAGTTTTATCCAGAGTGATTATTATTTTATTTCTAATATTATCCTTATTTTATTGAGCTCAAATCGTATGGCAAACAACTCGAGACTGTTAACTATAAGCGCGGTTTTGATGAATGATAACCCCTAGAAAAACAGCCCTATTTATACCGATAATTGGACACGAAATTCAACTCAAGACTGAGCACAGCGTGACACGTACTCAGCGGTTACTCATGGGTAATTGCAATTTCTCCCCGCCGCAACTCAACCCTGAGTAGAATACGCAGTTCAGAATCCCGCTGACACCTGAGTACAAAAATGCAATTGAGAAGTTCGGTGACACGGATGTAATTATGAATTGAATACAACACGCGATTGAGAACTCTGTGACACCTACTCGGGATAATTGCGATTACCTCCCTAAACAAAAATACCCATAAATTACTGCAAATATACATATAAAATACATAAATAAAAACGGGGTCTACTACACTGCCCCCTCCTTTCAAAAATAAATCACTCCTGTGATTTCCTTATCACAACCACTCATTAATACATACAAGCATATACATATATCAGACATTTCAAGAGGACATCACGTGACTTTCTCGATCTTGGATGGACAAGTCGAAACCCCTTCCTCCGAGACAACGTGGCCGAGAAAAGATACGCTCTTCTGGAATAAGAAGCAATTTTTGGTTTTTAGCTTCAGGTTGGCTCCCCTTAGTCGTACGAGAACTTGTTCCAGGTTCACTATGGCTTCATCAAATGTTGATCCGTATACAATGAGGTCGTCCATATAGATCAACAACGTATGCCACTGTAGTCCTTTCAAAACCTTTTCCATAAGCCTTTCGCAAGTAGCGGGCCCTCCTGTTAACCCAAAAGGTAGCATTTCATACTCGAACAGGCCCATCCGTGTGGAAAAAGCCGTTTTGGGAATACTGCTCGCGTCTAATTCAATCTGATGGAAACCCGCTGCGAGATCTAAAGATGAGAACCACGAAGCTCCTGACAGTGCATCGAGACAGGAGTTTATCGATGGAAGCGGAAACGCGTCTTTTCTTGTCACGTTGTTGACTGCCCGAAGATCTTGACAGATTCGCAGAGAACCATCCGATTTCCGCACCGGGACGATGCAAGAACTCCAGGGGCTATTGGATGGACGAATCAATCCTGCGTCTAACAGCTTTTTTATTTCTTTGTCTACTTCTGCTTGGAGGTGGATTGGAACCTTGCGAGGTGGCAATTTGATCGGTTTCGCATCCCCTGTGTCGATATGGTGCTGCACGATTTTGGTCCGACCTAGATCGAGTGGACCCGACGAAAACACGTCCGGATATTTGAGGAGTAGTTCTTTTACCTTCCGGGTCTGTTCTGCTTTGAGATCTTGGCATGTCCGAGCAAATAACTCGGAAAGATGTTCCGGAACTTCAGTCCCGAGACTAGGTCCTTCAGGGATCGAGAATTTGTCACCAAGTTCTAAATCAGGATACTGAAGAAGTACTCGCCGGATCTGAATCTTCTGGGTTTCCTCGATTTCCTTATTTGACTGGAGGGCGTGTTCTACGACTGGTTCCAGAATTTCGCTCTCCGTACTTGCCTTGTAGTACAAATCGTGTGTTGGATCCATGCCTTGGATAGGAAGGGCAATCCCCACGCTGGTATTCTTGAAGATCTGAACCGGCTCGTCAGTCACGTTCAAGACTCGGATCGGCACTTCCTTCTTCTGCGGATTTACAAGGACTCGACCCAGCAGGAGTTGGCTGCGTTCCTTAAAGCACTGTGACGGCTCTATTAGTGCGCAGGAGCTAACAGAACCTCGTCGTCGTACATAAGCCTGCACTACCATTTCACTGTTGGGAGGCACGACGATATTCTTTCGGCACTGGATTTTGCATGACTGAAATGCATCGCTCGTTTCCTCTCTGATTGGTACAGTCTGTCCATGAATCGTCATCGTTCCCGTCTTTACATCAAGTGGACCATGTTCCCTAATAAAATCGAGCCCCAGTAGACCGTCGCACTCAATCTCTGCCACTAGAAGGCGCCATTCGACCGAGGCAGAACCAAAGTTGATCGTGGAACTGCACCACCCTAATGCCGACATCTCTCGTCCGTCTGCCAATACCAATTTCTCACGTGCCTCCTCGAGACGCGGCTTCATTCCCTCGGGAATGCGAGAAAATATCTTGCTGGATATGATGGTCACGGACGATCCGGTATCCAATACAAAGTCGACCCCTTTGTTGGCTACACTTCCCGTTAAAAATACACCTGTCACGGAGGTCTGGTTCAGATTTATGGATTTCAACTCGATGACTGGCCTCTGTTGTGACCCATTATGGTCCTCGTTGACTGTGGACTGGGTCCCGTCCACAGTCAATGGAAGTTTCCCTGGTTCTGGTTTGATCGACGATGGCTGCTGGGTACAAATGGTCTGCTCTCTGAGTCCATTTTGGTATCCTGCGGGCCTGAACTACTGGCACCCTTGGAGTTTGACGAATTCTGACAATCTCGTGCCCAGTGGGAGTGATCTCCGCATTTAAAACATTTCTTCTCCTTTTTGGTCCGTGGGGCATGCTGACCTTGTTGGTTCGGCGCTTGCATTTCTTGGACGCGGCTCTGGAGACTCGAGATTTGTTGTGTTATTTGTCTGTTGTTTTCATTCATCTGTTTCATGGTATGTACAAGCTCAGCTAGTCGTTTGTCCATTTGGCTCTCCGGGTGGGCCTGAGCTTCCCGTTCACCGCTTCCTGGACATCTCTTCGCGAAGTGTGTTCTGTCACCAGATTTGTAACATCCACTATCCTTCTGTCTCTGTGTGCCTGAGTTGGTCGTAGAGACCGTTGCTACTCGAAGCGACCTCTTAGCGGTGGACTGGATTCGGTCCTTTTCCAGAGCGTCCTGTGCCTCGATGCGTAGCGTTTCCTGTACAGTCTCCCGCAGTGTTTTGGTGTTGGCCCTCCTCACGTCTTTCCGCAGGTCGGGGTCTTGGAGCGCATCAACGAAATGCTGGCTGCATATGGCTTCCAGGCTGGGCAATCCTTGCAAGTCTGGGTAGGCACGAGCTGCTAGACGTCTTATGTCGTCAGCAAGTTCGGGGTACGTCTCCTTGGGCTTCTTCGTTCGATTTCGCAACTCTAGGATACACAGGTTCTCGGGTTTGTGGGCTCCGTACCGGTCCTGAAGGTGTTGCACTAGGGTCTTGAAGTCCTGACGTTGCCCAATGGTGAGGTCACTTAAAACCTGTGCGGCTGATCCCTCCAGACTGGCAGCCAAGAACCGGCTTTTGTCGAACTCGCTCCAAGCGTTCATGTCGGCTATGATTTCGAACTGTATGAGGTAGTCCTCCCAGGTCGACTGTCCCGAGAATTTTGGAGGGTAAACGATGGGTTTCTGCATAGCCTGTGGGTGGTATGGTGTGTTCCTTGTTGATCTGGCATAGCCCTCGGGCATCCCATAGCCATAGCTGTGGTGATCCGAGTCTCTGATCCGGGTGTAATGCCTCTCACTTGGATCGTTGCACCGGCTTTCGTCCTCCCAGGTCGGCGGGATTACCTCACGACTCCGTATGTCTGGCTGACGTTGGCCCGTGACACTGCTTACGAACTCACGACTGTTTGGGCCCCAGCCCAAGTCGTCCCGCGATGAAAATACCACTCTCCGGCGCTGTTCCTGGTCATACATAGATCCTGCATTTCGGTATCTTAGTGGCTGCTGACCGATATCCTCGTCTTTCCGCGAGGGGACACCGAACCCACGTGTCTCCCGACGTCCTTCCGATTTATCACAGTCGTAACCCAGGCCTTGGTCGCCGTATCCATAGGGACAGTTGATGGAATCTTTCCGTGATAGGACTGTGGCACTCCGTTGCTCTGGCATTGGCACTGAACGTTGTCGTTCATAGTAGGTGGCTTGGTCACGGTACTTGGGTGGTCCGGGTCTTGCAAATAGATCTTCCCATTGCGCGGTGCCGTCCCTGTGTTGCGCCCGTACTCGCAAGTCCCTAACGGAGTCGGCGTGGCGGTTCCGTAATTGTTTGGAATCCCACCCTGTTGCCTCGGGTAGTGGTGCAACTATTCTTTGTCTTGGTGGCGACTGGACCATGTAGGAGTTCCGGCTTCTCAGGCGTTCGGGGTACTCGTCTTCGTTTGCCCATGGCTGCTCATAACAGGCTGGCTGTTCTGCGTCGGAGCCGTAGTAGCTATATCTGGGTTGCGCGTTGGTGGCTACTCGCTCACCCGGCTGTTGCAAATAGTGCAGTCGACTCGGGCGGGGTGGACTCTGTCCGACTATCAGGCTGTTGGTATTTCGCCTTGGCGGGTATGTATCGTCATAACAGTTCTTTCTCAGCGTTTGCTCTTCGTCCCCACTGGGTGTCCTAGACGGCATCCCGATAACTCGCTTCTGATGGCCTGGGGTAGATTGTTGTGGCACTTGAGCTCTGGCGCTGAACAACGGGGATGCTGGTCGCCTATGGGTCGGAACAGAAATGGTGCGGAACTGATGTCCATCAGATGCGTACTGTCCTGGATCACTGCTAGTGTGTCTGAGCGGTAGTTGCGCGAATTCGACATCTGACGCCTCTGTGTCGGCATCGCATGGATCGCTGTAATAACGACGGGGGCGTTTCCCCATGGGTATAGTGTCCTCCAGTGGACGACAGTCTTCGTCTCGATCCGCCAGTCTACCAAACTGAATGGTAGAGTCCTCGCCATAATCGGACCCTCCGTAGGCCTGTGGTGACCGCATTCTTGACAACGCGCGATGAGCAAAAATGAGGGGTTGCGAATAACCTTGGACGAACAAAGGACGAACCCTAAACTATTTATTTTTTTATTAAAGACCGGGCACTTAGCTTAAGTTAACCTCCAATAACCTATTCACTATTTTATTTATCTAAGTAGGTTCGAGCACTGGACCCTAACTCAACGAGTAAAAAGGGCCCCACATTGGGCGCCAATTGTAACAAACTGTGATTCTTCTTTTGTATTTGTGAATAGGTACTGTGTGAAGTAGAAGGTTAAGCTACTGCCTCTCAGCAGAATAAGCGACTCTTAAAACAGTTATATAAATTTATTGATATAAAATTAACTTATTAAAACAACAACAGGGGTGGGAAAATACTCTCGGACACATAAAACTTATTACACGTTTACTCTCAACTATGTATTCACACCAGATACTGCAACAGGGCGTGTTGACCCTCCCTGGTCCTAAATGGCCCTGGCCGATCCTAGCGTGCCCTCACTGTTCCTATAACGTGTCCTAACTCCCGATCGGTCCCTGGGACCGTTCCCTAACTCTACAGCCTCGCCGTTTGGTGAAGAGGTCGAGTGTCTCACAGGGCACTAAATGACTGGCAACGCCAAGAAGTGAAGAGATCACAAGCCTCACAGGGCACCTCGCAGCTAAACTGATCCTAATCGAATAATTCCTACAATTGATTGGTGAAGAGGTCAGGTGTCTCACAGGGCACTCAATGGTTGCAACACCAAGAAGTGAAGAGATCACGAGCCTCACAGGGCACCTCTCAATTTAGGAATTAGCCTAACTTGGGGAACAGCTTCAATTGATAGGTGAAGAGGTCTGGTGTCTCACAGGGCACTAAATGACTGGCAACGCCAAGAAGTGAAGAGATCACGAGCCTCACAGGGCACCTTTCAGTTGAAGAAGTTCAGAAACACGATATTTCGTGCCGACGTATTCCTGACTTAACCTAAAATTTTGAGTTCTTTGTCAATTGGTGAAGAGATCTAAAGTCTCACAGGGCACCGCTTGACCAAAGAAAAGCACCGAAATCACCAAACGCGACTTCCCAGAAATCGTATAACTCTCTGCTTGGTCCAACCAAGCAAGACTATGGCTTTCGCTTTGCTTTCTCCGGCTATCTGAACTCGTTGAGACCCAGCTCAATTCTGCTTAACTTGTCTAAAACATGCCCTTATAAACCCTAAACGCGGTATAATTTAACACGTGACTTGATTTTGATTGGCCGAGAGGCGGCGGAGTCAGGAAACAATACGCGAGAAAATAGTCCCCAAATATACCTCTGATTTAGTGACATAATCTCTCTAAATAATTTCTCCGTAAATATCTTTACATAATATAAATAACCAGACGCGAAAATATTACTTTTAATAAGTTTAAACATGCATCTTTTATTATGTTTATTTCTCAGGAGAATCGAGACCAACGCGTCTCAGATTTCCGACCAATCACAGACTAGCGTACCATTATGCTTATCATTAACCTTTGGAGCTACCGGCAAGCATAAACACATCTGTAAACAAGTGACATTTTAAGCCCTAAAATCACTACGCTGAAGCTTGCCGGGGGTTAACCTTACTGTCTAATTTTACTGTCCTAGGAGATGCACTTTATTTACCTTATAACGAACATCCTAATTACTGGCATGTTCCAAAATAATATTCAAGGTTATTCCTATATACAGAAAACAAAATAAACCAACCTTTCACAGCTCTTCGGACGCGCTTATTTATTATCCTTATTTGTAACACAGTTTAATTCTAAATTATGAAGTCACTCTAAAGCGAGAAATGTCCATAAACTACCCGTAATTTATCTAAGTTTTATCCAGAGTGATTATTATTTTATTTCTAATATTATCCTTATTTTATTGAGCTCAAATCGTATGGCAAACAACTCGAGACTGTTAACTATAAGCGCGGTTTTGATGAATGATAACCCCTAGAAAAACAGCCCTATTTATACCGATAATTGGACACGAAATTCAACTCAAGACTGAGCACAGCGTGACACGTACTCAGCGGTTACTCATGGGTAATTGCAATTTCTCCCCGCCGCAACTCAACCCTGAGTAGAATACGCAGTTCAGAATCCCGCTGACACCTGAGTACAAAAATGCAATTGAGAAGTTCGGTGACACGGGTGTAATTATGAATTGAATACAACACGCGATTGAGAACTCTGTGACACCTACTCGGGATAATTGCGATTACCTCCCTAAACAAAAATACCCATAAATTACTGCAAATATACATATAAAATACATAAATAAAAACGGGGTCTACTACAGTACCATAGCGAATGCGGTCAGTGGTCAGGCCACTCACCAGCCCTTACGACAAACGACAAATAAATTTTGGTCGTCAAAAAGCTTTTGTTTTGTTTTTGTCATTTGTCGCCATTGTCGTTGCAGCCCTAGTAAAAGGATTAGGTTGCGCTAAGAGTTGTACCTACATTAGATGGCCAGAGGGGAGGAGGGGGATGACGGTTAGCAAAAAAATCGCCAATGAAGTAGGGAAGTTCTGATGTAACGAACAGCTTATAGACCAGTATAAAAAGACTGCGTTAAAACCTTTGTAACCACCACCTTCGAAACCTGGATAAAATGATGTGAAGAAAAACCAGTGTGTCGTGATCCCTTCCAAATTCGAATAAAAAGACATACGGTAAACCTGCCTGCCTTGACCAACTTCCAGTAAAACTGCTGTGGTAACCAACTTATAGACCCTGATACAAAGGACGTACAGTAAAACCCGTTTTATGATAATGTATGTAGAAGTGAACCCTTTATTTCAGTAATAAGGAAAATGGTTATTGGGGATTTATGGGTGTAGTCGAGCAGACATTTGTTTTTGTTTACAAAAACAACAAAGTAAATAGGTGTCGATTTTAAGGGTGTTATATAAGCCTGTACTGTTATGTTTGTTTGCACTGGGCGCTCTAGTTGGTTATGTAACGACCAGCTTCCGGTCCGAGATAATAATACTACGGTAAAACCTGTTTGTAGCGACCACCTTTAAGCTCCGGATAAAAAGACGTTGTAAAACCTGTTTTTAGCGACCACCTAGAATTGGATGAAAAGACGTATAGTGAAACCTGTCTGTTGTGATACGGATAAGAGAGTAAAAGCTCAGGTCTGACTACCCTCAAACCCGGATTAAAAAGACGTAGAGTATAGTTCCAGAAAATTGCCCTAGAAATACAGTACACATATTTCTTCACGTAAACACTTTATGAGTTGACTAGTGTTTGTGTGCAGTTGTATTTAGGGAGTTGTGCAGTAGTCATAAAGTCAATCAGGGAGAGATAGAGGAACCCTTGTGCTCTTTTTTTGCATATTGCATTTCTTCTGGAATGTTTTGACGGTCATTTCTGTGGATTATTTTGTGTTTCTTTAAATTTTTATTGCGAATTTTGTTTCTGTAAAAGGAAAATCAAGTGAGTATTGCAGAAACATGGATTTGGTCAAAGAACCCAAATTTGGTTTACGAAAACAAGTAATCAAACAGGTCTCGGTTGAAAGTGGCTGATATATCTCTGCACATTGACGTCTTGTGTACGCATTGGTTTTTTTTTTTTTGTTTTATTGTGCCCTTATGAGTTTCACACAGCGCTGAAGCAATTGTATCACGCTGTTTATTTTCCACATTTTGCTTTGGCCACATAGAATTTTTAGGGTTTTTATTAGGCTTCGTGTATTAACTCCACTCATCGATTGCACTTGAATAAAAATACATAATACTATGCACCAGGGTGTAAACCTCAGCCAACAATGTACAATGTATATGTATAAAAAATGTGAGTCACTGGGTATTTTTGCCGAAAGGTGAGAATTCAGTACTCTCGTGACAATAAGGAAATAAAATAAACAAGTTCCAAAGATCTTTTTTCCTTTATACAGTCTAATACCTACAAATTCAGTATTGTCAGAAAGGCTTATTTGAAAGTCTTTGATTGTGACGTCATTCTTTTAACAAAGTGTGTTTTAAATGGTTTCATTAAAAAAAGTTGATTGGGTCTTGGTCGTTTTCGTGCATTGATATCCAGGTAATGGGTCGATTACGCACACAGTGGATACTTAATCCTGCCCATCTATCGGGCATGCACGTCATCCACGATTTCAAATGATGACGTAAAGACAATTGGGGAAAAGCACCAGACAAATGAACGTTCGATTCTGTGATTAAGATTGAACTGCATTCTTACAAATATTGTACAGATCAGTTCATTAAGATGATACAGTTTACACATTCCCTCATGATCCGGATATCTGTTAACATACACTTACTGTTCCGTTGCAGTAACTTGTAATTATGGAGTCGATAAATTTGCGAAATATGTTTACAAGTATGAGTTGGCGAAATTGCCGTTATGCAAGATTGAAATAATACCCTACACTTCATGGAATTTAGTTAACATGATTAAACAATGATTCGTTTTAAGCGACGGATGGACCTGACATTGGTGCCGATGAACCGCTTTCGAAAAAAGTTAATAGTTGAAAAAAAAGAAGAAAACGTTTGCAAAAGGTCGCGCTGTTCGAAAGTCATGTCTTGATTCTTTTTAATTTGGGTGTATACGGACAAAAAAAGTAGTTTTGCAGCAAACTATGCACGTATTTTGCTTTCTTGAGATGAACATTTCTGTAATATCTTTGAAAGTTCAGATAATTCTCAAATAATCAATCAGTACAGTCAGCAACAGGTAACACCAGTGTACTGGGAACTCATTTCTTCTCGTGAGTGTCCTGGTGGCTTTTTAGACAATGTGAAAAAAATATATAACTCAAAGAACTTTCCTTCCTGCAAATCAGAGTAAATCTTAAAGAACTATTCTTGAAAGGATTTTATTTTGTGCTAAGCTTCACAACCTCAATATGAAACATGCTTAGTTCCAAATCTGTGTCGTATTTTGCTTCCTCAGTATGAGTATTTGTCTCATTTCTTTGCTGACACATTAGTGAATAGAAGTCTCAATGACAAATTGACTTTTTTTCTCGCAATGAACGTTGTCTGGGTGGATCACTTTGAGAAGACCTCTGCAAAATAACGACGTATTAATAGCGAATTATCGCATCAGTGCTATAAGTTATGAAAAGCAATACTGACAAACAGACGTATGTTATATGGAAAAAAATATTTTATTTTCTTTGTCTTCAAAATAGTCGGTGCAACGATTGAATGTAGTAAAGAAATTTGAATGAATTTAAGAAATCCGCTTATACATCCAGTGTTACGAAAAAAAGTGTAGATGGTTTATTTAATGAACAAGACGCATGATGAATTCAGTTAACAGACTTTGCGTGGTACTTGTTCTTATTTGGAAAACATTTTCACTCAGCAGATGCCAAGAAAGTTGCATATTTGGTAATGACGACGACTGCTACTTTCCATGTGGATGTTCGCCGTCACAAAACTCGACGGTCCTGTGTGATTCTGTAAATGGTCAATGCTATTCGCATTCATGTGAACGCGGGTATAGTTTACCCGAATCCGGAGGATTTTGTACACCCTCTTTTAACAGTTACTTTAGAGACCTTGGAGCAGAACTATACCTGGTGCACCCTGTTACTGGAGTACGCCTTACTGACAACTTGTATGAAACGCGTGACCACTTTTATGATATAAATAGGAACTGTAGCGACTTGTTAGATCCAGGCTTAATCGATTTCAATGAAACAGCTATTTGGGAATTTGATTTAAAAAGACACTACCTGTTTAATCCTCGGCGTTTCCAATTTGAAAATTATCGCTTTCATTTCATAGACGTTCATATCTACATGAAAAACAGTTCTTATACCACTGGACATATTTACAATTGCACTTTTCGTCTTTTTTACATATATTGTCCCGAAACTCAGAATGTCATTGCACGTCATTTGTATATCAAATTTGTAGCATCGGAATACGTGTACAAGTGTTTTCCTTTTGAGCGCGCTGGTTTTGGATACGTACCCAGTTACTTCCTGGAGCTTGACTGCCCGCGATGTCTGCAGAAGAACGCGTCTTCCTGCGGGAATGGCCTGTGGTGCGAGACATGCAGCAATGGTTGGCGGCCGCCGGAATGTCGCAGACCCTGTGAACCAGGCTATCACGGCATAAACTGTCTCGACACGTATTCCTTCGACTGGAATGGAACAGTAGATATTATTGAAACCACAGAAAAATCGTTGGTTGCAATTTACTACCAATGCTTTTCAGTTATCCCGCTAGAGTACGAACACTATTTTCGTATACTTTTACAAGAATTACTGTCTAATGGTAATGAAACTGTGCGAATATTCCCATTCAATAAGACGAAAAACTTGGTTCACATTGAAAAATTATCACTGGGATCGCACACTTTTAGATTTGTTTTATCTGGGCACGCTACAATCACTACCGTATACGGTGCGCCTAGTGACGTCATTTCCGTTAATTTAGACTCTCTGCGAGATTCCGTGAAAAACGATTCTCCACGAGATTCCATGACATCCATAAATGGCTTTGAGATTGCTTTCGTTGTTGCCATGCTGGTACTTGTCGTGTTGCTGGTGTATTGGATCGTGCACAGGCGGCGGTCAAAGCGCCCACTTTTCCCCTGCATAAAGCTGATCACGCAGTTCACCACGCGGGAGAGGTCTGAATCGGGACCAAGTGCAACATACCAGAACACGAACATAGTCGCTCTAGACCCCGCCTCGATGCAGATGGCTTCTAAGAGCGAGGCTCGAGACACGCACCCAATGGGCGAGGAGAGCCCGTATGAACTGGAGGACTGCAGACGTGTAGGTGGCGATTCGAAGCAATCAGCATACCAGATTGAGGCAGCCAACACCGAAGGGTCATCTGATCCCGAAATGTTGTATCAAGGAACCTATGCAAATTTAAAAGACCCGAATGAGAAGCCTAGTATCTATGAAACTCTGAACATGTAAATGAATGTGAAATTCCTTATGTTGTATTGTATAGTGTAAAAACATAGCGTTTTCAGTGCAGGTTGGAAGCTCTCAGTGTATTCATTGAAAAGGCATTCGGTTTGACAGTCTTTAGGATGAAAAACTTAAGACCGCAAAAGAAATTTCGACTTTGGACCTAGAAATGGAGCGTTTTTTACAGGTTTTTCCATGCATATAAACTTTCACTTTTTAGCGTAACAAAGGTCAAATTTTTCTTTTTTTTTCTTTGTAAATAATTTCCGTGTAACTCGTCAGATACGCATCAGCTAAAAAACCGAAATTTTACGTGAAAGTAGGGTATTATTTTGGTGCTGTATGAAATTTTGACTCAAAGGATGCCTTAGATGTTGTGTTTCATTGATAAAAATTTTATACCACAATATATAAAGCATATGAGTAGCACAGTACAACCATTTCAATTATGGTATCTGATAATATCCTGCCCAGTGCAATGGGGGACATTTTGATTATTATTATTTTTTTTTTGCACCTTGCTTTAGTCTTTTTGCCTTGGTTCTATATTTTTTAATATTTTCAAATACAGAGCGAAGTACCAGACCTACTGATGTTTTGGAGTTATATTTTACGGATCATCCTTTTCGAATAAATCGACTTCTATGAGCTGTTTTTAGCATAGGGGGCCTTTTGGCTACAAGAGCTATATCCGTAATGTGGCCTCTGTCACCAGTCCATCCCTCCTTCCGTCTAGCTTTTCGATCGGTCCGTCTATCTACATACTTTTATATTTTGCTACTTCCTTTTTTAAGTTTTAGTGGGATCGCAGAAATGTGGCCCATTTAGAGGGACACATGTCCATTTGCTAATTAGGAAAGTTAGGAGAATCAGTATGAGGGGTGATTTTTTTTTTTTTTTTTTTTTTTTTTTTTGCTTTGTTCATTTCCTTTTTAAATCAGATTTTAGCTTCCAATTTCGTTGAGAAAAGAAAAGAAGTCGTAATAACTACGATATGAAAATACACATAATCAAATGTGATAAGGGTTTGATGTCATAGACGACCTTATCACAAAGTGAAAGATTCATTCCACATCAGAAAGACGAAAGAATGAGTGACAATATACAGTGCCCATTAACACGTGTATCGACCAAAATCCCACTCCCCACTTACAGAGCGGAAACACCCACATTCGCTGCTACCCTATTCACAGAGCTAAAATGCCCACGTTTGAACCTCAAACCCTCACAGAGCGAAAACGCCCACGTTTGCTCATACCCCGGTCTTCCCCTTCCCATTCACAGCAAAAACGCCTGCGCTCGCTGCCACTCCCCACAGAGCAAAAACGCCCGAGTTCGCGTTCGTTCCCACTCCCCACTCACAGCGAAAATACCCGCGTTCGCTGCCACACCACACTCACAGACCGAAATGCCACAGATCGTTCCCACCTACAGTCTTTGCTGCTCCCTTCATTTTATGTCAAAATCCTGGTGTTATCATGGAGCTGCTGTGTAGCAAAACGTCTGAACACAATAAAAAATAATATAGGGCACGTTTTCCCTAAATTTTTAATAGCATTTATTGAAAACCATTTTAGCGACCACCTTCCAGACTGGGATAAACAAAGACGTCCAGTAAAATCTGTTTTAGTTTTTTTTTGTTGTCTTTGAATTTTTGAAAATGAATTGTGATTATTTTTGCCGAAATGAATATTTTATTTCAGTAATAAGAAAAAAGGAAAATCGCTATTGGCAAATTATGGGTTTGGTCGGGGAGATATTTGTTTTTGTTTACAATAATTGGAAACTAACTAGGTGTCGATTCTAAGTATGTAATATAAGCCTGTATTCATATGTTTTGTGTGCACTGGCCTTGTTGTATCAAGGAACCTATGCAAATTTAAAAGACCCGAATGAGAAGCCTAGTATCTATGAAACTCTGAACATGTAAATGAATGTGAAATTCCTTGTGTTGTATTGTATAGTGAAAAACATAGCGTTTTCAGTACAGGTTGGAAGCTCTCAGTGTATTCATTGAAAAGGCATTCAGTTTGACAGTCTTCAGGGTGAAAAACTTAAGACCGCAAAAGAAATTTCGACTTTGGACCTAGAAATGGAGCGGTTTTTACAGGTTTTTCCATGCATATAAACTTTCACTTTTTAGCGTAACAAAGGTCAAATTTTTCTTTTTTTTTCTTTGTAAATAATTTCCGTGTAACTCGTCAGATACGCATCAGCTAAAAAACCGAAATTTTACGTGAATGTAGGGGGTATGTATTTTGGTGCTGTATGAAATTTTGACTCAAAGGATGCCTTAGATGTTGTGTTTCATTGATAAAAATTTTATACCACCATATATAAAGCATATGAGTAGCACAGTACAACCATTTCAATTATGGTATCTGATAATATCCTGCCCAGTGCAATGGGGGACATTTTAGTCCTTTTTTGCACCCTGCCTTTCTCTTTTTACCTTGGTTCATAATTTTTTAATATTTTCAGATACAGAGCGAACTTTTGAGTTAAATTCCACGTCAGCGAAGTACCAGACCTACTGATGTTTTGGAGTTATATTTTACGGATCATCCTTTTCGAGTAAATCGACTTCTGTGAGCTGTTTTTATCATAGGGGGCCTTTTGGCTACAAGAGCTATATCCGTAATGTGGCCTCTGTCACCAGTCCATCCCTCCTTCCGTCTAGCTTTTCGATCCGTCCGTCTATCTACATACTTTTATATTTTGCTACTTCCTTTTTTAAGTTTTAGTGGGATCGCAGAAAGGTTCTGTGGAAATGTGGCTCATTTAGAGGGACACATGTCCATTTGCTAATTAGGAAAGTTAGGAGAATCCGGACGAGGGGTGATTTTTTTTTACAGGCCTTTTTTTTTTTTTTTTTTTTTTTGCTTTGTTCATTTCCTCTTTAAATCAGATTTTAGTTTCCAATTTCGTTGAGAAAAGAAATGAAGCCATAATAACTACGATATGAAAATACACATAATCAAATGTGATAAGGGTTTGATGTCATAGACGACCTTATCACAACGTGAAAGTTTCATTCCACATCAGAAAGACGAAAGAATGAGTGACAATATACAGTGCCCATTAACACGTGTGTCGACCAAAATCCCACTCCCCACTTACAGAGCGGAAACACCCGCATTCGCTGCTACCCTATTCACAGAGCTAAAACGCCCACGTTTGAACCTCAAACCCTCACAGAGCGAAAACGTCCACGTTTGCTCATACCCCTGTCTTCCCCTTCCCATTCACAGCAAAAACGCCTGCGCTCGCTGCCACTCCCCACAGAGCGAAAACGCCCGAGTTCGCTCCCACTCCCCACTCATAGAGCGAAAATGGCCGCGTTCGTTCCCACTCCCCACTCACAGCGAAAACGCCCGCGTTCGCTGCCACACCGCACTCACAGACCGAAATGCCACAGATCGTTCCCACCTACAGTCTTTGCTGCTCCCTTCATTTTATGTCAAAATCCTGGTGTTATCATGGAGCTGCTGTGTAGCAAAACGTCTGAACACAATAAAAAATAATATAGGGCACGCTTTCCCTAAATTTTTAATAGCATTTATTGAAAACCATTTTAGCGACCACCTTCCAGACTGGGATAAACAAAGACGTCCAGTAAAATCTGTTTTAGTTTTTTTTGTTGTCTTTGAATTTTTGAAAATGAATTGTGATTATTTTTGCCGAAATGAATATTTTATTTCAGTAATAAGAAAAAAGGAAAATCGCTATTGGCAAATTATGGGTTTGGTCGGGGAGATATTTGTTTTTGTTTACAATAATTGGAAACTAACTAGGTGTCGATTCTAAGTATGTAATATAAGCCTGTATTCATATGTTTTGTGTGCACTGGCCTTGTTGTATCAAGGAACCTATGCAAATTTAAAAGACCCGAATGAGAAGCCTAGTATCTATGAAACTCTGAACATGTAAATGAATGTGAAATTCCTTGTGTTGTATTGTATAGTGAAAAACATAGCGTTTTCAGTACAGGTTGGAAGCTCTCAGTGTATTCATTGAAAAGGCATTCAGTTTGACAGTCTTCAGGGTGAAAAACTTAAGACCGCAAAAGAAATTTCGACTTTGGACCTAGAAATGGAGCGGTTTTTACAGGTTTTTCCATGCATATAAACTTTCACTTTTTAGCGTAACAAAGGTCAAATTTTTCTTTTTTTTTCTTTGTAAATAATTTCCGTGTAACTCGTCAGATACGCATCAGCTAAAAAACCGAAATTTTACGTGAAAGTAGGGTATTATTTTGGTGCTGTATGAAATTTTGACTCAAAGGATGCCTTAGATGTTGTGTTTCATTGATAAAAATTTTATACCACAATATATAAAGCATATGAGTAGCACAGTACAACCATTTCAATTATGGTATCTGATAATATCCTGCCCAGTGCAATGGGGGACATTTTAGTCCTTTTTTGCACCCTGCCTTTCTCTTTTTACCTTGGTTCATAATTTTTAATATTTTCAAATACAGAGCGAACTTTTGAGTTAAATTCCACGTCAGCGAAGTACCAGACCTACTGATGTTTTGGAGTTATATTTTACGGATCATCCTTTTCGAGTAAATCGACTTCTGTGAGCTGTTTTTATCATAGGGGGCCTTTTGGCTACAAGAGCTATATCCGTAATGTGGCCTCTGTCACCAGTCCATCCCTCCTTCCGTCTAGCTTTTCGATCCGTCCGTCTATCTACATACTTTTATATTTTGCTACTTCCTTTTTTAAGTTTTAGTGGGATCGCAGAAAGGTTCTGTGGAAATGTGGCTCATTTAGAGGGACACATGTCCATTTGCTAATTAGGAAAGTTAGGAGAATCCGGACGAGGGGTGATTTTTTTTTACAGGCCTTTTTTTTTTTTTTTTTTTTTTTTGCTTTGTTCATTTCCTCTTTAAATCAGATTTTAGTTTCCAATTTCGTTGAGAAAAGAAATGAAGCCGTAATAACTACGATATGAAAATACACATAATCAAATGTGATAAGGGTTTGATGTCATAGACGACCTTATCACAACGTGAAAGTTTCATTCCACATCAGAAAGACGAAAGAATGAGTGACAATATACAGTGCCCATTAACACGTGTGTCGACCAAAATCCCACTCCCCACTTACAGAGCGGAAACACCCGCATTCGCTGCTACCCTATTCACAGAGCTAAAATGCCCACGTTTGAACCTCAAACCCTCACAGAGCGAAAACGTCCACGTTTGCTCATACCCCTGTCTTCCCCTTCCCATTCACAGCAAAAACGCCTGCGCTCGCTGCCACTCCCCACAGAGCGAAAACGCCCGAGTTCGCTCCCACTCCCCACTCATAGAGCGAAAATGGCCGCGTTCGTTCCCACTCCCCACTCACAGCGAAAACGCCCGCGTTCGCTGCCACACCGCACTCACAGACCGAAATGCCACAGATCGTTCCCACCTACAGTCTTTGCTGCTCCCTTCATTTTATGTCAAAATCCTGGTGTTATCATGGAGCTGCTGTGTAGCAAAACGTCTGAACACAATAAAAAATAATATAGGGCACGCTTTCCCTAAATTTTTAATAGCATTTATTGAAAACCATTTTAGCGACCACCTTCCAGACTGGGATAAACAAAGACGTCCAGTAAAATCTGTTTTAGTTTTTTTTTTTGTCTTTGAATTTTTGAAAATGAATTGTGATTATTTTTGCCGAAATGAATATTTTATTTCAGTAATAAGAAAAAAGGAAAATCGCTATTGGCAAATTATGGGTTTGGTCGGGGAGATATTTGTTTTTGTTTACAATAATTGGAAACTAACTAGGTGTCGATTCTAAGTATGTAATATAAGCCTGTATTCATATGTTTTGTGTGCACTGGCCTTGTTGTATCAAGGAACCTATGCAAATTTAAAAGACCCGAATGAGAAGCCTAGTATCTATGAAACTCTGAACATGTAAATGAATGTGAAATTCCTTGTGTAAACGCCTCCCGCGTTTATTTTTTGCTACGTTAGCGTTTGTCTAAAGTTCTACTGCTGTCTCTTATTTATTTATTGTCTTTATTTTAATGCACAGAAAGTGTGCGTGTGTATTCAATGTATAAGTGTCAGGCTAAAGCCCAAACTTCCCATCTTAATTGCAATTAGCGGCAGGGTCAGCGTACTGTGGCTATTGTGTGTGGCTCCGCTCTAGCCCTTGCTCTAGCACTTATGGTAGATGCCTCGTGAGCATCTGAGGTTATCGGCTTATATAGCAGGCCGAAACGTTTCGAGGGGAGCGAAAGTTGTCCAGTCAGAATGCAGCTTTTTGTCAATCACGTGGTTTAATCCCTGTGCATTCGAGTACTTAATCCGGGTCAAATCGCACTGTTCCTCATCATTCACTGAAGCATCGAAGTATTAACAGCTGGAGTATCGCGGAATTAAGAAGATTAGGAATACAAGGAAGAGCAGTGCGGCACGGATTGGTCTGTGAATACTGAAGAATTTGGATATTATTGCGCTAGTTTAATTTTTGAAGATCGTGAATTTGAAGTGTTTTAAACAGTGTTTGTTTCCATATTGACGTTGTCGTCGGTAATTATTTCAAGGGATATTGTACAATGGTGAAAATAACGGATAATGAGTGCGTTTCTGAACGCCTTTCAATAGGATAACAGCATTTAAATGAGTGAGTAATTTTATGTTTTTTTATATGTCAGTTTTCTGTTTTTAAACGTCAGGTATTTTGTTTCTCTGCTTGCAGAGAATCGTCGAAGGTGATCCTCGAAAGTTTATACGTCGCTGATCAGCTGTATCAGACGTATACGAGGACCTTTAAGAGCTCTCTATTGTCAGTTAGAAAGCCATAGCGACGCATTCCTCGCCTTGCTAGCTCTGTTTCTGTTTTCTGTCTGCGTTACGAACGATATCTAGTTGTTACTTTTTGTGTACGCTCTTTGTTGTTAAAGCGTTTAAGCAGTAAATTGCAATGTAAAGGTTGATTCGTCAATAAAAGGCTAAACGTTAACTTCAGTGGTCAGTTAATTCTTTACGTTCCAACAGTTACACTACGCGTCTTTGCTCTCACATAGTATACCCGGCCATCAGCGGCCCCGGTTATTTACAATTCTCAATCCAGTCACCTTGTAGACGCGCAGTTTTTCGCACGCTCATGCACCTAACTCCTTTTCGTTTCGTTTACGTTTTCGTTAGTCTTTGTACTTTACGTTTCTCTCATCTTCCCTCTTCTCGCGTTGCTTTGGCTTAACTTCTGGCAATGGCAGCAAGAGCTCGTACCAAGCAGCTTGACGCCGTGAGTAAGTGGTGTCAGGAATTAGAGATGGCCATGGAGGGGGAGCCTGGTGAGCAGGCACAGGCCGTCCACAACAAGCTCCAGGAACACCTCCTGAAGCTCGCCAAGGCTCAGGAAGAGTGCTTGGCATCTGCTCCGGAGGAAGAGCAGAGAAAGCTCAAAAGGCAGTGCGACGCCGTGACGTCCTCAGCGAAGGACGTCCAAGAACGCTACCAGCGGTGGGTGGCGTCAGAGGGCGCAGCACTCGAAGAAGACGAGGAGGAGGGTGTAGAGGCAGAACAACCACCAGTCGCTACTCCACCCCGTTCAACCGCGAAGGCCCGGGGCACAAGTAGTAGGAAAACGATGGTTCCAGACCACACCATTGGTGAAGTTGTGAGTTTTCAGCCTTCCGATCCCAAGGCTGAGATGAGGAAGGCAGCGATCCGGTTGCGCCTAATGAAGCAGGAGAAAGCCTATGAACGCGAGCAACTGAGGGCGCGCCAGGAGGTGGAGCTTGCCAGGGCGAGGGCCGAGTACCAGCTCGCCCGGGTCGAGGCCGGTGAAGACCCGGAGTCTTCAGATGACGAACAGACCACGCCTCCCCCACCGAAGCCGAGCACCAGCAGACGTCACAGACCACAGCGGCCGGCTACGGACCCAAAGGTGCGGGCTACTCCGACCCCGCCGCCCAGACTTTCTCTGTTTCAGGCCGAAGACAGTGATTCGTCCCCCGAGCGCGGTGTTTTCGGTTGCAGGGTGCCGAAGTTTGAAGGGACAGTCCTAGACTACGCGGAATTTATCCATCATTTTGAGACTGTTGTGCACCCCCGCACCCGCAGCAACCGGAAGCGCCTCAATTACTTGATTGAGGCCTGTGAGGGAGAAGCCTGGCGGACCATCAAGGCTTGCCGCATCTTGCCAGCCAGCCAAGGGTACATGGAGGCGCGTCAGCTGCTGGAAGAAAGCTTCGGCAGACCCCACCTGGTGGCCCAAGCAAGCCTCGATACGTTGACCAATGGACCCACCATCAGGTCTGGTGACGGTGAGGCGCTTATGAAGCTTGGACGACGTATGACCGAATCCATCACCATCCTGACGGCCATGGGGTGTGAGGATCTGGCCAACACCACTGACGTACTGGTGAAGGTGGCGCAGCGGCTCCCATCGTACCTGCGCACAGAGTGGGTCAGGCTGACGGGGGCCATATTCAAGCGGGGTGAGCGACCTACTTTCCGCGATTTGATGCGGCTGGTGAAGGAGACCGCAGAGACGGCCTGCAACGTCTACGCCCACTTCCTTCTGGAGAAGAAGCCAGACAGGCAGGCCGAGAAGCGACACCCGCCCAGTTACAAGCCCCGGGCGACGACAATGACGACGGCAGCAGAAGGTCAACCGGTTCCACCACCCAGACCGCAGCCAAGACCGCGTTCCCGACCGCAGCAGATGAAGCCGCAGCATTATCCACCGCCCCAGCAGCAGGAGACCCATCAGCCCAAGCCGAAGCGTTGCGCAGCCTGTGACGGCGGTTGTGCGGTGGTATCAGACTGTTTGCGATTTCAGGCGATGTCACTGGAGGAAAGACAGGAATGCTGCAGACGAGGTCGCCTATGCAACAACTGCTTGCGGCCGGGGCACTTCGCTAAGGACTGCAGGATGCAACAGCGATGTCAAGTCCAGAAGTGCAACGGAAAGCACCATCAGCTCCTGCACCAGCACACCTCAGTGGTCAGTTGTTCGGCCATGGCCGAGCCAGGACTGAATTTTTTAGGTGTCCTGCCCGTGGTTGTGCAAGCCGGAGGCGCCAGCGTACCCACCTACGCCCTGTTGGACAACGGCAGCTCCAAGACGCTGTGCAGTGAAGAGCTTCTGGAAGAGCTAGGAGTGCAAGGTAGACCGGTCCACTTCAGTGTGAGTACTGTCACCACTGGCCAGGCCTCCTACGCAGGTACAGAAGTCGACTTGTCTGTGCGGGCGTTTTCAGGCGGTCCGGACATCCCGCTCAACAGAGTCTGGTCCGTGAAGAAGCTGCCAGACTTGGTGGGATACGTGCCCTGTGAACAAGATCTACGCCGATGGGTGCACCTGCAAGACGTAGTGGCACCAGCCAAGCTCAGAAGAGCCCGCGTGACACTCCTAATCGGCATTGACGCTCCCCAGGCCCACCGACCGCTGGAAATAAGGACGTCCAACAAGTACGAGCCATA
Organism: Protula sp. h YS-2021; assembly: GCA_949752745.1. NCBI lineage: Eukaryota > Metazoa > Annelida > Polychaeta > Sabellida > Serpulidae > Protula > Protula sp. h YS-2021. The sequence goes on from OX457028.1 coordinate 26,129,741, forward strand.
CGCAGTGCGCAGCGAGCTGGGATGGGCAGTCTGGGGGCCGAGCGACAAGACACCAGCAACGCCGGAAGCAAGAGCCCACGTCAACTTCACCCACGCAAGCGGTACCTTGTTGCAGGAAAAACTCAACCTGATGTGGCAGACGGATTTTAGCGAGCTGAGAGGGGGCCCATCGGCGATGTCGAGGGACGACGTGAAAGCGCTGCAGAAGATGGAAGACACAGCCAAACTCGACGCTGACGGTCGTTACCAGGTCGGGTTGCCATGGCGACAGTCGGACCCACAGCTGCCATACAACAAAGGAATGGCGGCACGAAGACTGGCGTCCCTACGAGCCAAGCTGCAGAAGGACGAGGAGCTGAGGCAGCGCTACACCGAAGTGATGCAGGGGTACCTGAACCAAGGGCACGCCGAGTTAGCGCCCCCCGAATGCCAGTCCGGCAAGACGTGGTATCTCCCGCACCACGGAGTACAACATCCCCAGAAGGAAAAACTGAGGGTGGTGTTCGACGGGGCAGCACAGACCGCCGGGGTATCGCTCAACAACAGATTACTCCGGGGTCCCGACCTGGTAAACGACCTGGTAGGCGTCTTGTTACGGTTTAGACAGGAGAAGATCGCGCTGTCAGCAGACGTGGAACAGATGTTCCACCAGGTCAGGGTCGCCCCCGACGATCGTGACGCTCTACGCTTCCTCTGGTGGCCAGACGGAGATATCGAACAGCCAGCTCGCGACTACCGGATGAACGTTCACATATTCGGAGCCACGTCCAGCCCCAGCTGTACGGCCTACGCCCTCAGGAGAGCCGCCAAGGACCAATCGAACGACTTCCCCACCAACGCAGTGGATACCGTCCTACGGAACTTCTACGTCGACGATTGCCTGAAGTCCGTGGCTAGCCCAAAAGAAGCCGTCGACCTCTGTCGTGACGTCACCGAACTGTTGAGCCGCAGGGGTTTCAATTTGACAAAGTGGATAAGTACCGACGGCTCGGTAATTGAGTCTGTACCTGAAGACAAAAGAGCCAAAAGTGTGAAACATTTCCGTCAGGGGGACGAACTACCTCAGGAACGCGCTCTGGGACTAGTGTGGGAGGTAGAGAGTGACGTTTTCCGGTTCGAGGTTAATCAGTTAAACAAGCCCCTCACCCGCCGGGGAGTGCTTTCGGAAGTCTGCTCGCTGTTCGACCCGCTGGGATTAGTGGCCCCGGTTTTGCTCCCAGCCCGCAGACTGCTACAAGCGATGTGCCGAGAGGGACTGGGCTGGGATGACACGCTCTCGCAATTGACCGCTGAGAAGTGGACCGCGTGGCGGAGTCAGCTTCCGGCCTTGCGGCAACTGAAGATCCCCAGATGCGTGAAAACAGACGTTGGCGAAGCCAGAGACATACAGCTGCACGTGTTCAGTGACGCCAGTGAGGTCGGCTACGGCGCCTGCGCCTACCTACGTTTCGTAGACGACCAAGGCAACGTGACCTGCGCGCTCGTACAGGGAAAGTCCCGGGTAGCTCCGATTAAGACTCAGACGTTGCCCCGCCTGGAATTGACAGCTGCCCTGGTTGGAGCCCGCTTAGCTCGCCACGTCCAAGACGAATTAGACTGGACCCTGAACAGCGTAACGTTATGGACCGATTCGATGATCGTATACGGGTACATACAAAACGAAAACAAGAGGTTTAAAACGTTCGTGGCGAACCGGCTAGCCGAGATATTGGAACTGACGTCCCCAGACCAGTGGCGGCACGTAGAAGGCCGTTCGAATCCCGCTGACGTGGCGTCGAGAGGCCTGCGCGCAGACGACCTATCCGGATTACGCACGTGGCTGTCCGGTCCGGAATTCCTGAGACAACCCGAAGCAGAATGGCCCAAGACCCCGCGCCATATCGTCGAGCCCGAGGGCGATCCGGAGGTGAAGACGAAACAAGCTATCTGCCTGGCGACCCAAGAGCATCGGGGCCTCGACGCCCTGATTAACCACTATAGCGACTGGCGGCGCCTACGGCGTGCCGCTGCTTATTTCTTGCTTTTTAGGAAGATGCTCCAGGCCAAAACCAGAGGCGATCCAACGCCGACTCAGACGTTCCTCACTCCCGATGACGTCAGCCAGGCTGAGAAATCACTCGTCAGGCACATTCAAAGGGGCTGTTTCCGTGAAGAATGGGATCGTCTGGCGAGAGGTGAAGCCGTCCTGGCCCGGAGCCGCCTAGCCCAGCTGAACCCGAGAATACAAGACGGCTGGATGACCGTGGAGGGACGACTACAATCGGCAGACCTACCTGGCAGAGCCAAGCAGCCCCCGGTGCTCCCAGAGCAGCACCCCCTTACCAATCTGATTGTAGGTGCAGCCCACACCGAGAGCGGTCACGCCGGAACCAACCAGGTGCTGAGCAACGTGAGGGAGAAGTTCTGGCCTCTCCGCGGACGAGCGACGGTCAAAAGGGTTCTACGCCAGTGCGCGGGGTGCCGTAGGCAGAGGGCGACGCCATGTAGACAACAGATGGCGCCCCTACGAGAGGAGCAAGTGACGCCCGATCGCCCCCCATTTACCTTTACCGCTGTGGACCTTTTTGGACCCTTTAACGTAAAATTCAGAAGAGGCACGGCAAAACGATACGGCTGCGTGTTCACCTGCCTGACGTCCAGGGCGATACACCTCGAGATAACTCATTCGCTAACCGCTTCGAGCTTTGTGTCTGCGTGCGTACGGTTTTTCGGTCGACGTGGCCGACCAGAAAAGATGTTCAGCGACAACGGCACGAACATCGTTGGCGGCGAACGCGAGATGAGAGAGGAGCTGCAGCTATGGAACACGCAGCTACTGAATCAGGCCTTCCTCCAACGTGATATCGAGTGGCATTTCAACCCGCCCCACGCCAGCCACATGAACGGAGCGGTAGAACGTATGATACGCACAGTGAGGCGCGTGATGACGTCGGTCGTCAACTCGCAGCTGTTGACGGACGAGCAGCTGTTGACCGTTATGACCGAAGTGGAACGTATCGTAAACGACCGCCCGCTCACAGCTGTTGGGGACGACCCGAGTGACCCGGAAATCCTGACGCCAGCCAAACTGTTACTGCTTCGGACGAATACGTGTTTGCCGGCAGCGTCGACGGCCAGAGACGATAATTACACTGTGAGAAGATGGCGACAAGCGCAGTACTTGGCAGACGTTTTTTGGCGTCGCTGGGTCAAAGAGTACTTGCCGAGCCTGCAGGAACGGCAGAAGTGGCGTATGCCGGAACGTGACGTCAAGATCGATGACGTCGTCCTGATGGTTGAAGACGCTCCGAGAGGTCAGTGGCCCCTTGCTCGGGTCACGGAAGTGCACGAAAGCCGTGACGGACTGATCAGAAGCGTAGAAGTGACCAGCCGCGGGCGCACGTACAGACGTCCGGTGACCAAGTTGTGCCTGCTTGAGGCGGCGCCATAAACCGTCGAACTAACTTGCTTATATATAAATGTTTTCTGTATTTGAGTAATTGTAACGGTATATTCACATGTCTGTATCTGGATCGTGTATTACGGTATTAGTTCGGGCCGAGTGTATGATGTAATTTTTAAGGGCCCGTTGTGTTCATTCAAGTTCAGGCACTATCGCGGCCAGGGAGGGGGAGTGTAAACGCCTCCCGCGTTTATTTTTTGTTACGTTAGCGTTTGTCTAAAGTTCTACTGCTGTCTCTTATTTATTTATTGTCTTTATTTTAATGCACAGAAAGTGTGCGTGTGTATTCAATGTATAAGTGTCAGGCTAAAGCCCAAACTTCCCATCTTAATTGCAATTAGCGGCAGGGTCAGCGTACTGTGGCTATTGTGTGTGGCTCCGCTCTAGCCCTTGCTCTAGCACTTATGGTAGATGCCTCGTGAGCATCTGAGGTTATCGGCTTATATAGCAGGCCGAAACGTTTCGAGGGGAGCGAAAGTTGTCCAGTCAGAATGCAGCTTTTTGTCAATCACGTGGTTTAATCCCTGTGCATTCGAGTACTTAATCCGGGTCAAATCGCACTGTTCCTCATCATTCACTGAAGCATCGAAGTATTAACAGCTGGAGTATCGCGGAATTAAGAAGATTAGGAATACAAGGAAGAGCAGTGCGGCACGGATTGGTCTGTGAATACTGAAGAATTTGGATATTATTGCGCTAGTTTAATTTTTGAAGATCGTGAATTTGAAGTGTTTTAAACAGTGTTTGTTTCCATATTGACGTTGTCGTCGGTAATTATTTCAAGGGATATTGTACAATGGTGAAAATAACGGATAATGAGTGCGTTTCTGAACGCCTTTCAATAGGATAACAGCATTTAAATGAGTGAGTAATTTTATGTTTTTTTATATGTCAGTTTTCTGTTTTTAAACGTCAGGTATTTTGTTTCTCTGCTTGCAGAGAATCGTCGAAGGTGATCCTCGAAAGTTTATACGTCGCTGATCAGCTGTATCAGACGTATACGAGGACCTTTAAGAGCTCTCTATTGTCAGTTAGAAAGCCATAGCGACGCATTCCTCGCCTTGCTAGCTCTGTTTCTGTTTTCTGTCTGCGTTACGAACGATATCTAGTTGTTACTTTTTGTGTACGCTCTTTGTTGTTAAAGCGTTTAAGCAGTAAATTGCAATGTAAAGGTTGATTCGTCAATAAAAGGCTAAACGTTAACTTCAGTGGTCAGTTAATTCTTTACGTTCCAACAGTTACACTACGCGTCTTTGCTCTCACATAGTATACCCGGCCATCAGCGGCCCCGGTTATTTACACCTTGTGTTGTATTGTATAGTGAAAAACATAGCGTTTTCAGTACAGGTTGGAAGCTCTCAGTGTATTCATTGAAAAGGCATTCAGTTTGACAGTCTTCAGGGTGAAAAACTTAAGACCGCAAAAGAAATTTCGACTTTGGACCTAGAAATGGAGCGGTTTTTACAGGTTTTTCCATGCATATAAACTTTCACTTTTTAGCGTAACAAAGGTCAAATTTTTCTTTTTTTTTCTTTGTAAATAATTTCCGTGTAACTCGTCAGATACGCATCAGCTAAAAAACCGAAATTTTACGTGAAAGTAGGGTATTATTTTGGTGCTGTATGAAATTTTGACTCAAAGGATGCCTTAGATGTTGTGTTTCATTGATAAAAATTTTATACCACAATATATAAAGCATATGAGTAGCACAGTACAACCATTTCAATTATGGTATCTGATAATATCCTGCCCAGTGCAATGGGGGACATTTTAGTCCTTTTTTGCACCCTGCCTTTCTCTTTTTACCTTGGTTCATAATTTTTAATATTTTCAAGTACAGAGCGAACTTTTGAGTTAAATTCCACGTCAGCGAAGTACCAGACCTACTGATGTTTTGGAGTTATATTTTACGGATCATCCTTTTCGAGTAAATCGACTTCTGTGAGCTGTTTTTATCATAGGGGGCCTTTTGGCTACAAGAGCTATATCCGTAATGTGGCCTCTGTCACCAGTCCATCCCTCCTTCGGACTAGCTTTTCGATCCGTCCGTCTATCTACATACTTTTATATTTTGCTACTTCCTTTTTTAAGTTTTAGTGGGATCGCAGAAAGGTTCTGTGGAAATGTGGCTCATTTAGAGGGACACATGTCCATTTGCTAATTAGGAAAGTTAGGAGAATCCGGACGAGGGGTGATTTTTTTTTACAGGCCTTTTTTTTTTTTTTTTTTTTGCTTTGTTCATTTCCTCTTTAAATCAGATTTTAGTTTCCAATTTCGTTGAGAAAAGAAATGAAGCCGTAATAACTACGATATGAAAATACACATAATCAAATGTGATAAGGGTTTGATGTCATAGACGACCTTATCACAACGTGAAAGTTTCATTCCACATCAGAAAGACGAAAGAATGAGTGACAATATACAGTGCCCATTAACACGTGTGTCGACCAAAATCCCACTCCCCACTTACAGAGCGGAAACACCCGCATTCGCTGCTACCCTATTCACAGAGCTAAAATGCCCACGTTTGAACCTCAAACCCTCACAGAGCGAAAACGTCCACGTTTGCTCATACCCCTGTCTTCCCCTTCCCATTCACAGCAAAAACGCCTGCGCTCGCTGCCACTCTCCACAGAGCGAAAACGCCCGAGTTCGCTCCCACTCCCCACTCATAGAGCGAAAATGGCCGCGTTCGTTCCCACTCCCCACTCACAGCGAAAACGCCCGCGTTCGCTGCCACACCGCACTCACAGACCGAAATGCCACAGATCGTTCCCACCTACAGTCTTTGCTGCTCCCTTCATTTTATGTCAAAATCCTGGTGTTATCATGGAGCTGCTGTGTAGCAAAACGTCTGAACACAATAAAAAATAATATAGGGCACGCTTTCCCTAAATTTTTAATAGCATTTATTGAAAACCATTTTAGCGACCACCTTCCAGACTGGGATAAACAAAGACGTCCAGTAAAATCTGTTTTAGTTTTTTTTGTTGTCTTTGAATTTTTGAAAATGAATTGTGATTATTTTTGCCGAAATGAATATTTTATTTCAGTAATAAGAAAAAAGGAAAATCGCTATTGGCAAATTATGGGTTTGGTCGGGGAGATATTTGTTTTTGTTTACAATAATTGGAAACTAACTAGTGTCGATTCTAAGTATGTAATATAAGCCTGTATTCATATGTTTTGTGTGCACTGGCCGCTGTGGATTTGTACTAAATTCCACAACTTAAGTGTGAATCATGCTTAAGTCGCACATCATGTCGTATTTCCTACTTGCAAACTAAGTTTGCAAATGGGTATGCTTTTGCTAAGAATTTCGGCTGTTTTTTTTTTTTTTTTTTTTTTTTTTTTTTTTATTATTATTATTATTATTATTATTATTTTTTGCTTCTTTTTTCCGTCTTGAGGTCAGAGATTTTGAGCTTATTTTCGACACTTTGGTCCTAAGAGAGCTATATAAGAGGTAGGTCGGTGACCTTGACCTCCTCCGTCATGGTCAAGGTGAAAAACCGGAAGTTGACCATTATCTCGAAAACGGTTAGAAAACTGAATTTGATTATTTGTGCCTAAAAGAGGTTACATTATATTTGCTTCGATGACCCGTTCAAGATAATAATCCCGAGCTGATAATTATGTCGAAACACTGAAAGATTTGTCTTTGACCAGATATATTGTGCCTCTGGCCTTCTGCCATTGCAAATCGGTGCCATTTTGCTACGTGTAGCGAAATTCGGTCTAGTTTATTTCCTCAATATGAGCATTTATGTAGGTTGATACATTTGTGAACAAAAATGAAAACAACAAGTTGATTTCGATTTTTCGCAATGAATGTTGTCTTGGCCGACCAAATTGAGCAGAGTTCTGCAAATTATCGGCAAATAACGGCATAATAACGCGCCAGTGGTATAATATATGTAAAGGAATACTCACAAACTGACATATGTATAGAAATTTGAATGCAGCCAAGAAATCCGCTTATGCATCCAGGGTTACGGAATAAAAGATAGATGGTTTATTTGATAAACAGGACGCATGATGGATTCACTTCACAGCATTATGTTAGCGCTTGTTCTTATCTGGACAGCATTTTCACACAGCAGATGCCAAGAAAGTTGCATTTTTGGTAGTGCCGACGACTGCTACTTTCCATGTGGATGTTCGCCGTCACAACACTCGACGGTCCTGTGTGATTCTGTAAATGGTCAATGCTATTCGCATTCATGTGAACGCGGGTATAGTTTATCCGAATCCGGAGGATTTTGCACACCCTCTTCTTACAGTTCCTTTAGAGACCTTGGAGCAGAACTATACCTGGTGCACCCTGTTACTGGAGTACGCCTTACTGACAACTTGTATGAAACGCGTGACTACTTTCATGATATAAATAGGAACTGTAGCGACTTGTTAGATCATGGATTAATCGATTTCAATGAAACAGCCATTTGGGAATTTGATTTAAAAAGACATTACCTGTTTAAACCTCGGCCTTTCCGATTCTACTATTATAGATTTCGCCCCCATGTCACAGCTGTTCATATCTACATGAAAAACAGTTCTTATACCACTGGACATATTTACAATTGCACTGTTAGTCTTTTTTACATATATTGTCCCGAAACTCAGAATGTCATTGCACGTCATTTGTATTTCAAATTTGTAGCATCGGAATACATGTACAAGTGTTTTCCTTTTTATCGCGTTGGTTTTCTATATGCACCTAATTACTTCCTGGAGCTTGACTGCCCGCGATGTCTTGAGAAGAACGCGTCTTCCTGTGGGAATGGCCTGTGGTGCGAGACGTGCAGCAATGGCTGGCGGCCGCCGGATTGTCGCAGACCGTGTGAACCAGGCTATCACGGCATAAACTGTCACGACACGTATTCCTTCGACTGGAATGGAACAGTAGATATTATTGAAACCACAGAATCGTCAGTTGAAATTTACTACCAATGCTTTTCAGTTATCCCGCTGGAGTACGAAAACTATTTTCATATACTTTTACAAGAATTACTGTCTAATGGTTATGAAACTGTGCGAATGTTCCCATTCAATAAGACGAAAAATTTGGTCCACATTGAAAAATTATCACTGGGACAGCACACTTTTAGATTTGTTTTATCAGGGCACGCTACAATCACTACCGTATACGGTGCGCCTAGTGACGTCATTTCCGTTAATTTAGACTCTCCGCGAGGTTTTGAAATCGCTTTCTCTGTTGCAATGCTGGTACTTGTCGTGTTACTGGTATATTGGATCGTGCAGAGGCGACGGTCAAAGCGCCCACTTTTGCCCTGCATAAAGCTGATTATGCAGTTCACCACGAGAGAGAGGCCTGAATCGGGTCAAGGTGTAACATACCAAAACACGAGCGAAGTCGCTTCAGACCCCGCCTCAAGGCTAATGGTTCCTCTAACCGAGGGGTATCTAATCCCGGAATGCTGTATCAATGAATCTATGCCTATGGTTTCTTCTATCTCGGCCGGAGGCACGCGCCCAGTTGATGAGGAGAATCCGAATGAAGTGGATGACTTTAGACGTGTAGGTGACGATTTGAAGAAAGAAGGGTACCAGATCGAGGCATCCAATACCGAGGGGTATCTGATCCCGGAATGTTGTGTCAAGGAATCTATGCCTATAGTTTCTTCTATCCGGGCCGGAGGCACGCGCCCAGTTGACGAGGAGAACCCGAATGAACTGGATGACTTTAGACGTGTAGGTGACGATTTGAAGAAAGAAGGGTACCAGATCGAGGCATCCAATACCGAGGGGTATCTGACCCCGGAATGTTGTGTCAAGGAATCTATGCCTATAGTTTCTTCTATCCGAGCCGGAGGCGCACGCCCAGTTGACGAGGAGAACCCGTATGAACTGGATGACTTTAGACGTGTAGGTGACGATTTGAAGAAAGAAGGGTACATGATCGAGGCATCCAATACCGAGGGGTATCTGACCCCGGAATGTTGTGTCAAAGAATCTATACCTATGGTTTCTTCTATATGGGTCGGATTCACGCGCCAAGTTGACGAGGAGAACCCGAATGAAGTGGATGACTGCAGACGTGCAGGTGACGATTTGAAGAAAGAAGGGTACCAGATCGAGGCATCCAATACCGAGGGGTATCTGACCTCGGAATGTTGTGTCAAGGAATCTATGCCTATGGCTTCTTCTATCCGGGCCGGAGGCACGCGCCCAGTTGACGAGGAGAACCAGTATGAACTGGATGACTACAGACGTGTAGGTGACGATTTGAAGAAAGAAGGGTATCAGATGGAGGCATCCAATACCGAGGGGTATCTGACCTCGGAATGTTGTGTCAAGGAATCTATGCCTATGGCTTCTTCTATCCGGGCCGGAGGCACGCGCCCAGTTGACGAGGAGAACCCGTATGAACTGGATGACTACAGACGTGTAGGTGACGATTTGAAGAAAGAAGGGTACCAGATCGAGGCATCCAATACCGAGGGGTATCTGACCCCGGAATACTGTATCAAGGAATTTATACAAGACCCGAATGAGAATTTTAGTATCTATGAAACTGTTAACATATAAATGTGTGTTACATTCTTATCCGCCGGGAACCGGACGGATATAGTTTTCTTTCTGTCCGTCTGTCTGTCCGTCTGTCCGTGCCCACAATGATTATGCTATGTGGTGGATTTTCGGTACATCCGTCACTTATGTGGTTTTTCTTCCTTATGTGGTGGTTCTTATGAGGTAGCCACATAAGCACCCATTGAGCACAAAACAAACCACATAAGGGAGTCCGTCAAAGTCCGTTGATCAACTGTCCTGTAACACCATCTGTTGGAAAATAATGCAACTAAAAAGCTAATTTCTAAAGCAAATAAGGAGAGCAGCATTTGTTTAAATCCCGCTGTGGGGTGGGGAGAATCTTAAGAATACACCCACTGCGGACAATGTTTGTATTTTTTGGGATTTTTTGAAGAATAAACTTCAAAGTGCGTTTCCTCCTACAGTTTTTATCCGATTTCATTTATTTTTGGTATCTAGTATGAGGCAGCCCTAGATGGGTCGGGCATACGGCTTGTGCTTTTTGACTCGATCTTGACTTTTGATTTTAGGGGAAATTTTTGAAGAAAATGCCTCAAAATGAATATTATCTTACAGTTTTATCCGTTTATTTAACTTGTGTTAATGTGTGGTTATTATTTAAACATGCACACTGTTCCGAAATATGAACCGCGTATCGACGCAATTTAACATGCGCCGTGATCCGAAATGTGAACCGCGCATCAGCGCAAGTTGAACAAACATTCGAAATGCGCAACATTCGAAATGCGCAACCGGACATAGACGCAAGGTAAATAAACATGCGCACTGGTTCGAAATGCGAACCGCGCATCGACGCAAGTTAAATAAATATATGCACTGGTCCGAACAAAGAACCACGCATCAATGCAAGTTAAGTAATCATGCGCACTGGTCCGAAATGTGAACCGCACATCAACGCAAGTTAAACAAACATGCGCACTGGTTCCAGATGCGAACCGCGCATTAACACAACTGAAATAAACTTGCACACTGGTCCGAAATGCGAACCGGGCATCAACGCAAGTTAAATAAACATGTGCACTGGTCTAAAATAAGAAATGCGCATCAACGCAAGCTAAATGAACATGCGCACTAGTCCGAAATGCGAACCGCTCATCAACAGAAGTTTAATATACATGCGCACTGGTTCGAAATGCGCAACCGGACATGGACGCAAGGTAAATAAACATGCGCACTGGTTCGAAATGCGAACCGCGCATCGACACAAGTTAAATAAATATGTGCACTGGTCCGAACAAAGAACCACGCATCGATGCAAGTTAAGTAATCATGCGCACTGGTCCGAAATGTGAACCGCGCATCAACGCAACTTAAATAAACATGAGCACTAGTCCAAAATGCGAACCGGGCATCAACTGAAGTTAAATAAACATGCGCAGTTGTCCGAAATGTGAATCACGCACCAACGCAAGCGAAATGAACATGCGCACTAGTCCGAAATGCGAAATGTTCATCAGCGAAGTTGAATAAAGATGCGCACTAGTCCGAAATGTGAACCGGGCATGGGCGCAAGTTAAATAAACATGCGCACTGGTTCGAAATGCGAACCGCGCATCGACGCAAGTTTAATAAACATGCGCACTGGTCCGAAATTTGAACCGCGCATCAGTGCACATTAACCAAACCTGCGCACTAGTCCGAAATGCGAACCGCGCATCGACGCCAGATAAATAAACATGCGCACTGGTCCGACAAAAGAACCATGCACTGACGCAAGTTGAATAGACATGCGAAGTTTCCGAAATAAGCACCACGCATTAACGCACGTTAAGTATATGCACTGGTCGGGAAAAAACCACACATCGACGCAAGTTATGTAATCATGCGCACTGGTCCGAATTGTGAACCGCGCATCAACGTAAGTTGCATAAACATGCGCAGTGGTCCGAAATGCGAACCGGGCATCGACGCAAGTTAAATGAACATGCGCACTGGTCCGAAATACAAACCGCGCATCAGTGCACGTTAACCAAACATGCGCGCTGGTCCGAAATGTGAATCGCACATCGACGCAAGTAAAGTTGACATGCGCCGTGATCCGAAATGTGAACCGCGCATCAACGCAAGTTAAACAGATATGCACAGTTTTTCCAAAGGCGAACCACGCATTAACGCAAGTTAAATAAACATGCGCACTGGTCTAAAATAAGCACCACGCATCAACGCAAGTTAAATAAATATGCGCAGTTCTGAAAGATAAGTTGTAAAATATCTTTATACAGTAAAGTGCCACATATATAATTCCGTTTATTTACAAATGACACACACAAAGCATAAACATTATTGACATTGACATGACGCCTGCTGGGAACCACACAAGGGCACGGGCAAATATAAACCACCACATAAGTATATTTTATTCTCAAATAATCTTGTCCGTGACCCACCACTTAAATGCATTTCAGGCATATCAAATGCTACCACATAATGCAGCCACCACATAAGATACCTCTCGTTGGCCCGTCCGTCCGTCCGTACGTCTGTGCGTGTGTGCAATTTCAGTCTCACGCGCCTACAGCCCGCATTAGTGGGTGGATTGATTTCCGATTTTACCCAGGGGTGCTCCTAAGCATCCCGCAGTGCAGTGACCAGGATTCGACGGGATCGGAGCAAAATTGCCAAAATGGCAAAACTTAAAAAAATTGCAGAAACTGAATAAGGACTTTGCATAACACACATCAGTCTCACGCGCCTACAGCCCGCATTAGTGAGTGGATTGATTTAAGATTTTACCCAGGGCTGCTCCTAAGCATCCCGCAGTGCAGTGACCAGGATTCGACCGGATCCGAGCAAAATTGTTAAAATGAAAAAACTAAAAAAAATGGAAGAAATGAATTAGGAATGAGCATAACACATATCGGTCTCACGCGCCTACAGGCCGCATTAGTGAGTGGATTGATTTAAGATTTTACCCAGGGCTGCTCCTAAGCATCCCGCAGTGCAATGACCAGGATTCGACCGGATCCGAGCAAAATTGCCAAAATGGCAAAACTTTAAAAAATTGCAGAAACTGAATAAGGACTTTGCATAACACACATGTCTCACGCGCTTACAGCCCGCATTAGTGGGTGGATTGATTTAAGATTTTACCCAGGGCTGCTCCTAAGCATCCCGCAGTGCAGTGACCAGGATTCGACCGGATCCGACTAAAATTGTCAAAATGACAAAACTTTAAAAAATGGAAGAAATGAATTAGGAATGAGCATAACACATATCGGTCTCACGCGCCTACAGGCCGCATTATTGATTGGATTGATTTAAGATTTTACCCATGGCTGCTCCTAAGGATCCCGCAGTGCAGTGACCAGGATTCGACCGGATCCGAGCAAAATTGTCAAAATGAAAAAACTTTAAAATTTGAAGGAACTGAATTAGGAATGAGCTTTACACATATCGGTCTCACGCGCCTACAGCCCGCATTAGAGGTTGGATTGATTTAAGATTTTACCAAGGGCTGCTCCTTAGCATCCCGCAGTGCAGTGACCAAGATTTGGCTGGATTATTGGATAGATTTTAACGTCTGTTTCATATGGATGGAGTTCGATGACTACTCTTTCCTCCGAAAGGTATTATTTTTGACATATGTTACAAGTTACACGTTATGCTTAATAGAGAATTAAGTATTTCGTAAGTTTCAGTGTCAGCTTGAGTTCATTTACAAGGCTGTATGGTGTTCTTTGGAACAGTTGTTCACAGGAACATCATAATCAGGTATACAATTTGCGCGAACCCGGCGGATTCATGCTTCTCGAGCATCTAGTTTATGTTGTATTGTTTAGTGTAATACGTGTTGTTTTCAGTGCAGCTTCGAAGCTCTCAGTGTCTTGATTAGTCCCCCGCCGCCGCGTAGCGCTAAGCGGGGGACTATACGATTCGGGTCTGTCCGTCCATCGACACTTTTTTGTTAGCGCTATATCTCCGCAACCACTGAAGCGATTCAGCTGTTCTCTTGCACATGCAAAGACTATGTAGTGGAGCTGTGCAGGGGTTATTTTGAGATTTTCGCCAAAAAAAATGGGAAAATGGAAAAACTTTGAAAATTCAACACAATTGACCTATTCAATGGGTGTTTGTCGGCGCCATATCTCCATAACCAATGAGGCGAATCAGTTGTTCTGTTGCACATGCAAAGACTTTGTAGTGGACCTGTGCAACGAGGGATTATTTTGAGATTTCCGCAAAAATTGGGAAAAAATGGGAAAACTTTGAAAATACAGTACAATTGACCTATCCATTTTTTTTTAAATTCTGGTATTATCCGGTATTGCGGTACTTTCGTATCCAAGTGAAAACGTGAGTTGAACAAGGCTCGCAAATAAGGTAAAACAAGGGTGTAGTTGTGCACTTAGGTATAGGTTTTGCCAGCCACCGAAAAATAAAATCCTGGAATTGCCTGAATGCGGGGGACTCAGTATCAATGACATACTTGTTGAAAATACATTCGGTATGATTGTCTTTAGAATGAAAAACTTATTGCTGCAAAAAAGTCGACTTTGCACTTGGAAATGGAGCAGTTTGTATATGTTTTTCTATGCATGGAAAGTTTTTTTTTTATTATTATTATTATTATTATTTTTATTATTAGTCCCCCGCCGGGGGACTATAGTTTTCGGGTTTGTCTGTCCGTCCGTCCGTCTGTCCGTCTGTCTGTCGACACCTTTTTTGTTAACACACTCAAGCCTACATTTAGATAGATAGATATTGTATATATGGGTAGTATATTGTATATATGGGTAGTACTGGAACGAACAAGGATCGGTATTGTAAATGAGCCATGTCGGCCCGAGGACATTGGCCCAGCTGAACTTCACAAATTTTCCCAATCCTTACTCAGTCGAATGAGTTTGTTAACACACTCAAGCCTACATTTTTCCACCGATTGTTAAGATATTGTATATTTGGTTAGTACTGGAACGAACAAGGATCGGTATTGTAAATGAGCCATGTCGGCCCAAGGACATTGGCCCATCTGAACTTCACAAATTTTCCCAATCCTTACTCAGTCGAATGAGCTTGTTAACACACTCAAGCCTACAATTCTGGATCGATTGTTGAAATCTTTTAGATATAGAAAGCATTGGAACCAACAAAGGTCGGTATTGTAAATGAGCTCTGTCGGCCCAAGATCATTGGCCCAGCTGAACTTCAGAAATTTTCACAACCCTTACTTACTGGAATGAGTTTGTTAACACACTCAAGCCTACATTTTTTCTGCATCGATTGACAAGATATCTTAACTGTGAGTAGTTTTGGAATCAGCAAGGTTTGGTATTGTAAATGAGCCATGTCGGCCCAAGGACATTGATCCAGTTGAACTTCACGAATTTTCTCAATCCTTACTCATTTGAATGAGTTTGTTAACACACTCAAGCCTACATTTCTGGATCGATTGTTGAAATCTTTTAGATATAGGAAGTATTGGAACCAACAAAGGTCGGTATTGTAAATGAGCTCTGTCGGCCCAAGGACATTGGCCCAGCTGAACTTCAGAAATTTTCACAACCCTTACATACTGGAATGAGTTTGTTAACACACTCAAGCCTACATTCTTTTAAACAATTGGCAAAATGTTATACACATAGCTGGTATGGGTGTTAACAAGAATTGGTATTGTAAATGAGCCATGTTGGCCAAAGGACATTGGTCCAGCTGGAATTTTAAAATTCACGAATATGATACGAAGGGTTGTAGTCCAACCTAACACAATCAAATACTGGGATTGTATGCAAAACCGTCTACTTAAAACATAATAGAATAATACTAATAATCAACAGCATTGCTTACTAGAAAGATTGCACGAATAAATGCGTCTTTAGATGCTTTTTAAAAACTCCCAACTGACTTAGAAGCTCTAATCCTGTACTGTAAAGCGTTCCATAAGTATGGCACATGTTGCAAAAAAAAAAACATTTATAACTATATTTAGAGTTATGTTTTGGCACCACTAACAGTAAATCATCATCAGCCGATCGTAACTTCTTCGAAGGTCAGTACATTTCAACGAGTTCACATAAATATTCAGGAGCTTTTTAGACCAGTCGACTATGTCGGGCTGGTCTTATACCATCAATAGAGGGGTATCCGTCGTCTGTATGTACGTATGTACGTGTGTAAACTTTTCCTTAAAATGCTTCTTCTTCTTCAGTTTTGATCGGATTCCTCTCAAATTTTACACGAATGTTCTCTAGGTAGGCCTCTCTTTAAAAGTTTTTTTTTTTGCGATCCGCCAAAAATTGGCTTAATTGACATTTGAAATTTCTCCCACAATTTTGATCAGAGTTTCTTCAAATTTTGCACGAATATTCCCTAGATAGGCCTCTTTTGAGAATTTACTCATTTTTGCGATTCGCCAAAAATTGGCCAAATGGGGGACATTTTTTATTTTTTGGGTATCTAATTTTCTAATTGCTTCTTCTCCCACAATTTTGATCGGATTCCTTTCCAATATTGGATAGTTGTTCTCTAGGTAAACCTCTCGTGAAAATTACTGTTTTTGGCGATCCGCCAAAAATTGGCCAAATTGGGGACATTTGTAATTTCGTGGTTCAAAATGCCTCTTCTCCCAGAATTTTGATCAGATTTTCTTCAAATTCTACACGAATATTCCCTAGGAAGGCCCCTTTTTTTAATCGTTTCTGCTGCTTGAATTAATTGTATATGTCCGACAGTACATGTCAACAGTAGACGTATATGGATACAATTTCTATACGTTGTTCGAAGTTATTTTTCTGGGAAACAAATCTTTAGCTAGCTCATTGCCATCTCGTCTTTTGAAGCCCAATTTTCCAGGGAAATTGCCTTGTTCACGCACGCTGGATTTGGTTATCGCTTTTCGTAAGCTGGGGCTTTGTCCTTGGACAAACTTGTACAATGTGACTACCACTTTTGGTAACCAGACAAGCTTATTCATAGATTCACTAGATCTCGGCTGGTCACAATGTCCCTGGACATTCTTGTTTATTGACACAGTTATAATATATCACTAAAACCTTTAATTGTATCAGCAAGTGAACAGGCAGCCAGTGTAAAAATTTGATAACTTGGGTCATCGGTATGCGTTTGTCCACTCCAGTATATCAGTCGGGCAGCAGCATATTGAACACGCTAAAGTGGGGCAAGTGAAGACTTTGGCACTCCAATTAATAAGCTGTCGGAAAAGTCAATACGCGATGTGATTAGAGCATGCACCAACGTTGTGATTGACTCGCTATCCAGACATCTTCGAATGCGGTGCAAAGCTCTAATGTAGTACATAACTGTACGACACTTTAAGGCAATAAAATCGTTCATTGTAAGGTATGAATCAAAATTGACGCCGAGATTTTTAGTATTTTAACCACAAATTAATTTAAGTATACATAAAATGTTTGATAATAACATTGATAATAACAATTGTCTGCCGTATCGCGATAGAATCACAATTCCATTGGTGTGCTATTGCTATGACGGCTGCGGGGCACCATCACTTGACGGTCTAGTTTTTTGGAAGAGCTTTTTTCTACTCCGTGGAGGCTTTAGCCGAAAACACACACTTACACAATTGATCTAACTTTTTGCATGGTGCGACAACACGCCTGGTGTCAACTGGCCTGAACTGTTTAGTGCGACAATTCGCCTGATTTTTGTTTACTGTCTGTTTCTACTTTTTTGAAATCTCCTTTTTTCCGTCGATTCAAACAAGCGCAAGCTGCACAGAATGAGAAATACTTCGGAGCTCTCTCATTTCAAACAAGTGCGAGACTGCAGAAAAAATGACATCTGAGTCCTATCCTTTCAAATCAATACCAGGCTGTGTGAAAGAAGATGCTCCCATTTCAGCAATAAATTGATTCGTTTTACAAAAAAATGAAATGAACATCATTACATGTGAATGGGAAACCTAAAAGTTTTACTTAAAAAATCGTCGAACTTTTTTTCAACAAATCAGGAATCGCCTCCCCCACCCCTTTGTATGACTTATTCCCCACAGAATATATGGAATATAGCGATCGACCGTGTGTCGGTCTGTCATCAACAGCTTATTAACACGATAACTTAAAAAGTGCTGCAAGGATTTTAACGAATCGTGGTAGGTAGCTTCTATGCAAACAAACACAGATCGGTATTGTAAATGGGCCAGGTTCGTCCAAGGAAAATGCACCAACTGGACTTTACATTGATGGCCGTATTTAATTGATGGGGGCCTGTGGGGAATATGTGGGCTATGCACACTGCTCTAGTTTTGATATTGAGGTGAAGTGTTGCACTTTTGAATTCAGACATTTCGTCGGCAGGGGGACTGTTGCCAGGGCTTCTCACTAGGCGTTTTGTCGCGGATTCTTAGCAAGTATATCAAGCATTTTAGTCGTTTGAATAAAGAATTTTACGTACCCGGATCTCTGACATCTCTGTTACATAACTCTTGAACGAACTGTCTATGCTGTTTGAGCACAGTGAGGCTTTCATGTACTTGTTCCATGAGGAGGAATGCCGTAATAAAAACTCAATCACGTCATATGCCATTTTATTTCCCATTTGATGAATAGTTGTTTTGCTATGTACTGGAACGGTTATTGTTCCTGATGAAACGTCTTCTAAAAATAATAGTTTTAATCTGAGTAAAAGATTGTCTGTCTGACTGCGGTTTTATTTCTCAGTTTACAGACTCACATTTGTTTCCTCATTTCTGCTCATAGGGTTCGGCTGACAGAATACATAGCAAAGAACAAGATTTCGCCATCGAAAGGGAAATGAAACTTGGAGATGGAAAAAAAATATCATAAAACTAAAAAGAAGCAAACGAAACAAGGGCCTGTGGTCAAATGTAAGATCTCTTCAGTTAATTCAGTGTGTCTTCATCTCCAAAGATATGTCTGTTTGACAGTTAATGGGAACCATTTTACGACAAAACTAATAAGAACGAATAGCGCATTCAAAATGTATATGTTTACATAAACGCATGTTAAAGATCGGGTTATTTCATACAATTCAGTAGAATTAATATCTCAAATTTTGACTACAACAAGAAAGATGTTGATTTGTAAATGAACATACAGACAAACATACCTAAGTTACAAGGCATTGTTGCTTAATGGAAATAAGGAAATAATAAAGCCACACTAACGGGTGGACTGATCCGCGAAAACCCTTCCGCAGCTTGTAGCACTGGCAGCACGATCCTGAAAGGCGCGTGCGACCAGCGCACAAGGCTAAGGGAAGGTTGTCAGTCCACCCTCGCAAGTGGCTTTAAAAAATGTTCTGGTAGAACTACTACGTGTAGAAAATGTCACCTTTAGAATAGTGCTTGATTTAAATTTTGAAACTTGTGAAAATCTATGCGTCGGATATGTACAGTGTAGTGTTATTTTTGGAAATTGGCCGCAAACTGGTGAATGGGTACTTTGTCAAAAATTTATAAAATATGCATATTTTCCATAGAGGAATATGTCCGAGCAAGCTATCAAACCCCAGGCTTAACCTTAGAAACTTGACACATTGGAAATATTTATTACAGATGTTTAGATCGTATTATTTTCACAAACTGCTAATAATTGACCAATCAGACCTTGACATTACTTCTTCAGTGGGAAATACCCCTTCATTTGAAGGCTGTAATACTTTATTTGGTCAACTTTTCAACAACACCACTTACTTTTGATTTCCCTCTTAACTTGAGCTCGGATTATGAATGATACATCACTGAAAAAAACATGTTTTTATGCACATACAAATTCTGTAATTGATTGAAAGCGGTTACATAAAAAATGTTTACACTGTTGAACATTACGTTTCTTTCACTGTTCGTTCTCAGGCCTGTCGGATTTAGTCACATCAGGAGATGACATCCGTTGTGTATATGCACATGTGTAAGCTTTTATTCAAAATGCTTTTTTCCTGTAGGTTTGCTAGTATTGCTGTTAAACTTTCTGTATGTAGTTCTCTCGTGAAAAGTAAAATTTTTTTACCATCTGCCAAAAAAAATTGGCCAAATGGTGGCATTTTTAAAACGCTGACTTTCAAGTATTGTGATAATGTTCCCTTTCTTTAAAAGTTAGTGCGTTAAGACAAACATGTCAACAGAATTTTACCAATTAAAACTTCTTTTTTTTTTAAATTTTTTGCACACGTGGTCCCCCATAACGGTAGTGGGAGGAGATACAGTTGCTTGTCTGCGTGTCAGATGTGGCAAGCATACTACCAAATTTTGATTCTTTGACATCACTTTTTAGGGTATTTGGGTGTTTTTAGTCGAGCCGACTTGTCTGTTTGTGTTATGTGTGTGTGGGGGGAGGGGGGCGGGGAAGGCTAGCGTTCATGTGTGTGTAAACAATTTTTCAAAATGCTACTCTTCCTACATGTCTGGTTCAATTATTTTGAAATTTGGCAGGAATGTTCCCTCGGTAGCCCTGCACATATTTTATTTGGCAATTTGACCAAAACTGGTAAAAAGATTAGCCCAAAACTGCCAAACACAAGAAATGCTACCCTGCCCTCAAATACGGTCCGACTGTGTTAAAATTGTACAAGAATATTCTCAGAAAATTGTACTTTGACGATTCGGACCGAAATGTTGACCACATAGGCCAAAATGTGATACAAATTACAAAATGCTACTTCGTGACGGTTCTTAGAGAAACGTAAGTTGTTGAGGTTTGTTTGGCCTAGTCGTAACGTTGCCGAAGTAACAAGTCGCCAGTTAGGCCCCATTCAGTTCGCATTTTTACAATATTTCCCTTGATAGGTTTTGCAAGCCTTCTTTATAGTTATGTCTCCCACATAAGCATTCTACGTATAATTACACATATAGTCCGGTTCTGCAGTAATTCGTCTGTTATTGGCTCAGAATTCCTTCCTTCCTTCCTTCCTTCCTTCCTTCCAATCAATCAATCAATCAACATCGGAAAGCTTTAAGAAACACATAGGGTACAATGCTCTTCGTCCCACAGATTGATAGCAAAGTTTTCCACGGACCTTATACCAAATCTACACTTTGTAAAAATTGATGAATTTTCTTTCGCCTTCGTAATTTCGTCGCTTTTATACGACTGGACAAGTGTCCACGCACAATCTTGTTCTTTCTTTATTTCCTTCTTTTCTTTTGTTTCTTTCTTTTCTAAGTAGCGCATTTTGGAAGTCGTCTCTGAACACGAAAGTATTGAATATATGCTTTAGTTGCACTTATTTTTTCGACAAATTACATTGATGCCGCATAGACGTTTATTAAAACACATGAAAAAAACAAGTCACATTGATTAACGTAAGGATTGAAAAAAGGGGATCGTGAGCTGATTATGCACATGTCACACTAGTTCACGGGCCGACATCGGAAAAGCCGTGAATCATACCCACTTTTATTAACACTTGACAAGCCTTTGGCTTGCAAGAGTTATATGAATTTGTGCGAGCAAAATTCGTCCTTTTTTTTCTTCTTGACACTTTTTCCGATTTTTTTGTGTCTTCTTCTTCTCTTACACTATGGGCCCTAGGACCATGAAACTTGGGACTTATGAAGAGCTTGATCTGAAAGTGTGCATGTCACTTTTTATTTTCGTCTTCGATTTCGTTTCTTTGTTTAAATGCCATGTGAAAAGAGTGTATTTTTGCTAGTAAATGTAGTGCATTTAACGTACATCTCAGAAAACAGTTGCTGAGCTTTGTGCGAGCTCTCACTGCGTAAATAGATAACACGGAGTGTGCCTACTCAGTCAATAAAACCTTAAGCCAACAAAAACCAAACACTACTCGGCTTATAAGACGTATTCAAGCTGTGTTGTTTGCAATATATTATTCAAGAAATAACCCATTGAAGGAAGTATTTTTGCATTTTAATTTTTGTCAAGTGTTTAACATTTTGCTAGCGAAATAAGGTTCTAGTTAAGATTAACAATGTTTGTGTCTGACCGTGGCTGTTGCTTTGTTAAGTTAGGACCTCAACTGCCCTGCTCTTTAGAAACTCAAGTGCATTAGCAATAGCAATAGGTTGATCTTTCAGTGGAGCAGTCTTACATGGGGCGCGGCCTTTTCGTGATGGGACGCTTTAACTATTGTTTCTATTAATAGGAGTCCTCTCTCTTTGATTTGACACTGGAAATGCCAAAAGAATATCAGTTTAATCTGAACACGCATGGCCATAAATTTTCTCTTATTTCTGGAAGTTATAGGAGAAAGTACAATATTTTTTTTTTTGCCTACGGAAGATTTTTTTGTGAAGGATGTGCTTCTGTTAAGGAAGTTATGACTAAAACAAATTTTGTGATGAAATGTGAAATTTCTGTGAACAGCGGAAGTTATTAAACTGCATTTTGCACCGTGAAATTTCAGTGACTTCAAATTTCTTTAAATATTTCTCAAAAACACTTTCATTTTATGTCATCTGTTGTGTTCTATTTGCAGTTTGACATGCCAGCTAACAACAAAACCGCCGTATTTCGCAAGCAATAGCAAGAGGGGCGGAATGCTGTCCCGAATGATTGACAGGTGACTGACAGCATCCTCCTCGGGCCAGTTATTGGCGTTACTCATGCCCTTCACTTGGCAACAATAAAACGTTCCTGACTATTTACCACGCCGTAAATGACGGAAGAAGAGTAATTTCCTTTGCCAAGTCAAGAATATTATAACAACGTATCTCTAATTTGCTTCGCTATTAATTTATGATTGTTAATGAAAGTTTGAATAGCTTTTTGCGCAAATAAAATCCATATACTCACGAAAATAAATGAAATTAAGGACCAGGTATTGTTGGAGCGAGGGTGTGTGGAAAGCGTTGAGAGAGTTGATGAGCTGATGTGTTCAGTTAACTCAAAGTAGTCTTTGCTCAAACAGTGGCCTCGTAATGTATTTGCTTTTTTAACTTTTCAAGTTTCACAGCTTTCTAAAATTTCAATTTAGAACATGAAAACCGTTTTTTTTGAGAGCAAATAAGTGCTTGATGAAAAATAGGAAAAAAAAGAATTATTCCCACCTTACAATTCGTTTTAGAACACGGTCTTCTCCAATGCTCTTTTTGACAAAAAGTTAGACTTTTTTGGGTTTTGGTCAGGGTGGTGGATTTGAGGGGTGAAGAGGGATACTTAGAGACAATTTTTATTCACGTTTATTCCCCCGCCCGCCAGCTACCCATATAGGTACGTTTTCAGGCTGTGTATGGAAGAACCATGCGATATTATTAAGGCATTTAGAAAAGTAATATGCAAGTCTATTGCCAAAACAGCTTCGTGACTTGTTCGGTTTCCGCTTGTTGGGGAAACCGTAATGTGCTATGTGTTGCATTCTGCAAGAGTGTCTGTGATGTGTTTATCTTTATTTCATGAATACAAGTACGCGTACAAAGAAACTGGTATTTTGTCTGGTAGATACGCCCAGTACAAACGTGCAGCCGTACTCGCCGCTCTTCCAGCCTCGAAAACGTCACGCTGCGCACTACTGAATTGTGCACTTAACAACGTAACTATGCGACACAAAGCGTCGAACAGAAGTGCAAAAAAAAAAACTGTGCAATTTACAAAGAAAATATCTGTACCAAAAATCATGAAATAGAATTAAAACCACACCCGCGTTTGGGCTGATCCGAAAAACCTTCCCTTAGCCTTGCGCACTGTTCACACTCGCCTTTCAGGATCGTGCTGCAACTTCTATACAGGTTGTGGGAGGGGGGCGGGGGGGGGAGGTTCGCAACGGAAACGACGTAAGCACAATAACACAGGGAAGCCATTGTAGTTTGCATTCGTTGTGTCATTGGAGACAGAAAGTCTAAAAGTCTAAAGTTGGTTCTTTTCCACAGAAAAGTTCAGCTAATGTGTAATAATTTAGGTGGCTTAATTTGTTGCAGAAATGCAAGTTGTTATAGGTGTGTGTGTGCTCAATGTGGGCTATTGCTATCTGTGCTTAAAACATTACCGTAGTCCTATGACTGTGTGGTACTTCCGGTGGGTGGTACTTCCGGTGTGTGGTACTTCCGGTGTGTAGTACTTTCGGTGTGTAGTACTTGCGCTGAATGGTCGTACAGCAGAGAGACCACGCCAATGCGAAGCGATTCTGTGGTTGATTTTTCACATGTATTTCAAAATGTTCCTGGTTTATAAATGTCTGTATATTTCCAATGGCATTTTGTTTTATGTCCTAAAAATAGTTGTTAAAATAGTCTCTGTTAACGCAGTTCACTCGGGTTTCGCTGATTGTAAGTTCTGAGCACTGAACGCTGTATATGGAAAAAAACTTACACTTGTTAATTCTTAAGATGACGTGCTATTTCCTCGAGAAATCCAGGGATACAAAAGCTTGCAGGGGGAACAACTGGAGTCTTCTCTAGCGCTACTTACTTTGGTTTTGCCCTTCTGTTCATAGCTGTTCTCCAATACGGTAATCATATATGAAAAGATGATCTCGCCACAAACAGTACCAACGGAAGCTGGTAACGTGCCACATTTCTGACTACTTTTAACAAATGTAGATTACACTTGGGTTGTGAACTGCTAAAAAAATATTCTGCTTCTTCTTTGCAGCGAAGGCATTTTCAGTTTGTTATTCATTAAATTTGAAGTTTTGAAGCAGCACATTATCTGTATTACCCACGGGCTTACACATTTAAGGACTGCGCTATAAATTAATCAGCAGTTGGCCCTGGGGTGGGGGTGTGACAGAGATCACTTTTCAGACCCAAGCGCTAAGAAACTCCGTAGTAGTTTTTCCGTGCTGGAAGCGAGTCATTACCTAATAAGTTACAAGTTTTAAATCTACCATTACACAGTGTGCCGTGTTTTAAATCAATTAAATAAACAGTGTAACAGTAACTCGTTTCTTGAAGTACTGGAATTGCCGAATCGCCCGAGTACTTTAAATTTGTTTAAATTACATGTACATAAAGAAGTGTCTATTTCATTTTTTTCGTGAACTGTATGAAGAAAACCTTTTAAACGTACAAGTTTTTGTCTGATGTGTGTGTGGTTTTGATGTATCTCATGAAATAGGTTGTGGTTTTACTTTTCTGTAACTGTTTACGGTATAGGCAGTTGTTGTAATTTTGTGTTCATTTTTTAAATTAATGGATGGCTTTTTTGTGCTGATCAAACACCAACTTCTGTGAGTGGATCCGTCATAAATTATTCCAAACCAGATGCAGTTCTGGTTGTTGCATTGTAATTTTCTATTAATTTTAAGTTAATAAAAGGCTTGTTTTCGGTTCTCTTCTTTCACTTATGAACACCACTCAAAAAAGTTTTTTTTTTTCTTTTTTAGCCCACCGAAGAAAGTGAGCTAATTTCCCCTCTCTCTCTCTCTCTCTCTCTCTCTCTCTCTCTCTCTCTCTCTCTCTCTCTCTCTCTCTCTCTCTCTCTCTCTCTCTCTCTCTCTCTCTCTCATTATTTTTGCTAAGCTCGAAAGATTCTAACAGCTTTTGTCGCGAGTAGAACGTTTGAGTGCGGTGTATCAATTCATTACGTAAACTAGAACCGCAATTCGCCAGCGAAATGTTCAACACTTGACAAAAATTCAAATGCAAAAATACTTCCTTCAATGTGTTATTTCTTGAACAATATAAAGTATTTTACAACATGCATGCATGGCCGCCACCAATACAAACTGGAGGCAATTTATGGAATCTGGGGGCCATCGTGGCCCCAGCGAAAAATTTAAGAGGCCATTTTCTGAAACTGGGGACCATGACCCCCGCCAAAATCATCCGTGTTATTATTATTATTCACAAGTTCTACACAAGTCCAAAGTTTCGTTGTCCCAGGGTCCATAGTGCCAGAGGAGAAGACGACACAAAAAAATCGGACCACTTTGAAGAAAAAACTCCATCGATTGATCACTTAATACCAGCTAAATATATTAGCAAACAACACAGCTTGAATACGTCTTATAAGCCGAGTAGTGTTTGGTTTTTGTTGACTTAAATGTTTTATTGACTGATCAGGCATACGCCGTGTTAACCATTTACGCAGTGTGGTGTTCTGTGCTCTGCATTAAATGCACCGCATTTACTTGTAAAGAAATACACTCATTTCACATGGCGTTTTAAACAAGAAAACGAAATCGAAGACGAAAATAAAAAGTATCATGCACACGTTCATATCCAGTTCTACCTAATTCTCAAGTTTCGTGGCCCTAGGGTCCGTAGCGCCAGTGGAGGAGATGACACAAGAAATCCGATTACTGTCAAAAAAAAAAAAGATACCAACGGCTGCTCGCACAACTTCATATAGCCCTTGCAAACCAAAGGCTTGTCCAGTGTTAAATATGCATATATTTTATTTATAACGGAAAGTCATATCGACTCCAAATTATTATGGATATTCCTTGGTCAGCCGATCGGGTCTGTCAAATTTTGACGGATGTAGCGAAATTAGTATTACGTATGACGTCATTACGTTAAAATCTTGTATGTAAGATTTCTCAGCCGCTGAACATCAAAGGAGGTTAAAACTTGGTGGATTTTTGCTTGTTCCCGTAAAACAAATTTGGTTGAAATAACGTTTTGAAAACGTTTTTCCCGAACCTTCTGAAGTTGCAAAAAACGTTTTCTAAAGGTTGTATATGAAATGCCAAAAAACGTTTTTTTGGCAACGTTCAAAAAACGTTTTATGAAAAAAGGTTTTTAGAACGTTTCATACACAACCATAAGAAAACCTTTCATCGTGCGTAAAACAAATTATCTAAAAAAATATCCTTCAACATTCTTCGAACTAGTATTCACTCTGGGAGGCTGCATCTTGCTCCATCATCACATATTTCATTTTTAAGAACTACCATTAATTTTTTTGCAATTGACATTTCACGAAACATTCATACCTGGCTGGGTTTGAACCGGGAACCTCTGGCATCCAAGGCGACGAACTTAGCTCTACGCCACGGCGTATCCATTGAAATGTGTGTCTAAGACAATTCCCCTGAACCAACTCCCACCACCCTTACTATTCCCACTTCAAATCCACCTCCCCCGAATAATTCCCCCGTACGGAAATTCTCTCAAGGTCTACCCCCTCCCTTTTTATGGGCTTTTTTATCTGCACACTTAATTCTTAGTTATAGCTTACAGTAATTAGTTAAATATATGTGAACTAAATTTGACGTTTCGCATCTAAAATGTAATTCTTGTTATTGTGAATATGTTATTCATATCTAAAATTACTTAACAAAGTATTAAAATGCCTATAACATTTCCTTGACGCTCCAATATATGACATTCTTAAAAATTGATATAATAACGTTCTTATACAAAACGTTTGTTTTTGGTTCCTTAAAAATCAATTCCAATAATGTTCTAATACCATACGTGTGTTTTTGGTTTGTTTTTGGTTCTTTAAAAATCAATTTAAATAATGTTCTAATACCATACGTTTGATTTTGGTTTGTTTTTGGTTTGTTTTTGGTTCTTTAAAAATCAATTCCTTAAAAATCAATTCCAATAATGTTCTAATACCATACGTTTGTTTTTGGTTTGTTTTTGGTTCTTTAAAAATAAATTTCAATAATGTTCTAATACCATACGTTTGATTTTGGTTTGTTTTTGGTTTGTGTTTGGTTCTTTAAAAATCAATTTCAATAATGTTCTAATACCATACGTTTGTTTTTGGTTTGAAAAAAAAAAAACGTTTTTATTTGGTTCGTAAATGTAACGTTTTTACAACCAAATTAGGTTTGATTTTGGTTTGTAAAATGAAGTTTTCATTTGGTTGCTGAATATAACGTTTTCACAACCAAAAAAAGGTTCGTTTTTGGTTAGAAAAACGTTATAACCTTTTCACAACCAAACAAAAACGTTCTTATGTTTAGCGGGTTAGGTCCAAAATATTCTGTCAAATTTTGTCGTGAGTTGAACGAACGAAAACAGCACATGGCGTTTGGCATATAATTTGAACAAGATGGGTATTCCTTAGGTTAGTCGGACGGCTTTTTCAACTTTTGACGCGTGTATTAAGTTAACAAATGCGTCATTACTTACATGTTGTAAAAGAAAATATCTCTATAGCGGAAAGTCGGATCAACTTTAAACTTGGTGTAGTTATTCCTTGGATAGGTCGCACGGTCGTTTTGCAAAACTCTTAAAGAAAAAAAAACAGATGTGTGATGTCAGTGAGAGCTCCTCCAATTCCTTCCCCCTCTCCCCCCCCCCCCCCCCCAGCCCCGGCCTTCCCTGTTTTGTCGGCTGTTTTATGTGCCTGAATACAACTATGGCTAATTTTTGCCCATTGCCATTTCATTGCCTGTAATTAACCTTTCTGTACATTATTCATCTAAAACTCTTACGTCAGTGAGTCAGGGGTCCATCTCCGTTACGGTACATTATCAAGTCGCTATGTCCCCATCACTCCTCCCATCGAGGTTAATCATCTCTTATGAGGAATGTTATGAAGAATGCCTTTCTAGTGTATTTTTGCCAATAGAAATTAAGAAGACAAGGTAATCACGGCTAAAACTAACCAAAGAATACACACCGTTACCGTAACCATGTGTAAAACGTAGGGCTGCAGCGACAAACGATTTTCTTCTCTACAAACAAAGCATTTTTGTTTTGTGTTGTCGATCAATCGTTCAGAGAGTGGGCATTAGATTTAAGGTACCATAGCGAATGCGGTCAGTGGTCAGACCACTCACCAGCCCTTACCAGGCCCTTCAACTTCGGCCTCCACAGTTCCACACTTTCACACCCTGATGAAAATGTAACGTGCAGTCAAATTGCCATTTCAGCGACCACCTTCCAAATTCGGATAAAAAAATGTGCAATAAAATCTGTTTTAGTGACCACTACCCAGTTTTGTTTATCTTGTGATTTTTGACAACGAAATGTGATCGTATTTGCAGAAATGAACCTTCATTTCAGTAGTAAGGAAAAAGATTGCTTACTGGGGATTTATGGGTTTAGGGATTTGTCTTTCTTTATAAAAACAAGAAACTAAATAGGTGTCGATTTTAAGGTGTAATATAAGCCTGTACTCCTACGTTCGTTTCACTGGCCGCTCTAGTTGGTTATGTAGTGACCACCTTCCGGACCGTGATAATAATACGGTAAAACCTGTCTGTAGCGACCACTTTTAGGTCGCAGGTAAAAAGAAGTGCAGTAAAAGTTGTTTAGCGACCCTGTCTAGAATCGGATAAAAAGACGTATAGTGTAACCTGCCTGTCGTGATACGGATAAGAAAGTAAAACCTCAGCAAGGACTACCTTCAAACCCGGTTAAAAAGACGTAGAATATGATACCAGAAATTGCCTAGAAATAAAGTACACACATTTCTTCGCGTAAACAGTTTATGAGTTGACTACTGTTTGTGTGCAGTTGTATCAAGTCAATCAGGGAGAGATAGAGGAACCCATGTACTCTTTTTTGCATATTGCATTTCTTCTGGAATGTTTTGACGGTCATTCCTGTGGGATATTTTGTGTTTGTTTAAATTTTGATAACGAATTTTGTTTCTGTAAAAGGAAAATGGGAAGTGAGTATTGCAGAGACATGAATTTGGTCAGAGAAACCAAATTTGGTTTACGAAAACAAGTAATTAAATTAAAAGTGGCTGATATATCTCTGATGTCTTGTGTACGCATTGTTTTTTTTTTGTTTAAAAGTTTTCTGCATTGGATTTATTTTTGTTTATTGTGCCTTTATGAGTTTCACACAACACTGAAGTAATTGTATCACGCTGTATATTTTCCACATTTTGTATTGGCCACATAGAATTTTTAGTGTTTTTATTAGGTTTCGTGTATTAACTGCACTCATCGATTGCACTTGAATAAATATACATAATACTATGCACCAGGGTGTAAACCTCAGCCAACACTAATTCGATCATGGGATTATGTATTCGTCTGATAAAAAATGTGATTCACTGGGTATTTTTGCCGAAAGGTGAAAATTCAATACTCTGGTGACAATAAGGAAATAAAATGAAATAAAAAGAAAATCTTTTTTCCTTTAAACGGTCTAATACCTACATATTCAGTATTGTCAGAAAGGCTTATTTGAAAATCTTTGATTTTGACGTCATTCTATTCACAAAATGTGTTTTAAATAGTTTCATTAAAAAAAGTTGCTTGGGTCTTGGTGGTTTTCGTGCATTGATATCCAGGTAATGGGTCGATTACGCACACAGTGGATACTTAATCCTGCTCATCATTCGGGTATGTGCGTCATCCATGGCTTCAAATGATGACGCAAAGACAGTTGGGGAAAGGCACCAGACAAATGAACGTTCGATTCTGTGATTAAGATTGAACTGCATTCTTACATATATTGTACAGATCAGCTCATTATGATTCGGATATCTGCTAACATACACTTACTGCTCTGTTGCAGTAACTCGTAATTATGAGTCGATAAATTTTCGAAAGATGTCTTACATTGCTTTATGTAAAGTAGGAGTTGGTTAAACTTGCGTTATGCAAGATTAAAATAATACCCTACACTTCATGGAATTTAGTTAACATGATTAAACCGCGATTCATTTTAAGCGACGGATGGACCTGACAGTAGTGCCGATGAACCACTTTCGAAAAGAAGACAATAGTTGAAAAAAGAAGAAGAAAACTTTTGAAAAAGGTCGCGCTGTCATGTCTTGCTTCTTTTCAATTTGCGTGTATATGGACGAAAAATGTAGTGCAGGTTTTGCTGCAAACTATGTACGTATTTTGCGTTCATGTGATGAGCATTTCTGTAATATCTTTGATAGTTCAGATTTTTCGCATATGGTCAATCAGTGCAGTCAGCAACAGGTAACACCAGTGTTCTGGGAACTCATTTCTTCTCTTGAGTGTCCTGGCGGCTTTTTAGATAAGGTGAAAAAATATATAACTCGAAAGAACTTTCCATTTCACTTCTCGTGAAAGGTTTATACTTTGTGCTAAATTTCACAAACTTAATAATATGTATCATGATTAATTAAAAAACTGTGTCGGATTTTGCTTCCTCAATATGTATCATTTCTTTGCTGACATATTATTGAATAAAAATCTCAATAACAAGTTGACTTTGTTTCTCGCAATGAACGTTGTCTGGGCGGATCACATTGAGAAGACTCCTGCAAAAATACGGCAAATTAATAGCGAATTATCGCATCAGTGCTATAATTTCTGGAAAGCGATACTGACAAATGGACGTATGTTATATGGAAAAATTATTTATTTTATTTGTCTTAAAAATAGTCGGTACGATTGAATATAGTATAGAAATTTGAATGAATCTTAGAAATCTGCTTATACATGAAGTGTTACGGAATGAAAAAGAGTAGGTGGCAAATTTAATGAACAGAACGCATGATGGATTCAGTTAACAGACTTTGCGTAGTACTTGTTCTTATCTGGAAAACATTTTCACTCAGCAGATGTCAAGAAAGTTGCATATTTGGTAATGACGACTACTGCTACTTTCCATGCGGATGTTCGCCGTCACAAAACTCGACGGTCCTCTGCGATTCTGTAAATGGGCAATGCTATTCGCATTCATGTGGAAGCGGGTATAGTTTATCCGAATCGGGAGGATTTTATACACCTTCTGTCGGGTACTTTAGATACTTTGGAGCAGAACTATACCTGGTGCACCCTGTTACTCACGAACGCCTTACTGGTAACTTGTATGAAACGCGTGACGACTTTTATGATATAAATAGTAACTGTAGCGACTTGTTAGATCCAGGCTTAATCGATTTCGATGAAACAGCTATTTGGGAAATTGATTTAAAAAGACACTACCTGTTTAATCCTCGGCGTTTCCAATTTAAAAATTATCGCTTTCATTTAAGATATGTTCATATCTACATGAAAAACAGTTCTTATACCACTGGACATATTTACAAATGCACTTTGGATCATGTTTACATAAATTGTCCGAAATCTCAGAATGTCATTGCACGTCATTTGTATTTCAAGTTTGTGGTATCGGAATACAAGTGTGTACCTTTTGCTCGCACTGGTTTTCGATACGTACCTAGTTACTTCCTGGAGCTTGACTGCCCGCGATGTCTGCAGAAGAACGCGTCTTCGTGTGGGAATGGCCTGTGGTGCGAGACGTGCAGCAATGGCTGGCGGCCGCCGGATTGTCGCAGACCGTGTGAACCAGGCTATCACGGCATAAACTGTCACGACATATATTCCTTCGACTGGAATGGAACAGTAGATATTACTGAGACCACAAAATCGTCAGTTGAAATTTACTACCAATGCTTTTCAGATATTCCGCTGGAGTACGAACACTATTTTCGTATACTTATACAAGAATTACTGTCTAATGGCTATGAAACTGTGCGAATATTCCAATTCAATAAGACGAAAAACGTGGTCCACATTGAAAAATTATCACTGGGACAGCACACTTTCAGATTTATTTTATCTGGGCATGCTACAATCCCTACCGTACACGGTGCGCCTAGTGACGCCATTTCCGTTGATTTAGACTCTCCACGAGATTCCAAGCCATCCATAATTGGCTTTGAGATTGCTTTCGCTGTTGCCCTGCTGGTACTTGTCGTGTTGCTGGTGTATTGGATCGTGCACAGGCGGCGGTCAAAGCGCCCACTTTTCCCCTGCATAAAGCTGATCACGCAGTGCACCACGCGGGAGGGGCCTGAATCGGGACCAAGTGCAACATACCAGAACGAAGTCGCTTCAGACCCCGCCTCGAGGCAGATGGCTTCTCCGACCTTGGGCGAGGAGAACCCGTATGAACTGGAGGACTGCAGACGTGTAGGTGGCGATTCGAAGCAATCAGCATACCAGACTGAGGTATCTAACACCGAGGGGTCATCTGCTCCCGAAATGCTGTATCAAGGAACCTATGCAAATTTTAAAGACCCGAATGAGAAGCCTAGTATCTATGAAACTCTGAACATGTAAATGTATGTGAAATTCCTTATGTTGTATTGTATAGTGAAAAACATAGCGTTTTCAGTGCAACTTGGAAGCTGTCAGTGTAGTCATTGAAAACGCATTCGGTTTGACAGTCTTTAGGATGAAAAACTTAAGGCTGCAAAAGAAATTTCGACTTTGGACTTAGAAATGAAGCAATTTGTACAGGTTTTTCCATGCATATGAAGTTTCACTTTTGTAGCTTAACAAAGGTCAATTTTTTCTTTTTTTTCTTTGTAAATAATTTCCGTGTAACTCATATACGCACCAGCTAGAAAGTCGAAATTTTACGTGAATTTAGGGGGTATGTTGTGTTTCATGGATAAAAATTTTATACCGCCGTATATAAAGCATATGAGTAGCACAGTGCAACCGTTTCAATTATGGTATCTCGTAATAACCTGCCCAGTGCAATGGGAAATTTTAGTCCTTTTTTGCACCCTGCCTTTATCTTTTTACCTTGGTTCATAATGTTTTAATATTTTCAAATACAGAGCGAACTTTTGGGTTAAATTCCACGTCAGCGCATTACCAGACCTACTGATCTTATGGAGTTATATTTTACGGATCATCCTTTTTGAATACATCGACATTTAGGAACTGTTTTTAGCATAGGGGGGGGGGCTTTTGGCTACAAGAGCTATATCCGTAGTGTGGGTTCTGTCACCAGTCCGTCCCTCCTCCGTCTAGCTGTCCATCCTTCCGTCGATCTGCATACTTTTATATTTTGCTACTTCCTTTTTTAAGTTTTAGTGGGATCGCAGAAAGGTTCAGTGGAAATGTGGCCCATTTAGAGGGACACATGTCCATTCGCTAATTTGGAAAGTTAGGATCCGGATGAGGGGTGAAAAAAGATGTAAAATAAGGCCTGTTTGTCGTTACCTCTTCCTGGTTCGGATAAAATGACGTACAGTAAAACCTGCCAGTCTTTACGAACTTCCGGATCCGGATAAAACTGTAACGTACAGTAACACTGCTGTAGTCATCGACTTCCAGACCAGATAAAAATGACTTACAGTAAAACCTGTTGTAGCGACCACCTGCCAGACTCGGATTACATGACATGCAGTAAAATCTTTTTTAATGACAAAAAAGTGGCGGAATGATTTTCTGAAAAGGTCAGTGTTTTGCGTCAATATCTGAAATCATTCCATTAAAAGAGCGCTAATTCCTGCTTATTTTCATATAAAAAATCGCGTTTTAGGTGTCTATACTCAGCAGTTGAAAAGTAACGAGGCAAAAATAGTGGGAACAGGCCAAACCCCCCGGCCGAAACCCCCCGGCTGTAATCCCCCGTCAAACCCCCCCCCCCCCCGGCGGCCTAAACCCCCGACCGAAAACTCCCCGGTTCTAAAAGAAAATGTGTAATGATAATTTGTTCTGGTGCCTCTTTTCACACTCGTACGAAACATAGCCATTTGCTAGATTTTTATTTTTTCTTTACGTACAAATGCCCTTGGTACAATATCTTCGGATTCCCTTTAGCAGATGTGATGTATTCCATGATGGTAGCATGATTTTTCACAGCAATCTGGGTCACTAAATTACCCATTCAAGTGAATCACAATGGATATAAGTCACATCTAACGCAAGAGAAATTGTAATTTGTAAACTCGACTGATCTCGCAAACGGCATATGAATTGCAATTTTTAATGTGTACACACTCATCAATCGTAAGAGCAATTACAATTTCAAAAAACTGAGTGCTATCATCAATGGATGTATGAAGTTTCTTTTGAAATGATGATCAATTTCTTCAGTGGTTCAGAAATTGCAATTTGTGGTCTCTTCAGTTGGCATTTGAAATGTAATTAACAATGTGGATGTATCGCAATTACAAAAAATAAAATAGACCTGAGAACCGGGGGGTTTTGTTCGGGTGGTTTAGGCCGCCGGGGGGTTTTAGTCTGGGGGTTTTGACGGGGGGTTCGGTCGGGGGAGGGGGGTTTGGGTCTTGACTCAAAGATAGTGGCAACTATTTCCTGTTTAAATCAGATTTTAGTTTCAACTTTCGTTGAGAAAAGAAAAAAAGCCGTAATAACGAGTACTGCGATGTGAAAATACACATACTCCAATGTGATAAGGGTTTGATGTCATAGACGACGTTAACAGAACGTGAAAGTTTCATTCAACATCAAATTGACGAAAGAATGAGTGACAATATACATTTTCAATTAACACGTGTGTCGATCAAAATGCAACAGAGCGAAAATGCCAGCATTCGTACCTAACAGAGAAAAAACGCCCGCGTTCGCTTCTACCCCAGTCACAGAGTGAAAACGCCCACGTTTGCTCATACGCCCTCTCCCACCCTCAACCCTTCCCATTCACAGCGTGAAACGCCGGCATTCGTTCCCATTCCCTATTTACAGAGCGGAAACGCCCGCATTCGCTCCTACCCGATTCACAGAGCTAAAACACCCACGTTTGAACCTAACGCCCCCCCGTCTCAGAGTGAAAACGCCCACCTTTGCTCATACCCCACCCCCCTCATCTCCCTTCCCATTCACAGGGAAAACGCCCACGTTCGCTCCAACTCCACACTCACAGAGCGAAATGCCACAGATCGTTCCCACCTAAATTTTTGCTTCTCCCTTCATTTTATGTCAAATCCTTGTGTTATCATGGAGCTGCTGTGTAGCAAAAAGACTGAACACAACAAAAAATAACATAGGGCGCGCTTTCTTGATTTATTGAAACCCATTTTTGCGACCACCTTCCAGACTCGGATAAAAAAGACGTCCAGTAAAATCTGTTTTAGTGGCCACCGTCTGTTTTGTTTATTTCTGAATTTTTGAAAATGAATTATGATTATTTTTGCAGAAATGAATATCACTCTTGCGTTTTGTGCGCACTGGTCGCTCTAGTTTAGTGCAAAATTCCACTACTAAAGTATAAATCATGCTTACGTCGCACATCGTGTCGTATACACTTCCTCAATATAAGCATTTATGTGACTTCTAGTGCTGACGTATTAGTGAATAAACATGTAAATAACGAGTTGATTTTGTTTCTTGCAATGAACGTTGTCTGGACCGACCAGATTGAGAAGACTTCTGCAAATTATCGGCAAATAAAAGCATAGTAACGCGCCAGTGATATAATATATGTGAAGGAATACGGACAAACTGTTGCATGTTACGTGGAAAAATTCTTTTTTTTTTTTGTTTTATTTGTCTTAGAAATTGTCCGTGTGATTGAATGTAGTACAGAAATTTGAATGCAGCTAAGAAATTCTCTTATGCACCTAGAATTTAGGGATTAAAAAATAGATGGTTTATTTGATGAACAGGACGCATGATGGATTCAGTTAACAGACTTTGCGTAGTACTCGTTCTTATCTGGAAAACATTTTCATACAGCAATTGCCAAGAAAGTTGCATATTTGGTAATGACGACGATTGCTACCTTCCATGTGGATGTTCGCCGTCACAAAACTCAACGGTCCTGTGTGATTCTATAAATGGGCAATGCTATTCGCATTCATGTGAAAGCGGGTATAGTTTATCCGAATCCGGAGGATTCTGTATACCCTCTACTAACAGTTACTTTAGAGACCTTGGAGCAGAACTATACCTGGTGCACCCTGTTACTGGAGTACGCCTTACTGGCATGAAACGCGTGACGACTTTATTGGTATGAATAGTGACTGTAGCGACTTGTTAGATCCAGGCTTAATCGATTTCAACGAAACAGCTATTTGGGAATTTGATTTAAAAAGACATTACCTGTTTAATCCTGAGGATTTCCGCTTCGAAAATTATCGTTTTCCTTTCCTAGATGTTCATATCTACATGAAAAACAGTTCTTATACCACTGGTCATATTTACAATTGCACTTCCGATATTTTCTACGTATTTTGTCCCGAAACTCAGAATGTCATTGCACGTCATTTGTATTTCAAATTTGTAGCATCGGAATACATGTACAAGTGTTTTCCTTTTGATCGCGCTGGTTTTGGATACGTACCTAGTTACTTCCTGGAGCTTGACTGCCCACGATGTCTGCAGAAGATCTCGTTTTCCTGTGGGAATGGCCTGTGGTGTGAGACGTGTAGCAATGGCTGGCGGCCGCCGGATTGTCGCAGACCGTGTGAACCAGGCTATCACGGCATAAACTGTCACGACACGTATTCCTTCGACTGGAATGGAACAGTACATATTACTGAAACCACAGAATCGTCAGTTGAAATTTACTACCAATGCTTTTCAGTTATCCCGCTGGAGTACGAACACTATTTTCGTATACTTATACAAGAATTACTGTCTAATGGTTATGAAACTGTGCGAATATTCCCATTCAATAAGACAAAAAACTTGGTCCACATTGAAAAATTATCACTGGGATCGCACACGTTCAGGTTTGTTTTATCTTGGCACGCTACAATCACTACCGTACACGGTGAGCCTAGTGACGTCATTTCCGTTAATTTAGACTCTCCGCGAGATTCCGTGAAAAACGATTCTCCACGAGATTCCAAGCCATCCATAAATGGCTTTGAGATCGCTTTCGCTGTTGCCATGCTGGTACTTGTCGTGTTGCTGGTATATTGGATCGTGCACAGGCGGCGGTCAAAGCGCCCACTTTTCCCCTGCATAAAGCTGATCACGCAGTGCAGCACGCGGGAGGAGCCTGAATTGGGACCAAGTGCAACATACCAGAACACAACGAAGTCGCTTTAGACCGCGCCTCGAGGCAGATGGCTTCTCCTACCGAGGGCCGAGGCTCGCGCCCAGTGGGTGAGGAAAGTCCGTATGAGCTGGAGGACTGCAGACGTGTAGGTGGCGATTTGAAGCAATCAGCATACCAGATTGAGGCAGCCAACACCGAGGGGTCATCTGATCCCGAAATGCTGTATCAAGGAACCTATGCAAATTTTAAAGACCCGAATGAGAAGCCTAGTATCTATGAAACTCTGAACATGTAAATGTATGTGAAATTCCTTATGTTGTATTGTATAGTGAAAAACAGAGCGTTTTCAGTGCAGGTTGGAAGCTCTCAGTGTAGTAATTGAAACGCATTCGGTTTGACAGTCTTTAGAATGAAAAAGTTAAGGCTGCAAAAGAAAATTCGACTTTGGACTTAGAAATGGAGCAGTTTGGACAGGTTTTTCTATGCATGTAAAGTTTCACTTTTTTAGCGTAACAAAGTTCAAATTTTTCTTTTCTTTTTCTTTCGTTTTTTTTTTTTGTAAATAATTTCCGTGTAACTCGTCAGATACCCACCAGCTAGAAAGTCGAAATTTTATGTGAAAGTAGGGGTATGTATTTTGGTGCTGTGTGAAATTTTGAGGCAAAGAATGCCTTAGATGTTGTGTTTCCTTGATAGAAATTTTATACCACCGTATATAAAGCATATGAGTAGCACAGTACAACCATTTCAATTATGGTGTCTCATAATATCATGCCCAGTGCAATGGGAGATATTTTTGTTATTATTATTACATTTTGCACCCTGCTTTTCTCTTTTTGCCTTGGTTCTATATTTTTTAATATTTTCAAATACAGAGCAAACTTTTGAGTTAAATTCCACGTCAGTGAAGTACCAGACCTACTGATGTTTTGGAGTTATATTTTACGGATCATCCTTTTCTAATAAATCGACTTTAATGAGCTGTTTTTATCATAGGGGGCCTTTTGGCTACAAGAGCTATATCCGTAATGCGGCCTCAATCACCAGTCCATCCCTCCTTCCGTCTTTTCGATCCGTCCGTCTAATTACATTCTTTTATATTTTGCTACTTCCTTTTTTAAGTTTTAGTGGGATCGCAGAAAGGTTCTGTGGAAATGTGGCCCATTTAGAGGGACACATGTCCATTTGCTAATTAGGAAAGTTAGGAGAATCCGGATGAGGGGTGATTTTTTTTATTTGCTTTGTTCATTTCCTCTTTAAATCAGATTTTAGTTTCCAATTTCGTTGAGAAAAGAAAAGAAGCCGTAATAACTACGATATGAAAATACACATAATTAAATGTGATAAGGGTTTGATGTCATAGACGACCTTATCACAACGTGAAAGTTTTATTCCACATCAGAAAGACGAAAGAATGAATGACAATATACAGTGCCCAGTAACACGTGTGTCGACCAAAATCCCACTCACTCCATCAGAGCGGAAACACCCGCATTCGCTTCTACCCTATTCACAGAGCTTAAACGCCCACGTTTGAACCTCAAACCCTCACAGAGCGAAAACGCCCACGTTTGCTCATACCCCCGTCATCTCCCTTCCCATTCACAGCAAAAACGCCTGCGCTCACTGCCACTCCCCACAGAGCGAAAACGCCCGTGCTCGCTCCCACTCCCCACTCATAGCGCGAAAATGCCCGCGTTCGTTCCCACTCACAGCGAAAACGCCCACGTTTGCTGCCACACCACACTCACAGACCGAAATGCCACAGATCGTTCCCACCTACAGTCTTTGCTGCTTCCTTTATTTTATGTCAAATCCTTGTGTTATCATGGAGCTGCTGTGTAGCAAAAAGTCTGAACACAACAAAAAATATAATATAGGGCACGCTTTCCCTAAAGTTTTAATAGCATTTATTGAAAACCATTTTAGCGACCACCATCCAGACTCGGATAAACAAAGACGTCCAGTAAAATCTGTTTTAGTTTTTTTTGTCTTTGAATTTTTGAAAATGAATTGTGATTATTTTTGCTGAAATGGATATTTTATTTCATTAATAGGAAAAAAGGAAAATGGTTATTGGGAAATTATGGGTTTGGTCGGGGAGACATTTGTTTTTGTTTACAATAATAGGGAACTAACTAGGTGCCGATTCTAAGTATGTAATATAAGCCTGTATCCACATGTTTTGTGCGCTCTGGCCGCTGTGGATTTGTACTAAATTCCACAGCTTAAGTATGAATCATGCTTAAGTCGCACATCATGTCGTATTTCGTACTTGCAAACTAAGTTTGCAAATGGGTATGCTTTTGCCAAGAATTTCGGCTGTTTTTTTTTATTATTTTATTATTATTATTTTTTTTTTTTTTGCTTCTTTTTCTCCGTCTTGAGGTCAGAGATTTTGAGCTTATTTTCGACACTTTGGTCCTAAGAGAGCTATATAAGAGGTAGATCGGTGACCTTGACCTCCTCCGTCATGGTCAAGGTGAAAAACCGGAAGTTGACCATTATCTCGAAAACGGTTAGAAAACTGAATTTGATTATTTGTGCCTAAAAGAGGTTACATTATATTTGCTTCGATGACCCCGTTCAAGATAATAATCCGGAGCTGATAATTGTGTCGAAACACTGAAAGATTTGTCTTTGACCAGATATATTGTGCCTCTGGCCTTCTGACATTGCAAATCGGTGCCATTTTGCTACGTGTAGCGAAATTCGGTCTAGTTTACTTCCTTAATATGAGCATTTGTGTAGGTTGATACATTTGTGAACAAAAATGAAAACAACAAGTTGATTCTGTTTTTCGCAATGAATGTTGTCTGGGCCGACCAGATTGAGAAGAGTTCTGCAAATTATCGGCAAATAACAGCATAATAACGCGCCAGTGGTATAATATATGTAAAGGAATACTGACAAACTGACATATGTATAGAAATTTGAATGCAGCCAAGAAATCCGCTTATGCATCCAGGGTTATGGAATAAAAGATAGATGGTTTATTTGATAAACAGGACGCATGATGGATTCACTTCACAGCATTATGTTAGCGCTTGTTCTTATCTGGAAAACATTTTCACACAGCAGATGCCAAGAAAGTTGCATATTTGGTGGTGACGACGACTGCTACTTTCCATGTAGATGTTCGCCGTCACAAAACTCGACGGTCCTGTGTGATTCTGTAAATGGACAATGCTATTCGCATTCATGTGAACTATGGTATAGTTTATCCGAATCCGGAGGATTTTGTACACCCTCCTCTAACATAGACCTTAGAGACCTTGGAGCAGAACTATACCTGGTGCACCCTGTTACTGGAGTACGCCTTACTGACAACTTGTATGAAACGCGTGACTACTTTCATGATATAAATAGTAACTGTAGCGACTTGTTAGATCCTGGATTAATCGATTTCAATGAAACAGCTATTTGGGAATTTGATTTAAAAAGACAATATTTGTTTAACTCGTTTATACCAATCTTCATGAAGGATTCGTTTCTTTCCAATTATGTATCTCTTCAGGTCCACATGAAAAACAGTTCTTATACCACTGGACATATTTACAACCATTCTTATATTTTTGTTTCTCTTGCTCGTTTTTTTTGCCGTTTTTACCGAAAACCACAATTTCATTGCACGTCATTTGTATTTCAAATTTGTAGCATCGCAATACGTGTATAAGTGTTTTCCTTTTCATCATGCACCTAGTTACTTCCTGGAGCTTGACTGCCCGCGATGTCTGCAGAAGAACGCGTCTTCCTGCGGGAATGGCCTGTGGTGCGAGACGTGCAGCAATGGCTGGCGGCCGCCGGATTGCCGCAGACCGTGTGAACCAGGCTATCACGACATAAACTGTCACGACACGTATTCTTTGGACTGGAATGGAACAGTAGATATTACTGAGACCACAAAATCGTCAGTTGAAATTTACTACCAATGCTTTTCAGATATTCCGCTGGAGTACGAACACTATTTTCGTATACTTTTACAAGAATTAATGTCTAATGGTTATGAAACTGTGCGAATATTCCCATTCAATAAGACGAAAAACTTGGTCCACATTGAAAAATTATCACTGGGATCGCACACTTTCAGATTTGTTTTATCTGGGCACGCTACAATCACTACCGTACACGGTGCGCCTAGTGACGCCATTTCCGTTGATTTAGACTCTCCGCGAGATTCCAAGCCATCCATAATTGGCTTTGAGATCGCTTTCGCTGTTGCCCTGCTGGTACTTGTCGTGTTGCTGGTATACTGGATCGTGCACAGGCGGCGGTCAAAGCGCCCACTTTTCCCCTGCATAAAGCTGATCACGCAGTGCACCACGCGGGAGGGGCCTGAATCGGGACGAAGTGCAACATACCAGAACAGGAACGAAAGCGCTTCAGACCCCGCCTCGAGGGAGATGGCTTCACCGACCGAGGCCCGAGACACGCGCCCAATGGTGAGGAGAGCCCGTATGAACTGGAGGACTGCAGACGTGTAGGTGACGATTCGAAGCAATCAGCATACCAGACTGAGGCATCCAACACCGAGGGGTCATCTAATCCCGAAATGCTGTATCAAGGAACCTATGCAAATTTTAAAGACCCGAATGAGAAGCCTAGTATCTATGAAACTCTGAACATGTAAATGTATATGAAATTCCTTATGTTGTATTGTATAGTAAAAAACAAAGCGTTTTCAGTTCAGCCTGGAAGCTGTCAGTGTAGTCATTGAAAACGCATTCGGTTTGACAGTCTTTAGGATGAAAAACATAAGGCTGCAAAAGAAATTTCGACTTTGGACTTAGAAATGGAGCAGTGTGTACAGGTTTTTCCATGCATATAAACTTTCACTTTTTAACGTAACAAAGGTGAAATTTTTCTTTTTTTTTCTTTGTAAATACTTTCCGTGTAACTCATATACGCACCAGCTAGAAAGTCGAAATTTTACGTGAATGTAGTGGGTATGTATTTTGGTGCTGTGTGAAATTTTGAGGCAAAGAATGCCTTAGATATTGTTTTTCATTGATAACAATTTTATACCACCGTATATAAATTAAGTGAGTAGCACAGTACAACCGTTTCAATTATGGTATCCCATAATATCCTGCCCAGTGCAATGGGGGACATTTTTATTATTATTATTATTTTTTGCACTTTGTTTTTCTCTTTTAGGCTTGGTTCTATATTTATAATATTTTCAAATACAGAGCGAAGTACCAGACATACTGATGTTTTGGAGTTATATTTTACGGATCATCCTTTTCGAATAAATCGACTTCTATGAGCTGTTTTTATCATAGGGGGCCTTTTGGCTACAAGAGCTATATCCGTAATGTGGCCTCTGTCACCAGTCCATTCCTCCTTCCGTCTAGCTTTTCGATCCGTCCGTCTATCTACATACTTTTATATTTTGCTACTTCCCTTTTTAAATTTTAGTGGGATCGCAGAAAGGTTCTGTGGAAATGTGGCCCATTTAGAGGGACACATGTCCATTTGCTAATTAGGAAAGTTAGGAGAATCCGGATGAGGGGTGATTTTTTTTTGTTTTGCTTTGTTCATTTCCTCTTTAAATAAGATTTTTTTTAGTTTCCAATTTCGTTGAGAAAAGAAAAGAAGCCGTAATAACTACGATATGAAAATACACATAATCAAATGTGATAAGTTTTTGATGTCACAGACGACCTTATCACAACGTGAAAGTTTCATTCCACATCAGAAAGACGAAAGAGTGAGTAACAATATACAGTGCCCATTAACACGTGTGTCGACCAAAATCCCACTCCCCACTTACAGAGCGGAAACACCCGCTTTGGCTGCTACCCTATTCGCAGAGCTAAGACGCCCACATTTGAACCTCAAACCCTCACAGAGCGTAAACGCCCACGTTTGCTCATACCCCCCACATCCCCCTTCTCATTCACTGCAAAAACGCCTGCGTTCGCTGCCACTCCCACAGAGCGAAAACGCCCGCGTTCACTCCCACTCCCCACTCACAGAGCGAAAATGCCCGCGTTCGTTCCCACTCACAGCGAAAACGCCCGCGTTCGCTGCCACACCACACTCACAGTTCGTTCCCACCTACATTCTTTGCTGCTCCCTTCATTTTATGTGAAAATCATTGTGTTATCATGGAGCTGCTGTGTAGCAAAAAGTCTGAACACAACAAAAAATAATTTAGGGCACGCTTTCCCTAAATTTTTAATAGCATTTATTGAAACCCATTTTAGCGACCACAGTCCAGACTCGGATAAACAAAGACCTCCAGTGAAATCTGTTTTAGTGACCACCATCTGTTTTGTTTATCTTTGAATTTTTGGAAATGAATTGTGATTATTTTTGCCGAAATGAATATTTTATTTCACTAATAAGAAAAAAAAGGAAAATCGCTATTGGCAAATTATGGGTTTGGTCGGGGAGACAGTTGATTTTGTTTACAATAATTGGAAACTAACTAGGTGTCGATTCCAAGTATGTAATTTAACCCTGTATTCATATGTTTTGTGTGCACTGGTCGCTGTGGATTTGTACTAAATTCCACAACTTAAGTATGAATCATGCTTAAGTCGCACATCATGTCGTATTTCCTACTTGCAAACAAAGTTTGCAAATGGGTATGCTTTTGCTAAGAATTTCGGCTGTATTTTTTTTTATTTATTTATTTATTTATTTTTTTTTTGCTTCTTTTTTTTCCGTCTTGAGGTCAGAGATTTTGAGCTTATTTTCGACACTTTGGTCCTAAGAGAGCTATATAAGAGGTAGATCGGTGACCTTGACCTCCTCCGTCATGGTCAAGGTGAAAAACCGGAAGTTGTCCATTATCCCGAAAACGGTTAGAAAACTGAATTTGATTATTTGTGCCTAAAGGAGGTTACATGATATTTGCTTCGATGACCCCGTTCAAGATAATAATCCGGAGCTGATAATTATGTCGAAACACTGAAAGATTTGTCTTTGACCAGATATATTGTGCCTCTGGCCTTCTGCCATTGCAAATCGGTGCCATTTTGCTACGTGTAGCGAAATTCGGTCTAGTTTACTTCCTTAATATGAGCATTTATGTGGGCTGCTACATTTGTGAGCAAAAATGAAAACAACAAGTTGATTCTGTCTTTCGCAGTGAATGTTGTCTGGGCCGACCAGTTTGAGAAGAATTCTGCAAATTTTCGGCAAATAACGGCATAATAACGCGCCAGTGGTATAATATATGTAAAG
Source organism: Protula sp. h YS-2021 (assembly GCA_949752745.1). NCBI lineage: Eukaryota > Metazoa > Annelida > Polychaeta > Sabellida > Serpulidae > Protula > Protula sp. h YS-2021. Next base: position 26,174,404 of record OX457028.1, read on the forward strand.
GAATACTGACAAACTGGCATATGTATAGAAATTTGAATACAGCCAAGAAATCCACTTATGCATCCAGGGTTACGGAATAAAAGATAGATTGTTTATTTGATAAACAGGACGCATGATGGATTCACTTAACAGCATTATGTTAGCGCTTGTTCTTATCTGGAAAACATTTTCACACAGCAGATGCCAAGAAAGTTGCATATTTGGTGGTGACGACGACTGCTACTTTCCATGTGGATGTTCGCCCTCACAAAACTCGACGGTCCTGTGTGATTCTGTAAATGGGCAATGCTATTCGCAGTCATGTGAAAGCGGGTATAGTTTATCCGAATCCGAAGGATTTTGTACACCCTCTTCTGTCAGAGACCTTAGAGACCTTGGAGCAGAACTATACCTGGTGCGCCCTGTTACTAGAGTACGTCTTACTGACAACTTGTATGAAACGCGTGACCACTTTTATGATATAAATAGTAACTGTAGCGACTTGTTAGATCATGGATTAATAGATTTCAATGAAACAGCTATTTGGGAATTTGATTTAAAAAGACATTACCTGTTTAACCCTCGGCGTTTCCGATTCTACAATGATCGATTTCGCCACCATGTCACAGCTGTTCACATCTACATGAAAAACAGTTCTTATACCACTGGGCATATGTACAACTGCATTTTTGAATTTTCATACGCACTTTGTCCCGAAACTCAGAATGTCATTGCACGTCATTTGTATTTCAAATTTGTAGCATCGGAATACATGTACAAGTGTTTTCCTTTTTATTACGCTGGTTTTGATTACGCACCTAGTTACTTCCTGGAGCTTGACTGCCCGCGATGTCTGCAGAAGAACGCGTCTTCTTGTGGGAATGGCCTGTGGTGTGAGACGTGCAGCAATGGCTGGCGGCCGCCGGATTGTCGCAGACCGTGTGAACCAGGCTATCACGGCATAAACTGTCACGACATGTATTCCATCGACTGGAATGGAACAGTAGATATTATTGAAACCACAGAAAAATTGTCAGTTGCAATTTACTACCAATGCTTTTCAGTTATCCCGCTGGAGTATGAACACTATTTTCGTATACTTGTACTAGAATTGCTGTCTAATGGTTATGAAACTGTGCGAATATTTCCATTCAGTAAGACCAAAAAATTGGTCCACATTGAAAAGTTATCACCGGGACAGCACACATTTAGATTTGTTTTATCTGGGCACGCTACAATCACTACCGTATACGGAGCGCCTAGTGACATCATTTCCGTGAATTTAGACTCTCCGCGACGTTTTGAAATCGTTTTCGCTGTTGGCCTGCTGGTACTTGTCGTGTTGCTGGTATATTGGATCGTGTACAAAACCTGCATAAAGCTGATTACGCAGTTCACCACGAGAGAGAGGCCTGAATCGGGTCAAGGTGTAACATACCAGAACACGAGCGAAGTCGCTTCAGACCCCGCCTCAAGGCTGATGGTTCCTCCAACTCCGGAATGTTGTATCAATGAATCTATGCCTATGGCTTCTATCCGAGTCGGAGGCACGCGCCCAGTTGACGAAGAGAACCCGAATGAAGTGGATGGCTGCAGACGCGTAGGTGACGATTTGAAGAAAGAAGGGTACCAGATCGAGGCATCCAATACCGAGGGGTATCTGACCCGGGAATGTTGTGTCAAGGAATCTATGCCTATGGCTTCTTCTATCCGGGCCGGAGGCACGCGTCCAGTTGACGAGAACCCATATGAACTGGATGACTGCAGACGTGTAGGTTACGATTTGAAGAAAGAAGGGTACCAGACCGAGGCATCCAATACCGAGGGGTATCTGACCCCGGAGTGTTGTGTCAAGGAATCTATGCCTATGGCTTCTTCTATCCGAGTCGGAGGCACGCGCCCAGTTGACGAAGAGAACCCGAATGAAGTGGATGGCTGCAGACGTGTAGGTGACGATTTGAAGAAAGAAGGGTACCAGATCGAGGCATCCAATACCGAGGGGTATCTGACCCCGGAATGTTGTGTCAAGGAATCTATGCCTATGGCTTCTTCTATCCGGGCCGGAGGCACGAGCCCAGTTGACGACGAGAACCTGTATGAACTGGATGACTGCAGACGTGTAAGTTACGATTTGAAGAAAGAAGGGTACCAGATCGAGGCATCCAATACCGAGGGGTATCTGACCCCGGAGTGTTGTGTCAAGGAATCTATGCCTATGGCTTCTTCTATCCGGGCCGGAGGCACGCGCCCAGTTGACGAGGAGAACCTGTATGAACTGGATGACTATAGACGTGTAGGTGACGATTTGAAGAAAGAAGGGTACCAGATCGAGGCATCCAATACCGAGGGGTATCTGACCCCGAAATGCTGTATCAAGAAATTTATACAAGACCCGAATGAGAATTTTGGTATCTATGAAACTGTTAACATATAAATGTGTGTGACATCCTTTATGTTGTATTGTTTAGTGTAATACGTGGCGTTTTCAGTGCAGCTTGGAAACTTTCAGTGTATTGATTATTCCCCAGCCGCCGCGTAGCGCTAAGCGGGGGACTATAGGATTCGGGTCTGTCCGTCCATCGACACTTTTTTGTCAGCGCTATATCTTCGTAACCACTGAAGCGATTCAGCTGTTCTCTTGCACGTGCAAAGATTATGTAGTGGAGCTGTGCAGGGGTTATTTTGAGATTTTCGCAAAAAAAAGGGAAAATGGAAAAACTTTGAAAATTCAACACAATTGACCTATTCAATGGGTGTTTGTCGGCGCAATATCTCCATGACCATTGAAGCGAATCAGTTGTTCGCTTGCATATGCAAAGACTATGTAGTGGACCTGTGCAACGAGGGGTTATTTTTGAAAATTTTCTAAAAAATTGGAAAAATGGAAAAACTTTGACAATTCAACACAATTGACCTATTCAATGGGGGTTTGTCGGCCCCATATCTCCGTAACCATTTAAGCGATTCAATTGTTCTCTTGCACCTGAAAAGATTATGTAGTGGACCTGTGCAACGAGGGGTTATTTTGAGATTTCCCCAAAAATTAGGAAAATGGGAAAACTTTGAAAATACAGTACAATTGACCTATTCATTTTTTTTTAAATTCTGGTATTATCCGGTATTGCGGTACTTTCGTATCCAAGTGAAAAAGTGAGTTGAACAAGGCTCGCAAGTGAGGTAAAACAAGGTTGTAGTTGTGCACCTAGGTATGATAGTCGTTAGAATGAAAAACGTATTGCTGCAAAAAAAGTCGACTTTGCACTTGGAAATGGAGCAGTTTGCATAGGTTTTTCTATGCATGGAAAGTTTTATTATTATTATTATTATTATTATTATTATTATTATTATTATTATTAATAATAATAATAAAATCAGTTTCTTTAGCGCTTATTCTAATCAAATGCAAAAATAATGCAAAAACGTCTACTTAAAACATAATAGAATTATACTTATAATCAACAGCATTGCTTAGTAGAAAGATTGCACGAATAAATGCGTCTTTAGATCCTTTTTAAAAACTCCCAACTGACTTAGAAGCTCTAATCCTGTACTGTAAAGCGTTCCATAAGTATGGCACATGTTGCAAAAAAAAACATTTAAAACTATATTTAGAGTTATGTTTTGGCAGCACTAACAGTAAATCATCATCAGCCGATCGTAATTTTTTCAAAGGTCAGTACATTTCAACGAGTTCACATAAATATTCGGGAGCCTTTTATCCCATCAATAGAGGGGTATCCGTCGTCTGTATGTACGTATGTACGTGTGTAAACTTTTCCTTAAAATGCTTCTCCTTCAGTTTTGATCGGATTCGTCTCAATTTTTACACGAATATCCTCTGGGTAGGCCTCTCTTTTAAAGTTTTTTTGGTGATCCGCCAAAAATTGGCTAAATTGACATTTGAAATTTTTCGGTTGCCAATTTTCAAAATGCTTCTTCTCCCGCAATTTTGATCAGAGTTTCTTCAAATTTTGCACGAATATTCCCTACGTAGGCCTCTTTTGAGAAATTACTCATTTTGGCGATCTGCCAAAACTTGGCTAAATGGGGAACATTTTTTTATTTATTTTTTTTTGGTATCTAATTTTCAAATTGCTTCTTCTCCCACAATTTGGATCGGATTCCTTTCCAGTATAGTTGTTCTCTAAGCAGACCTCTCTTGAAAATTACTGTTTTTGGCGATCCGCCAAAAATTGGCCAAATTGGGGACATTTGTAATTTCGTGGTTGCCAATTTTCAAAATGCTTCTCTCACATTTTTTTATCAGATTTTCTTCAAAATCTACACGAATATTTCCTAGGTAGGCCTCTTTTGAAAAATTAATCATTTTGGCGATCCGCCAAAAATTGGCCAAATGGGAGATATTTTTTTAATTTTTTAGTATCTAATTTTCAGATTGCTTCTTCTCCCACAATTTCGATCGGATTCACTGGTCTGAAATGCGAGCTGCGCATCAACGCAAGTTAAGTAAACATGCGCTGCATTGCATATTAAATAAACATGCGCACTGGTTCGCTTTGCGAACCGCACATCAACGCAAGCTAAATAAACATGCGTACTGGTCCGAAATCCGAACAGAGCATAACGACAAGCTAAATAAACATGCGTATTTTTCCGAAATGCGAACTGCACATCAACACAAATTAAATAAACATGCGCACTGGTCGGAAATGCAAACCCAGCAAAATAATAAATACCTAAACATTAAAACTTAAGCAGTGAGGTTTTAGACGCGGCGTTTTCTTCTTTTCAAAAGGCACATGTGTTTGGTCGTTTCTGCTGCTTGAATTAACTGTATCTGTCCGACAGTACATGTCAACAGTACACGTATATGGATACAATTTCGAAACGTTGTTCGAAGTTATTTTTCTGGGAAACAAATCTTTAGCTAGCTCATTGCCATCTCGTCTTTTGAAGCCCAATTTTTCAGGGAAATTCCCTTGTTCACGCACGCTGGCTTTTCGTAAGCTGGGGCTTTGTCCTTGGACAAACTTGTACAATGTGACTACCACTTTTGGTAACCAGACAAGCTTATTCATAGATTCACTAGATCTCGGCTGGTTACATTGTCCCTGGACATTCTTGTTTATTGAAACAGTTATAACATATCACTAAAACCTTGAATTGTATCCGCAAGTGAACAGGCAGCCAGTGTAAAAATTTGATAACTTGGGCCATCGGTGTGCGTTTGTCCACTCCATTATATCAGTCGGGCAGTAGCATATTGAACACGCTGAAGTGGGGCAAGTGAAAACTTTGGCACTCCATGTAATAAGCTGTTGGAAAAGTCAATACGCGATGTGATTAGAGCATGCACCAACGTTGTGATTGACTCGATATCCAGACATCTTCGAATGCGGTGCAAAGCTCTAAAGTAGTACATAGCTGTACGACATTTTAAGGCAATAAAATCGTTCATTGTAAGGTATGAACCAAAACTGACGCCAAGATTTTTAGCATTTTTACCACAAATTAATTTTTAGTATACATAAAATGTTTGAAAATAACGTTAAATTGTCTGCCGTGTCGCGATAGAATCACAATTCCATTCGTGTGCTATTGCTGTGACGGCTGCGGGGCACCATCACTTGACGGTCTAGTTTTTTGGAAGAGCTTTTTCTACTCCGTGGAGGCTTTAGCCGAAAACACACACTTACACAATTGATCTAACTTTTTGCATGGTGCGACAATACGCCTGGTGTCAACTGGCCTGAACTGTTGAGTGCGACTGATTTTTGTTTACTGTCTGTTTCTACCTTTTTGAAATCTCCTTTTTTCGTCGATTCAAATAAGCGCAAGCTGCACAGAATGAGAAATACTTCGGAGCTCTGTCAATTCGAACAAGTGCGAGACTGCAGAAATAATGACATCTGAGTCCTATCCTTTCAAATCAATAGCAGGTTGTGTGAAAGAAGATGCTCCCATTTCAGCAATAAATTGATTCGCTTTACAAAAAAATGAAATGAACATCATTACATGTGAATGGGAAACCTAAAAGTTTTACTTAAAAATCTTCGAACTTTTTTTTCAACAAATCAGAAATCGCCCCCCCCCCACCCCTTTGTATGACTTATTCCCCACAGAATGTGGGGAATATAGCGATCGACCTTGTGTCGGTCTGTCGGGCTGTCATCAATAGCTTATTAACACGATAACTTAAAAAGTGCTGCAAGGATTTTAATGAAACGTGGTAGGTAGCTTCTATGGGAACAAACACAGATCGGTATTATAAATGGGCCAGGTTCGTCCAAGGAAAATGCACCAACTGGACTTTACATTGATGGCCGTATTTAATTGATGGGGGGCCTGTGGGGAATGTGTGGGCTATGCACACTGCTCTAGTTTTGATATTGAGGTGAAGTGTTGCACTTTTGAATTCAGGCATTTCGTCGGCAGGGGAACTGTTGCCAGGGCTTCTCACAAGGAGTATTGTCGCGAATTCTTAGCAAATATATCAAGCATTTTAGTCGTTTGAACAAAGAATTTTACGTACCGGGATCTCTGACATCTCTATTACATAATTCTTGAACGAACTGTCTATGCTGTTTGAGCACAGTGAGGCTTTCATGTACTTGTTCCATGAGGAGGAATGCCGTAATAAAAACTGAATCACGTCATATGCCATTTTATTTCCCATTTTATGAATAGTAGTTTTTTTATGTACTGGAACGGTAATTGTTCCTGATGAAACGTCTTCTAAAAATAATAGTTTTAATCTGAGTAAAAGATTGTCTGTCCGACTGTGGTTTTATTTCTCAGTTTACACACTCACATTTTTTCCTCATTTCTGCTCATAGGGTTCGGCTGACAGAATGCATAGAGCAAAGAACAAGATTTGGTAATGGAGAGGGAAATGAAACTTGGAGATGGAAAAAAATATCATAAAACTAAAATAACGAAAACGAAACAAGGGCCTGTGGTCAAATGTGAGATCTCTTCCGTTAATTCAGTGTGTCTTCATCTCCAAAGATATGTCTGTTTGACAGTTAATGGGCACCATTTTACGAAAAAACTAATAAGAACGAATAGCGCACTCAAAATGTGTATGTTTACATAAGTGCATGTTAAAGATCGGGTTATTTCATAAAAATCAGTAGAATAAATATGTCAGATTTTGACTACAGAAAGAAAGATGTTGATTTGTAAATGAACATACAGACAAACATATCTAAATTATAAGGCATTGTTCCCGTATCTAAATCAGGAAATAATAAAACCACACTAGCGGGTCTACTGATCCACAAAAACCCTTCCGCAAACTGTAGCACTGGCAGCACGATCCTGAAAGGCGGGTGCAAACAGTGCGCAAAGCGGAGGGAAGGTTGCCAGTCCACCCTCTCATGTGGCTTTAGAAATGCTCTGGTAGAAATAGTACGTGTAGAAAATGTCACCTTTAGAATAGTGCTTGATTTAAATTTTGAAACTTGTGAAAATCAGACCTTGACACTACTTCTTCAAAAAGGAACTGCTCCTTCATTTGAAGACTGTAATACTTTATTTGGTCAACTTTTCAACAACACAACTTACTTTTGATTTCCCTCTTAACTTGAGCTCGGATTATGAATGATACATCACTGAAAAAAAAACATGTTTTCTATGCACCTACAAATTCTGTAATTTGAGCGGTTAAATAAAAATGTTCACACTGTTGAACATTGCGTTTCTTTCACTGTTCGTTCTCAGGCCTGTCGGATTTAGTCACCTCAGGAGATGACATCCGTTGTTTATATGCACATGTGTAAACTTTTATTCAAAGTGCTTTTTTCCTGTAGGTTTGCTAGTATTGCTGTCAAATTTTATTTGAATGTTCTGTATGTAGTTCTCTCGTGAAATGTAACATTTTTTGCGATCTACCAAAAAAAAAATTGGCGAAATGGTGGCATTTTTAGAAAGCGTACACGTTTGAATCTATGGAGTCAGAGGGGTCTTACGCTGGTGGACAAAGTTAACATATCTAAAACTATGGGAATATCAAATTTAATATACAGCTTGAGTAACGTCTCTTGTGCACACGCAAATCTGGCCCGGGACCAGTCGTTGATAAATGCTTTCATTTGGTCTAATAAACCCAGTAAGATCAAGCATAAATCCTTGATCGGGGACTTTGATGCAGGAGGTATTCGATCACCGGATTTAATTGTTATGCAAAAATCAACAAGGTTGGCATGGTTGTCCAGACTGTGGGTTAAAACCCTTAGTAATACCATAATACATAGTGAATTTGACGAATACGAAAGATTGCCCCTTATTTTGCACTCGAACTTCGACGCTGGAAGTTTTCAAATATCCTCCTTTTAAAAAGAGATGTTACTCTATTTCAGTGAATTGCATAATCAAGACATATACAGCAGTGTATTATGGAACAATAAGGAAATAACAAGTGACGAAAAGTGCTTTCTTTGACAGAGCTCCAAGCTAGATATGACTTGCGTGTGAATTTTTACTGTATAATGGTCTGAAAATATCTATCGGCAAATGGTTAAAACACAGAGAGAACAATAGATATATTACAGATAATTATAAAGTGGACTGCTCTGACCCAATCTTTAAGATACATGACTCCTCAATTAATATAAAGATAGCTAAGTGTAAAAATTACTACATAATCTTGATAAATGAAATTGTAGAGTCTCCGGTAAGTTTTGGGCAAAGGCAGGTATGCTAGAAGAATCACGGATTCTACTTTGTAGAAAATGTACTAAAGAAACCTATCTTTTGGCCCTGCAACTGAAACTCATTCATAATATAATACCAACTAACAAGAAGAAAAAGGACTGGAAAATTTTAGATTTCGATGCATGTAAATATTGTGACACTTCGGATAGGATATACACTTTTTTGGGACTGTCAAAAAACCAGAGAAATTATAAGAAGATGCTTAAGCATATTGAAGCTAAATTCTTTTAATTTAGAGAAATTTCTACTTGGAAAAGATTATATTACAGAGGTTGACCTCTCTATGTTAATAAAATATCATATATATCAGTTTATAGTCAATGAGGAAAATTTTCACGAGAACGGTATTACCCAGACATGCAAACATTATCCGAAGATAAATTAAAATTGAAAAGGACTTACTTTGGCGAAGTGTTTTCAAACTTATGCGGATCTGATATATTTATAGATGTTTGTGATTCATTAATAAGCTGTTTGTTTTTTCCCATAATCATGATTTTTGACAAGCAAAGTTATTGTTAGATAAGGCCGTGCTTGTGAAAGATGCACATATATATTGTGTTGTAAGTGCTGCTTATAGTTTATGTCCACGCAGTGCATACTGAAATATGGCTGTGCACAATAAAATTCCCCAAAAACAAAAAAAAGAAAGAAAAGAAAGCTTACTTTCAAGTTTTGTGATAATATTCCCTTTCTTTAAAAGTTAGTGCGCTAACACAAACATGCCAACAGAATTTTACCAATTAAAACTTCTTTTTTTTTTTGCACGCTTGGTCACTTATAACGGCCTTTGACATGCTTTTCAGGGTATTTGTTTTTTTTTTGTTTTTTTGTTTTTTTTGCCGAACCGACTTGTCTGTGTCTTGTACGTGTGTGTGTGTGGAGGGGGAAGAGAGATTAGCGTGCGTGTGTGTGGGTAAACAATCTTTTAAACTGCTACTCTTCCTACATTTCTAGTTCGATTGTTTTGAAATTTGGCATTAATGTTCCCTCGGTGGCCCTCCACATATTTTATTTGGCAGTTTGAAAAAACTGGTCAAAATATTAGCCCAAAACTGCCAAACACAAGAAATGCTACTCTTCCCACAAATCCGGTCCGACTGTGTTGAAATTGTACAAGAATATTCTCATAAAATTGTACTTTGACGATTCGGACCGAGATGTTGACCACATAGGCCAAAATGTGATACAAATCACAAAATGCTACTACATGACGGTTCTTCAACAAACGTAAGTTGTTGAGGTTTGTTTGGCCTAGTGGTAACGTCGCCGAGTGGTGACGTTGTCGCCTAGTTTGACGTCGTCGCCTACGGGTAACGTTGTCGCCTAGTGGTGACGTCGTCGCCTAGGGGTAACGTTGTCGCCTAGTGGTGACGTCGTCGCCTAGGGGTAACGTTGTCGCCTAGTGGTGACGTCGCCCAGTGGTAACGTTGTCGCCTATTAGTAACGTTGTCGCAGTAACAGGTCACCAGTAAGGCCACATTCAGCGCGCATTTTTACAATATTTCCCGTGATAGATTTTACAAGCCTTCTTTATAGTTATGTCTCCCACATAAGTATTCTATGCATAATTACACATATAGTCCGGTTCTGCGGTAATTCGTCTGTTATTGGCTCAGAATACTTTCTTTCTTTCGTTCTTTCTTTCAGCCTGTCTTTCTTTCTCTTTTTCAACCGTTCTTTCTGTCTTTCCTTCTTTCTTTCTTTCAGCTTTTCTTTCTTTCTCTCTTTTTTCTTTCTTTCTTTCTTTCTTTCATTCTTTATTTCTGTCTTTCTTTCAGCTTTTCTTTCTTTCTCTCTTTTTTTCTTTCTTTCCTTCTTTATTTCATTCTTTCTTTCTTTCTTCTCTCTTTTTTCTTTCTTTCTTTCTTTCTTTCAGCTTTTCTTTCTTTCTCTCTTTCTTTTTTTCTTTCTTTCATTTCATTCTTTATTTCATTCTTTCTTTCTTTCTTTCTTTCTTTCTTTCAGACTTTCTTTCCTTCAGCCTTTCTCTCTTTCTTTCAACATGGGAAAGGTTTAAGAAACACATAGGGTAAAATGCTCTTTGTCCCACAGATTGATAGCAAAGTTTTCCACGGGCCTTATACCAAATCTACACTTTGTAAAAATTGATGAATTTTCTTTCACCTTCGTAATTTCGTCGCTTTTATACGACTGGACAAGTGTCCATGCACAATCTTGTTCTTTCTTTATTTCCTTCTTTTCTTTTGTTTCTATCTTTTCTGAGTAGCGCATTTTGGAAGCTGTCTCTGAACACGAAAGTATTGAATATATGCTTTAGTTGCACTTATTTTTTTGACACATTAAATTGATGCCTCATAGACGTTTATTAAAACACATGAAAAAAAAACAAGTCACATTGATAAATTTAAGGATTGAAAAAAAAGGGGATCGTGAACTGATTATGCACGGGTCACACACAAGTTCACGGGCCGACATCGGAAAAGCCGTGAATCATAGCCACTTTTATTAAGATTAACAATGTTTGTGTCTGATCGTGGCTGTTGCTTTGTTAAGTTACAAACCCAACTTCCCTGCTCTTTAGGTACTCTAGTGCATTAGCTTAAAACAACAGCAATAGATTGATCTTTCAGTGGAGCAGTCTTAGATTTTCTGATGGGGCGCTTTTAAGTATTGTTTCTATTAATAGTCCTCTATCTGGGATTTGACACTGGAAATGCCGAAAGAATATCAGTTTAATCTGAACGCGCATGGCTCTGACTTTCTCTTATTTCTGGAAGTTATAGGAGAAAGTGCAATATTTTTTTTTTTGCCGACGGAAAATTTTTGTGACGGATGTACTTCTGTTAAGGAAGTTATGACCAAAACAAATTTTGTGATGAAATGTGAAATTTGTGTGAACAAAGCGGAAGTAATTAAACTCCATGTTGCACCGTGAAATTTCAGTGACTTCAAATTTCTTTAAATATTTCTCAAAAACACTTTCATTTTATGTGATCTGTTGTGTTCTGTTTGCAGTTTGACATGCCGGCTAACAACAAAACCGCCGTATTTCGCAAGCAATAGCAAGAAGGGCGGAGTGCAGTCCCGGATGATTGACAGGTGACTGACAGCGTCCTCCTCGAGCCAGTTATTGGCGTTACTCATGCCCTTCTCTTGGCAACAATAAAACGTTCCTGACTGTTAACCACGCCGTAAATGACGGGAGAAGAGTAATTTCCTTTGCCAAGTCAAGAATATTATAACAACGTATCTCTAATTTGCTTCGCTATTAATTTATGATTGTTAATGGAAGTTTGAATAGCTTTTTGCGCAAATAAAATCTATATACTCACGAAAATAGATGAAATTAAGGACCAGGTATTGTTGGAGCGAAGGTGTGTGGAAAGCGTTGGGAGAGTGGATGAACTGATGTGTTCAGCTAACTCAAAGTAGTCTTTGCTCAAAAAGTGGCCTCGTAATGTATTTGGTTTGTAACTTTTCAAGTTTCACAGCTTTTTAAATTTTCAATTTAGAACCTGAAAACTTTTTTAGAGAGCAAATAAGTGCTTGATGAAAAATAGAAAAAAAGAATGATACCCACCTCAGAAATTCGTTTCAGAACACGGTCTTCTCCACTGCTCTTCTTGACAAAGTTAGACTTTTGGGTTTTAGTCGGGGGAGGTGGATTTGGGGAGTGAAGAGGGATACTTAGAGACAATTTTTATTCACGTTTATTCCCCCGCCCGCCAGCTACCCATATAAGTACGTTTTTAAGCTGTGTATGGAAGAACCATGCGATATTATTAAGGCATGTAGAAAAGTAATATGCAAGTCTATTGCCAAAACAGCTTCGTGGCTTGTTGGGTTTCCGCTTGGTGAGGAAACCGTAATGTGCTATGTGTTGCATTCTGCAAGACTGTCTGTGATGTGTTTATCTTTATTTCATGAATACAAGTACCCATACAAAGAAACAGTGGTATTTTGTCTGGTAGATACGCCCAGTACAAAAGTGCAGCCGTACTCGCCGCTCTTCCAGCCTCGAAAACGTCACGCTGCGCACTACTGAATTGTGCACTTAACAACGTAACTACGCAACACAAAGCGTCGAAGAGAAGTGCAAAAAAACTGTGCAATTTGCAAAGAAAATATCTGTACTAAAAACCATGAAATAAAATTAAAACCACACTCTCGTTAGGCTGATCCGAAAAACCTTCCCTTAGCCTTGCGCGCTGTTCGCACTCGCCTTTCAGGATCGTGCTGCCACTTCTACCGGTTGTGGGAGGGGGTTTTTCGCAACGGAAACGACGTAAGCACAATAACACAGAGAAGCCATTGTAGTTTGCATTCGTTGTGTCATTGGAGACAGAAAATCTAAAAGTCTAAAGTTGGTTCTTTTCCACAGAATGCAAGCGAACGTTCGAGCTAATGTGTAATAATTTAGGTGGCTTAATTTGTTGCAGAAATGCAAGTTGTTATAGGTGTGTGTGTGTGTGTGCTCAATGTTGGCCATTGCTATCTGTGCTTAAAACATTACCGTAGTCATATGACTGTGTGGTACTTCCGGTGTGTGGTACTTCCGGTTTGTAGTTCCTTCGGTGTGTAGTACAGTGAAATCCCGCTATTAGGGACAAAAAGTGACTGAAGAAATTTGTCCCTAATGGCGGGGTATCCCTAATTTCTCGGTCATGTTCTATCAGAGAACTAAAACTAAAATCTTTGGTTGTTTTTTACACATTTTCCATCACTAGCTTCGATTATTTTAACTTTATCATATAGCGAAAGTTCGTTCCGTTTTCTTTTCACATTACCGATATTCATACTTTACACCTTGTATAACATTTTAACTGAGTACAGAGACAATGAATTACTTGTTCTTGTTTACGAATTTTTAAAGACGGGGCACATGTCAATAGGGTTTAGTAGTATAAAGCTTCTCTCTTAAGCACACATCTTTTGTAATAAGCCCCATTGTCTTTACATACACTATGTTCAATATAATGTACTCAAAACCCACAGATAACAATAGCGAAAAAACAAACACTACCGAGTAAGAAGCTGATAGGGGTTGTTTACACAACGTACAACATATGGACAGCAATTCGACTGTCCGCAATAGAGGGGTTGTTTTAAATGTGTAACTGTACTTACGGGGTAAAAAGAGCGTCCCTAATTCTGAATAGAGGGGTGTCCACAATAGAGGAGTCTAGAATCCCGGTCATCTGCCCCCCCGGTCAGCTGCCCCCCCCCCGGTCATCTGCCTCCCCCCCTTTTTTGCAACCCGGTCGACTGCCCCCCCCCCCCTTCGAAGTGGAGGGGTGGTCGCTTGCCCCCTCCATATACTATTTTTTCTTGGGTTCTTGGCTCACAAAAGACACAATAAATAAAATTATATTTATTTTAGCGAATGTATTGCACCTCGGTAAATTGCAATTCACCAATAGGAAACTAACTACAATTAGAATTGCAATTGCAGGGGGGCAGTCGACCGGGTTGCAAAAAAGGGGGGGGGCAGTTGACTGGGGGGCAGTTGACCGGAGGGGGTAGATGACCGTTTACCAACAGAACTCTATGGCGTTTTAAAACAGACTGAAAAATGCTGTCCATAATTCAGGGGTGTCAATAATAGAGGGGTGTCCATATCCGGGGTTTTACTGTACTTGCGCTGAATGATCGCACAGCAGAGAGACCACGCCAATGCGAAGCGATTCTGTGGTTGATTTTTCACATGTATTTCAAAATGTTCCTGGTTTATAAATGTCTGTATATTTCCAATGGCATTTTGTTTTATGTCGTAAAAAAAGTTGTTAAAATAATCTCTGGTAACGCAGTTCACTCGTGTTTTCGCTGATTGTAAGTTCTGAGCACTGAACGCTGTATATGAAAAAAAAAACACTTGTTCATTATTAAAATGACGTGCTATTTTCTCGAGAAATCCAGGGATACAAAAGCTTGCGAGGGGAACAACTGAAGACTTCTCTGGCGCGCCACTTACTTTGGTTTTGTCCTTCGGTTCACTAGCTGCGGTCTAATACGGTAATCATATATGAAAATATGATCTCGCCACAAATAGTACCAACGGAAGCTGGTAACGTGCCACATTTCTGACCATTTTTAACAAGTGTAGATTACACTTTGGTTGTGAACTGGTAAAAAAATATTTTTCTTCTTCTTTGCAGCGAAGGCATTTTCAGTTTGTTATTCAGTAAATTGCAGTTTTGAAGCAGCACATTATCTGTATTACCCACGAGCTGTGTAATTTAAGAACTGCGCTATAAAATAATCAGCAGTTAGCCCTGTTTGGGGGGGGAGTGACAGAGATCACTTTTCAGACCCAAGCGCTAAGAAACTCGAGTAGTTTTTCCGTGCTGAAAGCGAGTCATTACCTAATAAGTTGTAAGTTTTAAATCTACCATTACACAGTCTGCCGTTTTTTAAATCAAGTAAATAAACAGCATAACAGTAACTCGTTTCTTGAAGTACTGGAATTGCCGAATCGCCCGAGTACTTTAAATTTGTTACGAGAAATTACGTGTACATAAAGAAGTGTCTATTTCATTTTTTTCGTGAACTGTATGAAGAAAACCTTTTAAACGTACAAGTTTTTGTCTGATGTGTTTGTGGTTTTGATGTATCTCATGAAATAGGTTGTGGTCTTACTTTTCTGTAACTGTTTACGGTATATGCAATTGTTGTAATTTTGTGTTCATTTTTTAAATTAATGGATGGCTTTTTTGTGCTGATCAAACACCAACTTCTGTGAGTGGATCCATCATAAATTATTCCAAACCAGATGCAGATCTGGTCGCTGCGTTGTAATTTTCTATTAATTTTAATTTAATAAAAGGCTTGTTTTCGGTTCTCTTCTTTCACTTATGAACACCACTCAAAAAAGTATTTTTTTTTCTTTTTTAACCCACCGAAGAAAGTGAGCTAATTTCCCCCCCTCCCCCGTCTCTCTCTCTCCCCTCTCCCGCAATTCGCCAGCGAAATGTTCAACACTTGACAAAAATACTTCCTTTAATGGGTTATTTCTTGAACAATATAAAGTATTTTACAACATGCATGCATGGCCCCCACCAATACAAACTGGAGGCAATTTATGGAATCTGGGGGCCATCGTGGCCCCAGCGAAAAATTTAAGAGGCCATTTTCTGAAACTGGGGGCTATGACCCCCGCCAAAATCATCCGTGTTATTATTATTATTCACAGTGCCAGAGGAGAAGACGACACAAAAAAATCGGACCACTATGAAGAAAAAACTCCATCGATTGATCACTTAATACCAGCTAAATATATTAGCAAACAACACAGCTTGAATACGTCTTATAAGCCGAGTAGTGTTTGGTTTTTGTTGACTTAACGTTTTATTGACTGATCAGGCATACGCCGTGTTAACCATTTACGCAGTGAGAGTTCACACAAAGCTGTGCAACTGTGTGGTGTTCTGTGCTCTGCGTTAAATGTACCACATTCACTTGTAAAGAAATACACTCGTTTCACATGGCGTTTTAAACAAGAAAACGAATTCGAAGACAAAAATAAAAAGTGTCATGCACACGTTCATATCAAGTTCTACCTAATTTCCAAGTTTCGTGGCCCTAGGGCCCCTAGTGCCAGTGGATGAGATGACACAGGAAATCTGGTTACTGTCAAGAAAAAAAGATGCCAACGGCTGCTTGCACAACTTCATATAGCCCTTGCAAACCAAAGGCTTGTCCAGTGTTAAATATGCATATATTTTATTTATAACGGAAAGTCATATCGACTTCAAATTATTATGGATATTCCTTGGTCAGTCGATCGGGTCTGTCAAATTTTGACGGATGTAGCGAAATTAGTATTACGTATGACGTAATTACGTTAAAATCTTGTATATAAGATTTCTCAGCCGCTGAACATCAAAGGAGGTTAAAACTTGGTGGATTTTTGCTTGTTCCCGTAAAACAAATTTGGTTGAAATAACGTTTTGAAAACGTTTTTTTCTGAAGTTGCAAAAAACGTTTTCTAAAGGTTGTATATGAAATGCCAAAAAACGCAACGTTCTAAAAACGTTTTATGAAAAAAGGTTTTTAGAACGTTTCATACACAACCATAAGAAAACCTTTCATCGTGCGTGAAACAAATTATCTAAAAAAAATATCCTTCAACATTCTTCGAAATAGTATTCACTCTGGAAGGCTGCATCTTGCTCCATCATCACATATTTCATTTTTAAGAACTACCATTAATTTTTTTGCAATTGACATTTCACGAAACATTCATACCTGGCTGGGTTTGAACCGGAAACCTCTGGCATCCAAAGCGACGAACTTACCTCTACGCCACGGCGTATCCATTGAAATGTGTGTCTAAGACAATTCCCCTGAACCAACTCCCACCACCCTTACTATTCCCACTTCAAATCCACCTCCCCCGAATAATTCCCCCGTACGGAAATTCTCTCAAGGTCTACCCCCTCCCTTTTTATGGGCTTTTTTATCTGCACACTTAATTCTTAGTTATAGCTTACAGTAATTAGTTAAATATATGTGAACTAAATTTGACGTTTCGCATCTAAAATGTAATTCTTGTTATTGTGATTATATTAAATCATATCTAAAATTACTTTACAAAGTATTAAAATGCCTATAACATTTCCTTGACGCTCCAATATATGACATTCTTAAAAATTGATATAATAACGTTCTTATACAAAACGTTTGTTTTTGATTCCTTAAAAATCAATTCCAATAATGTTCAAATAATATACGTGTGTTTTCGGTTTGTTTTTGGTTCTTTAAAAATCAATTTAAATAATGTTCTAATACCATACGTTTGATTTTGGTTTGTTTTTGGTTCTTTAAAAATCAATTCCTTAAAAAACAATTCCAGTAATGTTCTAATACCATACGTTTGTTTTTGGTTTGTTTTTGGTTCTTTAAAAATCAATTTCAATAATGTTCTAATACCATACGTTTGATTTTGGTTTGTTTTTGGTTTGTTTTTGGTTCTTTAAAAATCAATTTCAACAATGTTCTAATACCATACGTTTGTTTTTGGTTTGGAAAAAAAGTTTTTTTATTTGGTTGGTAAATGTAACGTTTTTACAACCAAATTAGGTTTTGATTTTGGTTTGTAAAATAAAGTTTTCATTTGGTTGCTGTATATAACGTTTTCACAACCAAAAAAGGGTCGTTTTTGGTTAGAAAAACGTTATAACCTTTTCACAACCAAACAAAAACGTTCTTATGCTTAGCGGGTTAGGTCCAAAATATTCTGTCAAATTTTGTCGTGAGTTGAACGAACGAAAACAGCGCATGGCGTTTTGCATATAATTTGAACAAGATGGGTATTCCTTAGGTTAGTCGGACGGCTTTTTCAACTTTTGACGCGTGTATTAAGTTAACAAATGCGTCATTACTTACATGTTGTAAAAGAAAATATCTCTATAGCGGAAAGTCGGATCAACTTCAAACTTGGTGTAGTTATTCCTTGGATAGGTTGCACGGTCGTTTTGCAAAACTCTTAAAGAAAAAAAAACAGATGTGTGATGTCAGTAATAGCTCCTCCAGTTCCTTCCCTCTCTCCTGCCCCCCCCCCCCCAGCCCCGGCCTTCCCTGTTTTGTCGGCTGTTTTATTTGCCTGAAAACAACTATGGCTAATTTTTGCCCATTGCCATTTCATTGCCTGTAATTGACCTTTCTGTACATTATTGATCTACAACTCTTACGTCAGTGAGTCAGGGGTCCATCTCCGTTACGGTACATTATCAAGTCGCTATGTCCCCATCCCCCCTCCCATCGAGGTTAATCATCTCTTATGAAGAATGTTATGAAGAATGCCTTTCTAGTGTATTTTGGCCAATAGAAATTAAGAAGACAAGGTAATCACGGCTAAAACTACACAGAGAGTACACGCCGTTACCGTAACCATAGGTAAAACGTAGGGCTGCAGCGACAAAGGATTTTCTTCTCTACAAACAAAGCACTTTTGTTTTGTGTTGTCAATCAATCGTTCAGAGAGTGGGCATTAGATTTAAGGTACCATAGCGAATGCGGTCAGTGGTCAGACCACTCACCAGCCCTTACCAGGCAATTCAACTTCGGCCTCCACACTTCCACACTTCCACATCCTGATGAAAATGTAACGTGCAGTAAAATTGCCGTTTCAGCGCCGTTTCCAGACTCGGATAAAAAAGATGTGCAATGAAATCTGTTTTAGTGACCACTACCCAGTTTTGTTTATCTTGTGATTTTTGACAACGAAATGTGATTATATTTGCAAAAATGAGCCTTCATTTCATTAATAAAGAAAAAGATTGCTTACTGGTTGTTTATATTATAAAAACAAGAAACTAAATAGGTGTCGATTTTAAGTGTGTAATATAAGCCTGTACTCCTACGTTTGTTTCACTGGCCGCTCTAGTTGGTTATGTAGTGACCAGCTTCCGGACCGGGATAATACTACGGTAAAACCTGTTTGTAGCGACCACTTTTAGGTCCCGGAAGTGCAGTAAAGAAGTGCAGTAAAAGTTGTTTAGCGACCCTGTCGAGAATCGGATAAAAGACGTATAGTGTAACCTGCCTGTCGTGATACGGATAAGAAAGTAAAACCTCAGCAATGACTACCTCCAAACCCTGATTAAAAAGACAGAGTATAATCCCAGAAATTGCCCTAGAAATAAAGTGCACATATTTCTTCACGCAAAGTGTTTATGCGTTGACTAGTGTATTTATGTGCCGTTGAATTTAGGAAGTTGTGCAGTAGTAATAAGGTGGGTTAAATTTAAGGTTTTGGGCCCAATCAGGGAGAGATAGAGGAACCCATATACTTTTTGGCATATTGCATTTCTTTTGATATATTTCGACTGTCATTTCTGTGGATTATTTTGTGTATCTTTATTTTTTATTATGAATTTTATTTCTGTAAAAGGAAAAATGCAAAGTGAGTATTGCAGAAACATGGATTTGGTCAAAGAGACATATCTTTTGGTTTACGAAAACAAGCAATTAAATAGGCCTCAAGTGGCTCATATATCTCTGCACATTGATGTCTTCTATACGTATTGGTTTTTTATTTAAAAGCTTTCGGCATTGGATTTTTATTGTGAATTTATGTTTTACACAGCACTAAAGTAATTGTGTCGCGCTGTTTATTTTCCACATTTTGCATTGGCCACATAGAATTTTTAGGGTTCTGTTAGGCTACATGTATTAACTGCACTCATCGATTTCACGGGAACAAGAACACATAATACTATACACCAGGGTGTAAACCTCAGTTCGATCATTGCATTGTGTATTCTCATGATAAAAAATGTGATTCACTGTGGATTATTGCCCAAAGGTGAGAATTCAACACTCTCGTGATAATAAGCAAATCAAATAAACCAGTCAGAAAGATTTTTTCTTATACCGTCTGACACCTACATATTTAGTATTGTCAGAAAGGCTTATTTGAAAGTCTTTGGTTGTGACGTCATTCTATTCACAAAATGTGTTCTAAATGGTTTCATTGAACAAGTTGCTTGGGTCTTGGTGATTTTTGTGCGTTGATATCCAGGTAACGGGCCGATTACACACACTGTGGATACTTTAATCCTGCTCACCTGTCGAGCATGCATGTCATCCACGATTTCATATGATGACGTAAAGACAATTTGGATAAGCACCAGACAAATGAACGTTCGATTCTGTGATTAAGTTTGAAGTGAATTCTTACAAATGTTATACAGATCAGCTCATTATGATAATAAAATTTACCCATTCCCGTATGATTCGGATAAATGTTAACATACACTTACTGTTCCGTTGCAGTAACTTGTAATTTTGGAAACGATAAATTTGCAAAAGATGTTTTACATTGCGTTATGTGAAGTGTGAATTGGTGAAGCTGCCGTAATCAAAGATTGAAATAATACCCTACACTTTATGGAATTTAGTTAACATGACTGAACCATGATTCATTTTAAGGGACGGATGGATCTGGAATTGGTGCCGATGAACCGCTTTAAAAAACAATAGTTGAAAAAAGGAAAACGTGTGAAAAAGGTCGAACTGTTCGAAAGTCTTGCTTCTTTTCAATTTCCATGTATACGGACAAAAAAGTAGTTCAACTTTTGCTGCAAACTATGTATGTATTTTGCGTTCTTGAGATAAACATTTCTGTACTATCCTTGAAAGTTCAGATTATTCTCACATGATCAATCAGTACAGTCAGCAACAGGTAACACCAGTGTACTGGGAACTCATTTCTTCTCGTGACTGTCCTGACGGCTTTTTAGATAGTGAAAAAATATATAACTCAAAGAACTTTCCTTTCTGCAAATCAGAGTAAATCCTATCTTAAAGCACTATACTTGAAAGGTTTTTATTTTGTGCTAAATTTCACAACCTCAGTATGAAACAGGTTTAGTTCGAAAACTATATTGTATTTTGCTTGCTCAGTATGAAAATTTGTATCATTTCGTTGCTGATATATTAGTGAATAAAAATCTCAATGACAAATTGACTTTCTCGCAATGAACTTTGCCTGGGCGGATTACATTGAAAAGACTCCTGCAAAAAAAAATGGCAAATTAATAGCCAATTGCTATAATTTATGTAAAGAAATACTGAAAAACAGGCATATGTTATATGGAAAAAATTACTTTATTTATTTGTCTTAAAAATAGTCGGTGTGATTGAATGCATTATAGAAATTTGAATGAATCTAAGAAATCCGCTTATACATCCAGTGTTACGGAATAAAAAAAGAGTAGGTGGTTTATCTAATAAACAGGACACATGATGGGTTCAGCTAACAGACTTTGCGTAGTACTTGTTCTTATATGGAAAACATTTTCACTCAGCAGATGCCAAGAAAGTTGCATATTTGGTGGTGACGACGACTGCTACTTTCCATGTGCATGTTCGCCGTCACAAAACTCGACTGTTCTGTGTGATTCTGTAAATGGTCAATGCTATTCGCATTCATGTGAACGCGGGTATAGTTTATCCGAATCCGGAGAATTTTGTACACCTTCTGTCGGGTACTTTAGATACCTTGGAGCAGAATTATACCTGGTGCACCCTATTACTAGACTACGCCTTACTGACAACTTGTATGAAACGCGTGACGAATTGTATGATATAAATAGCAATTGTGACAACTTGTTGGATCCAGGCTTAATCGATTTCGATGAAACAGCTATTTGGGAATTTGATTTAAAAAGACATTACCTGTTAATTCCTCGGCGTTTTCGATTCCAAACTTATCGTTTTCTCCACTATTTCATAGATGTTCATATCTACATGAAAAACAGTTCTTATACCACTGGACATATTTACAGCTGCATTTTTGAATTTCCATACGTAATTTGTCCCGAAACTCAGAATGTCATTGCACGTCATTTGTATTTCAAATTTGTAGCATCGGAATACATGTATAAGTGTTTTCCTTTTGATCGCGCCTGTTTTCTATATGTACCTAATTACTTCCTGGAATCTGATTGCCCGCGATGTCTGCAGAAGAGAGCGTCTCCCTGTGGGAACGGCCTATGGTGTGAGACGTGCAGCAATGGCTGGCGGCCGCCGGATTGTCGCAGACCGTGTGAACCCGGCTATCATGGCATAAACTGTCACGACATATATTCCTTCGACTGGAATGGAACAGCAAATATTATTGAAACCACAAAATCGTCAGTTGAAATTTACTACCAATGCTTTTCAGTTATCCCGCTGGAGTATGAAACCTATTTTCGTATACTTTTACAAGAATTACTTTCTAATGGTTATGAAACTGTGCGAATATTCCCATTCAATAAGACGAAAAAAGTTGGTCCACATTGGAAAATTATCACCGGGACGGCATACTTTCAGATTTGTTTTATCTGGGCACGCTACAATCACTACCGTATACGGTGCGCCTAGTGACGCCATTTCCGTTAATTTAGACTCTCCGCGATATTCCATGGAAAAGGATTCTCCACGAGATTCCAAGTCATCCATAAA
Source organism: Protula sp. h YS-2021 (assembly GCA_949752745.1). Lineage (NCBI taxonomy): Eukaryota > Metazoa > Annelida > Polychaeta > Sabellida > Serpulidae > Protula > Protula sp. h YS-2021. Next base: position 26,196,973 of record OX457028.1, read on the forward strand.
TGGCTTTGAGATAGCTTTCGCTGTTGTCCTGCTGGTACTTGTCGTATTGCTAGGATACTGGGTCGTGCACAGGAGGCATTCAAAGCGCCCGCTTTTCCACTGCCCAAAGCTGATCACGCAGTGCACCACGAGAGAGAGGCCTGAATCGGAACCAGGTGCAACATACCAGAACACAAGTGAGGTCGCTTCAGACCCCGCATCAAGGCAGATGGCCTCCTCCACCGAGGCCCGAGGCACGCGCCCAGTGGATGAGGAGAGTCCGTATGAACTGGAGGACTGTAGACATGTAGGTGGCGATTTGAAGCAAGAATCGTACCAGATCGAGGCGTCCAATATCGAGGGGTCATCTGACCCCGAAATGCTGCATCAAGGAACCTATGCAAACTTAAAAGACCCGAATGAGAAACCTAGTGTCTATGAAACTCTGAACATGTAAATGTATGCGATATTCCTTATGTTGTATTGTCTACTAAAATACATAGCGTTTTCAGTGCAGCTTGGAAGCTCTTAGTGTATTCATTGTAACGGCATTCGGTATGACAGTCTTTAGGATGCAAAACTTAACTCGGCAAAAGAAATTTGGAATGCAGCAGTGTGTAAAGGCTTTTTTCTATGCATGGAAAGCTTCACATTCGTGCCGTAAAAAAGGTCAAATTTTTCTGTTTTTAAATACGCACCAGTTAGAAAGTCGAAACGTGAATGTAGGGGGTATCTATTTTGGTGCTGTGTGAAATTTTAAGGCAAAGGGTGCCCTAGATGTTGTGTTTCATGGATAAAAATTCTATACCACCCTATATCAAGCATATGAGTAGCCCAATACAATTTTCAGTTATGGTATTTCATAATATCCTGCCCAGTCCAATGGGGGATATTTTTATCGTTTTTTTTGCACCCTACCTTCCTACTTTTGCCCTAGTTAGATTTTTCGAATAAATCGAATTTTAGGAGCTGTTTTAGCATAGGGGATCTTTTGGCCACAGAGGCTAAACCCGTATTGTGGGCTCTGTCACCAGTCCACCTCTCCTTCCGTCAGGCTGTCCATCCTTTCGTCTGTTTGTATACTTTTATATTTTGTTTCTTCACTAAGTTTTCGTCGAATCGCAGAAATTTTCTATTGAAATGTGGCTCATTTAGAGGGACACATGTCCATTTGCAAATTATGTTTCCCGGACGAGGTAAAATTAATGTGTTTGTGCGTTCTGTGTCTGTATGTGTGTCTGTGGTGAAGAAGATGTTGTGTGCAAGATATCTAAAAAACGAAAAGCCCGATCAACTTCAGACTTGATCGATTTATTCCTTGGATAAGTCAGGCAGTTTTATCAATTTTTGATGCATGCCATGTGATTATGACAGGCGTATGACGCCATTGCGTAAAATATTGTGTGCGAAGTTTCTCAGCCGCTGAACATCGGAGAAAGTTCAGCCTGGTGGGATTGTTGCTTGTTAGGTCCGAAAGATTCTGTAGCTTTTTTCGGCAAGTAGAACGAACAAGAACAAGATCTTGTGTGCAAAATATCTCGATAACGGAACGTCATATCAAATTCAAAATTTTATATTGATATTCCTTGAGTCAGTCGGATGGTTCTTTCAACTTTTGACGGATGTAGCGAAATTAAAGAAGGCGTATGGCGTCATTACGTTAAATAGACTAGAAGTAGAAGCTTGATGTGTTTTTTCTTTCTATTTTCGAAAGATTTTGTCGCGGGTAGAACGAACAAAATATCTCGATAATGAATAAGGAAAGTAGTAGCGACTTACATTTTTATATGGGCGTCATTATGTATCTTGATAGCGGAAAGTCGGATCGACTTCAAACTTGATGTAATAATTCCTCGGAGAAGTCGCACGGTTTTGATTAAACATTAAAATCGTATTGGAAAACAAAGAAATGTGTATAGCATCAACACCCTCCTCTCCCCACCCCTCCCCCATTTTGTCGGCTATTTTGTTAATTGAGCTTTTTGTGCTTTTCTCTTCTTACGTAACATTCCGCTCAGTCAGGGGTCAGTGTCATTTGAGATGCATGTTGAAGTCGTTATCTTAGAATGCTGTTGTCGTGTTTATAGGTCTCAGCAGGTCTAGCTATTGTTTTTTTTCGCCACATACCTGATTCAGTTGCCAAGCTGTTCCATATATAGGAGCTATTTTGTATTGATTAGCATTGTTTGCAGTATCTTTTTTTCTTTCAAAGTCGGTTCACTGATATCTTGTCTTATAAAAAGCAGTTCACTATTTTGATATCGAAATGACCCCCCCCCCCTTCTCCCACCGAGGTGAGTCACCTGATGCACAGTTAGGAAGAATGGCTTTAGAGTGCTGTTTGGCCGATGGAAATGTACGAAGACAAGATAGTATATCATGGCTATAGCTACACTATTAGCGTTATCTTGGGTAAAAGGGTTAGGTATGCGTCTACAGTCTTACCAATATTAGATGGCTGGAGAGAGGGGGATGGGGATGACGGTTAACAAAAAAATCCAGACCAGACCTTCAAGTCCGTGATAAAAATTTGTAAACTAAGAACTGTTTGTTGTGACCCCTTCCAGATTCGGATAAAAAGACGTACTATATTAGAAGCCTCTCTAATGACACTTATCCGGTGTGCTACAAAGGTAAACATGAAGCAACTAAAAGACCGCTTCTTAATCAAGGGAGACAATAAAGAGCCTTTATAAAACTTTATTTACCACATATACGCAATGCACACGATAAACGAACTAAGAGTCTGAGGATTGAACTTAGCTATGCATGAGTTCACGCTATGCGTGAGTTCGCAAGTGATCGTGAAATTTACTGAAATAAACATTGATAACTAATTAACAAATACACTAACAAATGATATACTAAATGAGAAAACCTAATTAAGTTTAACCTTTAATTCTCACTCAAAGTTTACCTTTTCCAAATTAACAGATTGTGATCTAATTAAAACACTGAACGGTTATTAAAGACAGTATTAATAACCTAACTGATTACAATAACCATGACTGTTAAAATGAATAATCCTTACCGTACTTATGTGGGTTGTATCTCCCTTAAAGCAAGACTCAAAACCTGTTGACTTCTTGTTATGACAAAATACTATTTTACTTGTGAGTTTATAACTGAGGAATTAATGGATTTCTGGACCTTTTATAGATGAAAGAAACCAAGCAACCTACACATTACTTAATTCAAAGAAAACAAATTGAGTTTTAATTGAAACGGGATAGAAAATGACGTTTCACTGTAACCACTAAATGTGTTTGGTAAGCTTTCTTAGAAAAACAGACAACACTCATAGCAACCTACATATTTAAAGAACTTTGAACTTGTAAAGTGACACTTATCCAGAGGAAGAGAAAAATAGCTAAAATCTTACCCTTACACCCTCTCCATTAAATGGGTTAAGTCATTTAACTCTATATGAGAAGCCAGGTTTAAATATCTTGGACTGTATAAATTTAACACATTCAAAATTAAAAGGCACCCTTGAAACACAAATAGCATAACACTTCTCAAAATTTAAACATCACCTTTTGCTTAGTTAGCACATTAATCTTAATAATACCAATACAATACAGTTAACAGTCGCCTTGAGTGACTATATTTACATGGAGCGAAGAGCTCGCAGCATACTTGATGCATGCATGCTAATCCAAACTTAAGACTACAGCTGCCTATAAAATGTAATATAACTGACACAGTTTTAACAAACAGGGTTTGAAATACAAAAAGGTTCTTTAAACAGTAGAATGAATCACATACGTTGCATAAAGCAAATGCTATGCAATAATTACTTGCAATCAAATTATTCTTTGTATACTTTATTCTGCCATGTCAAATTCTAACAGGAGAACATATTTGTGAATAGGTCTTTCTAGAACAAATACTGTACCTGCTTCCATCGCTTCCTGGCGTATAGATCCTCCTTTGCGATCATTCCTGCGGGAAGGCCTATTATTCAGGGTATTTTCAACTTCACACATCAAAGTGTTTAACCCTTCGTCGTCAAATTTAACAGACTGTTCCTTCAACAAACCATACATTATCTTTCTAACAGACCTTCTTTGATTAGGTTTCTCAAATTCCGATGTTAACTCATTATGAGCCCCAACAAAGTTTGTTCAATTGTCTGACAAAATGGAAATAGCCGGACCTCTTCTAGCAACAAAACGATGGATAACATTCAGACATAAATCAGTGCCAAGCGAATTTGCAGCTTCTAAATGAATGGCTCTGGATGCTAAACACGTGAACATCATGACCCACCTTTTGACCCTGGAACGGCGTATTTTACTTCTATTGGTCCCATGAAATCAACTCCACATCTGGAGAAAGCCTTTTCTTCAGGGCTTGCGCGAAAAACAGGTTAATCGGCCATCTTTTGCCCCATGACCTTGGCGTTGTATTTTCTACTGACAACACAATTTCTCACAACCTCCTTTGCCAAACCATTGACACCTTGGATCGAATTATTTTGTCTCAAATAGGCAACCATGGAATTCCGACCCATATGACCAACTTTTTTATGTGCATAAGGCACGAGCAATTTTGAAACGTGTGGTTTCCTTGGTAAGAAAATAAGGTGTTTGACTTCGTAGCTGAGGTTTGCTCGCGACAACCTGCCCTCCACACGCAAGATGCCGTCCTGATAAATTTGATCTAATTTGGACATTGTGCTACACCTCTTAATGGGTGATACTTGCTGCAACGCAGCGATTTCATCTTGAAAATAGCTATCCTGGACGGACCTAACCACAAACAACTCTGCATTTTGAACATCTTCAGGGCTCAAAGAATGTACTTCATCATTGTTAGTCCCTATGTAGACAACACCACCAGCCTTGCGTTTAGACATCCAGTATTTGATATTGAACACAAACCTTAAAAATCGTGCCATAACCCTGACCAACTTTCTCCAGCTAGAAAACCTTACAGACAATTCGTTCAGACTCTTCACTCGCTGGACAGCATTATCTTGAATTATGACTTACGAAACTCCATTTTCCAGCCTCAAATCGGAAACCCGGGACTCCAAAAACTGTGACTCTGACCTTGACAAAAACATGGAGCCTTGAAACCAAATGATACAGTTTGGAGCCTTAGCAGGTGACAGGCCTCTTGAAGCCAAATCTGCAGGATTTTCCTTTCCTGAAATATGCCTCCATTGACCAATACTAGAAACCTCTCTAATGATACTTTTCCGGTTTGCTACAAACGTTTGAAATCTTGTCGACTCATTGACAATGCACAGACATGCGGTCTGTCCAATAAACAACTTCTAGTTCTAATCCTAACTCCTGTATTACCTTTGATAGGCGAATGTCAACGGTGCATGTCATTAGTTCAAGCCGGACGACAGCGACTTTGTGTAGAGGCGCAACTCTGGATTTCGCTATGACTAGTGAACACGAGGTTATTTTCCGACACTGCTCTGAGATAACAGAATACACCATATGCCTTTTCTGAAGCGTCACAAAAAACGTGTAACTGATACCTAACTGGTCTTTGATACTCACTGGATTTGCAACATCTGTTCACCTTCAACCGCTGTAAGTTTGGTAGCTCGGACAGCCACTTCTGCCACTGATCGAATTCAGCCTCTGGCAACTTGTCATCCCAACCTAAGCCTTTCCTGCAAAGCTCTTGTAAAATCAATTTTGCCAGAAGTATGAAAGGCGTTGCGATACCTAGAGGATAAAAAATTGAACTTGTTATAGTCCTGTCCTAGTTAAAGGCCTGCTTGGAACGTCTGTCTAGAAACAGAAACTATCAGACTCGACAGACCAATAAGTAACTAAAGCCCTATCAGCAGGCAAAACATCTACCTTGACATATAGGTCCTTAATTGCCTTGGCCCTATTGGATTCTGGAATCGACTTAAGAACAGCTCTACTATTTCTAATCCATTTCGCAAGTCGAAAGCCGCCAATCTGACATAACTGAGACAACTCTCTTACTAAGATCCGAGCCCTTCCTCGCCGGAAACGGACTTCAGACCGTCGTCGACATAAAAGTTCTCTTGAACTGTTGCCACAACTTCCTCAGAAAATTTACCTTAATGCCTTCATCGCCACACTTGGTGATGAGACACTACCAAATAAATGTGAGCACATCCTACAAAAAATGCATCCTTGGCCTCCAGAGAAAACGCAAACAATCTCTGTCTTCAATGGGAACCCTAATCTGGTGGAACATTGCTTCTATGTGTCCCATCAGTGCGGCGGGCTCCTCCCTAAATCCCAACCAGGCTGTTCGTTAAATTCTGACCCTGTAGTAACTTAATGTTAAGTGACGTGTCATTGTAGGTGGCCGCGCACTCAAACACGACCCTCATCTTTGACTTATTTTTACCATACACACCATGTTGAGGTATGTACCAAACTTTCCCATCGTTTCTCAGCTGGTTTTCCGAAACTACTTCCGCATAGCCCTTACAAAACATGTCTTCTATGAAATTTGTATAATCTTTGAGAAGCTCGGAGTCACCCGATAATCGTCTCTTTAAAGACTTGAACCTCTGCTAGGCTTGAGAGCGATTGTCAGGCATAACTATTGAATTTTCTTTGAAGGGAAGACCGATTTCATAATGACCATCTGCGAATTGTTTTGAAGCCTCAACCTTCCTAATAAATGCGTTGTCTTGTTGTGATACTCACCTTTGTCGTCGATCTGTCAGGAAAGTCCAGATGTGCTGAGCTACGATAGAGCCTTTCAAGTCTGTCCAATTCACTAATTGGCTGCATCGAAGCAACAGCTACCCTATTTATTGTTAATCACATTTCTGATCTTTTCTTGCCAAGTTATAAACAACCCAACCTAACGGTGTTCTGACAACCAGTGGGGACCCCTTCTTACCTTTCCTTATTTCTAATGGTACGCAGATATCAGGAACAAGCAAAATCCAAATTTCGACGTTTACTACTGAGAGACCTATTCCTCTCAAGTGGGACTACCGAAAGATATCTTTGTTGCTCGGTATGTGTTCCTTTGACACCGGCATTGTATCTTTCGTTAACACAAATGGGAGACCAAAACTGTTTTGACAACTTAAATTGGAAATCTCCAGCCCATTTATTTCTTGAGACTGCATAGAAAAATCCTTCCCCATAGTGGTGACATTTTTCCTTTCACCACTGGCTTTCAATTCACCAGTCATTTCGAGCTTATGAAACTGACACTACTCCCAGTGTCGATGAACGCGTGCGTTTCCATGCTCCGCTCTTGACTATTAACCTTCACAGGGATAATCGCCAGGGTGCAAAACCCATTGCTCACACGACTTGAGCACACTACCCTTTCATTCATTTCTTCCTCTTTTTTTTCTCTACCTCAACCCTTTTTGGATATTCAACCTTTTTAACCCACTCCTTTTGTATCTGTCGTTCTAGGTAAAACGACGTTGGGTGCCTCCCATTACACTTTTCACAAACAACCTTTTTTACAATCTTTTTATTGATGGATTTTGTGCTTGTGAAATTTGTGTTTCACCACATGAATGGTTCTTTGTTCAATTCAACTTGTAATGAGACATAAAACATCTATTCAGTCAAAGGTATCAATCGTGTAAGATGTTGGTTTGCATTGCAATTCAGTTTGCGGTCTTGAATTGCATGATGCATTATGAAGTCGTTATCTACGAGGCCATGGAATGCTACTGTCGTATTTACAGGTCCCAACAGGTCTAGCTATTGCCAAGCTGTTTCAGATGTCTGAGATATTATGTTTAACGGTGAGCATTGTGTGCAGCACCTGGAACCGTGGGCGGGGGACATAGAAACGCCTCATGTCCGTCTGTGCTACGGTCTGTCCGTGCCCACAATGATTGTGTTTTGTGGCAGGTTTTTGTTCCTTATGTGGTGGTTCTTACGAGGTAGCCACATAAGCACCCATTGAGCACAAAGCAAACCACATAAGGGAATCCGTCAAAGTCCGTTAATCAACTGTCTTGTAAGACCTTCTGTTGGTAAATAATGTAACTATGAAGCTAATTCTAAACAAATAAGAAGAGAACTATGTGCTCAAAACTAGACAGAACTGGGCCACATAGCGGAATTGGTCCACTTGCAGAAACCACTAAAGAAAATATTTTCATTAAATTCTGACCAAAACCTCAAAGTCAAGCGGTACCCCTTCTTTATCGTCGCTTTGGCCCAACGGGCTTCAAATGAACCCAAAATCCCTCTACCTTGTTTTCGACATAATAGTCAACTTCCGGTTTTTTACCGCCAAGAACGTCAAGGTCACCGAGGCATCTCTTGTGTGATGTTGTTAAGGCCAAAAGCGTTGAAAATAGGCTCAAAACCGTTTTTGAGATAATGGTCAACTTCGGGTTTTTCTCCACATGTAGAATTCAGTTGATTTACAAATGACACACACGAAGCATAAAACATTATTGACGTTGAAATGACGCTTGCTGAAAGCCACACATATTCTCAAATAATCTTGTACGTGACACACAACTTAAGACCATTTCAAGCATAGCAAATGCTACCACATAATGCAGCCACCACATAAGGTTTGAAATCATTCCATTATAAAAGCGCTAATTCCTGCTTATTTTTTACACAAAAATTGACGTTTTCAAGTGTTTATACTCAGTAGTTGAAAACTAATGAGGCAAAAATAGTGCCAACTATTTCCTGTTTAAATCAGATTTTAGTTTCAAATTTCGTTAAGACGCAGAAAAGAAGCCGTAATATGATATGAAAATACGCATAATCCATTTTGATATGGGTTTGATATCATAGACGACTTTATCGCAACGTGAAAGTGTCATTCCACATCAGATGACCAAAGAATGAGTGACAATATACAGTGCCAATTAACACGTGTGTTGACCAAAATACAACTGAGCGAAAATGCCCACAGAAGAAAAACGATAGCGTTCGCTCCTACTCCAGTCACAGAGCGAAAACGCCCCCGTTTGCTCATACGCCCCCACATCCTTCCCACATCCTTCCCACATTAATCCTATTCACAGAGTGAAAACGCCGGCGTTCGTTCCCACTCCCCACTTACAGAGCGGAAACACCCGCATTTGTTGCTACCCCATTCACATAGCTAAAACATCCACGTTTGAATCTAACTCCTTCCCCGTCACAAAGCGAAAACGCCCACGTTTGCGCATACCTTCTTCATCCCCCTTCCCATTCACTGCAAAAACCCTGCGTTCACTCCTACTCCCCACAGAGCGAAAACGCCAGTGTTCGCTTCCACTCCCCACTCAAAGAGCGAAAATGTCCGCGTTCGTTCCAACACACTCATAAGTGAAAACGCTCTCGCTTGCTGCCACACCACACTCACAGAGCAAAATGCCACAGTTCGTTCCCACCTACATTCTTTGCTGCTCCCTACATTTTATGTCAAAATCCTTGTGTTATCGTAGAGCTGTAGCGTCGCAAAAAGCCTGAACACAACAAAAAATAATATAGGGCACGCTTTCCCTTAATTCTTAATAGTAATTATTGAAACCCATTTTAGCGACCACCTTCCAGACTTGGATAAAAAAGGACGTCCAGTAAAATTAGTTTTAGTGACCACCATCTGTTTTATTTATTTTTGAATTTTTGAAAATAAATTATGGTTACTTTTGCAGAAATATATATTTTATTTAGGTAATAAGGAAAAAAGGAAAAGCTTTATTGGGGAAAGTAATTTGGTGCTCTAGTTGTTCTGGCTGCTCGAGTTTTGTACTAAATTTCGCAACTTGAGTATAAATCATGCTTAAGTCGCACATCGTGTCGCATTTCACTTCCTAAATATGAGCATTAACGTGATTTCTAGGTTGACATATTGGTGAATAAAAATGTAAATAGCAAGTTGATTTTGTTTCTCGCAATGAACGTTGTCAGGGCCGACGAGATTGAGAAGGCTATTGAGAGACTGAGAATAACATAATAACGCGCCAGTGGTATAATATATGTGAAGGAATACTGACAAACTGACGTATGTTATATTAAAAAATTGCTATTATTTTATTTTATATGTCTCAGAAATAGTCGGTGCGATTGAATTTAGTATAGAAATTTGAATGCAGCTGAGAAATACCCTTACGCATCCAGAGTTAAGGAATAAAAAATAGATGGTTTATTTAATGAACAGGATGCATGATGGATTCAGTTAACAGCCTTATGGTATGGCTTGTTCTTATCTGGACAGCATTTTCACAGAGCAGATGTCAAGAAAGTTGCATATTTGGTAATGACGACGATTGCTACTTTCCATGTGGATGTTCGCCGTCACAACACTCGACGGTCCTGTGTGATTCTGTGAATGGTCAATGCCATTCGCATTCATGTGAGTGCGGCTATCGGAGCTCGGCGAATTTTGTACACCTTCTGTCGGGTACTTGAGATACTTTCGAACAGAACTGTACCTTGTGCACCCTGTTACTCGCGTACGCCTTACTGACAACTTGTATGAAACGCGTGACGATTTTCGTGATATAAATAGTAGCTGTAACGACTTGTTAGATCCTGTATGAGTCGATTTCAGAGAAACAGGTATCTGGGAATTGGATTTAAAAAGACAAAATTTGTTTAGCTCGTTGCTTCTAAGGTTCCCAGATTATCATTTACTTTACTTTCATACAGCTCTTTAGGTCCACATGAAAAACAGTTCTTATACCACTGGACATACTTACAGCTGTGATTATCATTTTTATAAATATTTTTGTAATGGAAATCAGAATCCCGTTGCACGTGATTTGTATTTCATATTTGTACATTCGAAACATAAGTGTATTCCTTCTCTTCATAATTTTCAAGATACATCCAATTACTTCATAGACCTTGACTTCCCGCGATGTCTGCAGAAGTACACGTTTTTCTGCCGGAATGGCCTGCGGTGTGAGACATGAAACAATGGCTGGCGGCCGCCGGATTGTCGCAGACCCTGTGAAACAAGCTGTCACGGCATAAAGTGTCACGACATGTATTCCTTCGACTGGAATGGAAAAGTAGATATTACTGAAACCACAGAATCGTCAGTTGAAATTTTCTACCAATGCTTTTCAGTTATCCCGCTGGAGTATGAAGACTATTTTCGTATACTTGTACAAGAATTACTATCTAATGGTTATGAAACTGTGCGAATATTTCCATTCAGTAAGACCAAAAATTTATTGAAAAATTATCACTGGGACAGCACACGTTCAGATTTGTTTTATCTGGGCACGCTACAACCACTACCATATATGTACTATATACGCTAATTTAGAATCTCCGCGAATTTTCATACGTAATTTGTCCCGAAACTCAGAATGTCATTGTACGTCATTTGTATTTCAAATTTGTAGCATAGGAATACGTGTATAAGTGTTTTCCTTTTGATCGCGCCGGTTTTCTATATGTACTTAATTACTTCCTGGAATCCGATTGCCCGCGATGTCTGCAGAAGAGAGCGTCTTCCTGTGGGAACAGCCTATGGTGTGAGACGTGCAGCAATGGCTGGCGGCCGCCGGATCGTCTCAGACCGTGTGAACCCGGCTATCACGGCATAAACTGTCACGACATATATTCCTTCGACTGGAATGGAACAGCAAATATTATTGAAACCCCAGAATCGTCAGTTGAAATTTACTACCAATGCTTTTCAGTTATCCCGCTGGAGTATGAAACCTATTTTCGTATACTTTTACAAGAATTACTTTCTAATGGTTATGAAACTGTGCGAATATTCCCATTCAATAAGACGAAAAAAGTTGGTCCACATTGAAAAATTATCACCGGGACAGCATACTTTCAGAGTTGTTTTATCTGGGCACGCTACAATCACTACCGTATACGGTGCGCCTAGTGACGCCATTTCCGTTAATACATTCTCCGCGATATTCCATGGAAAAAGATTCTCTACGAGATTCCAAGCCATCCATAAATGGCTTTGAGATCGCTTTCGCTGTAGGCGGCGGTCAAAGCGTCCGCTATTTCAGTGTATAAAGCTGATCACGTTGTGCACCACGAGGGAGGGGCCTGAATCGGGACTAAGTGCAACATACCAGAACACGAGCGAAGTCACTTTAGACTCCGCCTCAAGGCAGATGGCTCTCCGACCGGGATCCGAGGCACACGCCCAGTGACCGAGGAGACCCTGTATGAAATGGAGGATTGCAGACATGTAGGTGGCGATTTGAAGGAAGAATCGTACCAGATCGAGGCACCAAATATCGATAGATCATCTGACCCAGAAATGCTGTATCAAGGAATCTATGCAAACTTAAAAGACCCGAATAAGAACTCTACTCCGAACATGCAAATTTATGTGACATTCTTATGTTGTATTGTATAGTAGAAAACATAGGGTTTTCAGTGCAGCTTCGAAGCTCTCAGTGTATTCATTGAAAACGCGTTTGACAGTCTTTAGGGAGCAAAACTTAATGCTGCAAAAAATCGACTTTGCTCTTAGAAATGGAGCAGTTTGTACAGGTTTTTCTACGCATGGAAGTTTCACTATCTCAGTGTAACAAAGGTCAAGTTTTAGTTTTTTTCTTTGTAAATATCTTTCGCATAACTCGTCAACTTCGAATAACTCGTCAAATACTTTTTGTACCCACCCTCCTCTTTTTCCCTTGGTTTGGAATTTTCAAATATAAACGCACTTTTGACTTAGCAGTCAAAACAAATCAGCGAATTAGCAGACCTGGTGGTTTTCTGTAATTACATTTTACGGGTCATTCTTTCGAATAAATGGATTTTTAGGAGCTGTTTTAGCCCTGGTGGAGCTATGCCGGTAGTGTTGGCTCTGCCACCACTCCGCCCCGTTTTCCGTCTAGAAGTCCGTCTAGCTGACCAGCTGTCTGTCTGTGTACTTTTTTGCTTTTGTTTGTTTGTTTCTGTACTTCTCTTTAAGTTTTCGTCTGACCGCAAAAAATTGGATATTTTTTTTACATTTCTATCGATAACCTCCGTGTCTAAAAACTTTACACAGTGAATATATATGTACATATATTGCAGAAATGGAGTACCGTTGAATTGAGCCACAAAATAGACGAATTAGCACTTTGTGAAACAATGGTAAAAAAGTTGCAACTTTTCTTAAAGATTGAGACAGTTTTGTCTAGATAAGTCCTCAGAAACTATAAGGCCCAGTTTTTTGGAACTGTACACAATGACGATATCTGTATAGCAAATATGCAGCGTCTTGTTAACACTTGACAGATCTTTGACTTGGTCAAGGCTTATATGAATTTGTGTGGGCAGCCGTTGGTGTTTTCTTCCTTCAGCTTCTTCTCTGGCACTACAGGTCCTTGGACCACAAAAGTTACGTAGAACTTGATCTGAAGGTGTGTATCCTGCCTTTTTCGTCTACGATTCCGTTTTCATGCTTAAAAAACGCCATGCGAACACAGCTGACTTTAGAATAAATAAATACAGCGCAAAGTAACGGTTGAGCACAACAGCTAATGAGCGTTACGCGAGCTCTGCCTGCATACAAAAAAGTGCTAGTCCGTTCAATCAATAAAGCCGTTGAACCAACATAACGAAGCAGGTGAACTTTACAAGCCGCATACGTGCTGCTCCATAAGCTCTGTACTTAGTTGTATTACAGACTATGCCGCTTGTAAAAACATTCAAGAAATAATAAGCCGTTCAAAGAAAAAATTTTAACTTTTAATGTTTGTCAAGTTATGAAGATTTTGCTTGCAAAATGCGGTTCTAGTTGAAATCGGAGTAAAATTTAGGAATTATGTCTCCCGACCAAGGGGAGACATATAGTGTTTGTACGTTTGTGTGTGTGTATGTGTGTACGCGTGTGCGTGTGTGTGTCAGTCTCAACGTGTTGTGTACAAGATAGCTCGAGAACGAAATGTCGGATCGACTTCAAACTTGATCGATTTATTCCTTGGTTAAGTCGGCGATGCTTCAACTTTTGGCGCATGTCACGTGATTAGAACAGGTGTATGACGTCATTACGTAAAAATCTTGTGTGCAAAATTTATCAGTCGCTGAGCATCGGAGAAAGTTGAAAGTTGGTAGGATTGGTGCTTCATAGGTCCAAAAGAGTCTATATTTCTTCGCGAGTACAACGAACGAATTCGGCGTATGATGTTGCTAGGTAGGTCCGAAAGATTTTGTAAATTTTTTTCGCGAGTACAACGAACGAATGCGGCGTATGACGTCATCGCGTAAAATAATGACTATATTTTGAACAAGATCTTTTGTGCAAAATATCTCGATAACGGAAAGTCATATCGACTTCAAATTTTACATGTGTATTTCTTGGATCAATCGAACGATTCTGTCCATTTTGACGCACGTCACGTGATTAGAGCAGGCGTATGACGTCATAGCATAAACATCATGTGTGCAAAATTTCTAAGCCACTGAACATCGGAGAAAGTTCAAACTTAATGAGATTGATGCTTGGTAGGTCCAAAAGATTATTTTTGCGAGTAGAACGGGTGCGGCGTATTACGTAATGACATATAATATATATATATTTTGAACCAGATCTTGTATACACAATATCTCGCTAACAGAAAGTTAAATCGACTGAACATTTTATATGGATATTCCTTGATTCAATCAAATGACTGTTTCAAGTTTTGGCGGATGTGATGAAATTGAGAAAAGCGTTATTACGTAAAAAATTATCTGTTGTTAAGGAAAATATCTCGACATCGGAAAGTCGGATCGACCTTAAACTTGCCGTAGTTATTCCTTGGATAAGCGCACGGTTTTGGTTAAGCATTAGTAAACTCCTATAGAAAATCAAGAACGGTGCATAAAGTCAACACCCACACCCTCCGGCCTCCCTATTTTTGGCTCCTTTGTTAACTAAACATACCGGGGGTTTCCGAAAAAAGCCCAGGGCTTCTATTTGGAAACTGACCAATTTCAGGCGCTCATTAAGAAACCAAATAGAAGCCCCAGGGCTTCTATTAAGAAACAGTTTCCAAACTAGAACCCCGGGGCTTTTATTTTTTGGATGGGGGGTTGTTTTTATCGGAAAAAATTCTGGTAAAGTGGAGAGGGGCTGCCTTGTGTGAAGCACAGGATTAAGCAACGACGCAGAACGTGTCTAGTGGTTTGCCTCACACCAAAGGATTAAGTGCACCGTGTCTGCATTGCGAGTAAACACGAGTTCTAAAAAGACTTGCCGGGAAGGAGGGGCAACATCACTCCGCCCGTTTCAGTACTCGACCCGTTATATTTCCAGTAATACTCCGGGAGTAAAAGTGGTAGTGGAGGAAGGGGGTGTCTGTTCGCCTTGTGCGAAGCACAGGATTAAGCAACGACGCAGAACATGTCTAGGGGCTGCCTCATATCAAAGGATTAAGTGCACCGTGTCTGCATTGCGAGTAAACACAAGTTCTAAAAAGTATTGCAGGGAAGGAGGGGGGCTTTTATTAGGAAACGAT
Source organism: Protula sp. h YS-2021 (assembly GCA_949752745.1). Classification (NCBI taxonomy): domain Eukaryota; kingdom Metazoa; phylum Annelida; class Polychaeta; order Sabellida; family Serpulidae; genus Protula; species Protula sp. h YS-2021. The sequence continues at coordinate 26,212,316 of OX457028.1, forward strand.
TTTTTTCAGGTCTTTATTTTAACTCCAAATAGAAACAGAGCCCCGGGGCTTTTATATGGGGGGAGCTTCTTTTCGGAAACTTCCGGTAGTTGTTAACTACGCTGGAGATTTTAGCGTTTTCCAGAAGATTTTCGAGTGTTTCTACATTCTTTAGAAAGCTTCAAAACAGTAACAGCATTACTGTCGGTCTATTTCTATTCGTTATTGCCCGAACTTGACCTTTTTTGCGTTTCTCATCTACGAATATTACGAAACATGCCACTCAGTCAGATATCAGTGTGTCAGTTGTGGTGCATGATAAAGTCATTATCTGCGAGGTCATGGAATGCTATTGTTGTATTATAGGTCTCAGCAGGTCTAGCTATTGATTTTTTTCGTCGCGTTACCTGATTCGGTTGCCAAGTGTTCCATATATGCGAGCTATTTTGTATCGGTTAGCATTGGTTGTCTTTTCTGGAAGCATTTTCCGCTATTAAAGTGGGTCATCTGATATCTTGTGCTATGAAAAGAAGCTCACCATTTTGGCACCGAAATGCCCTCCTCCTTCACCCCGAGGTGCGTCATCTGATGCGCAGTTATGAAGAATGCCTTTCTGGTTTTGGCCGAAGACAAGGTAGTATATCATGGCTATAACTACGCTTAGGGTACAGACCGTTACCGTTACCTTGGGTAAAACGGTTAGAGTTGCGTTTACAGTCGTACCTATATTAGACAGCTGGGGGTGTGGAGGATAATTGTTAGCAAAAAAAATCTAGACCACTTTCAAGACCTGGATAAAAAGATGTAAAGTAAGATCCATTTGTCGTGACTCCTTTCAGATTCGGTTAAAAAGACGTACGGTTAAACCTTCATGTCTTGACCAACTTTCAGATCCGGATAAGAAAGGCCTATAGTAAAATCCGTTTTAGCGACCACCTTCCAGACTCAGATAAAAAAGACGTGCCATGATATATGTTTTAGTGACCACCACCTGTTTATTTTGATTTATTTATAATGACTTATGATTAAGGTATGCGGAAATGAATATTTAATTTCAGTAATTAAAAATAAGGAAAACTGTTTTTTTTTGGAAAAGGATTATAGGTTTAGTCGGGGAGACATTTGTTTTTGTTTACAAGTAAGTAGGTATCGATTGAAAGTGTGTAATACAAGTCTGTACTCTTATGTTTTGTGTGCACTGAACGGTCTAGTTTAAACTTTGCCGTGCATTTTGCATTGAAACTTGGAAGTGTTGTCCTCACAAGTTCTCAGAAGCCTTTTAGACTTTACACAATGAAAATAAATACATGGTAGGTGTGCAGCATCGAATTATTTGTGAAATTAGACGAAAACTGATTGTCAAAATAAATCAAAATTTTCAATTTTTCATCGGAACTTTTATCGAGACAAACTCATAAAAATTGTAAGGCCCAATCTGTCAAACTTATCGCAAGGATAAAAGTTTATACTACAAAGGTGATTCGGTGTATTATTTTCAATATCGGACAAAAATTGACAAATCGACACAAAAATGATAAAACAAATTACGCACTTTGCATCAATACTCGAGGCTTTCTAGAAACCGTTTTTCAGAAACTATAAGGCCAAGACTTTTGAAAACACTACGCAGTGAAAACACATATGTTGAAGCTCTGCGGCTCTTTAATATTATTGAGCTGGTTTCAGACTGAATACATCGACACTTTGTCGAGAACTTAAAAACATTTAAACATTTTGCATCGAGATTCTCAGAATCTGTCAGGTCCAGCCTTTTTGAATTTGGTACAGTGAAAATATATCTATTGCAAATATGCGTTTGTTGTCATTAAAATAGCCCCAAAATTGATTGATCGGCTCTTTGTCAAAAATTGATAAAAATTTACATATATTGTACAGAGACTTTTGCCCAGACTTCTCAGAACCTATAAAACCCCATTTGAAAGTTTGAGAAAGTATGAGGCAATGTTTCAAAGCAGTCTTTAATAGTGGTTCCGTCACATTAAAGCCATAGCAAAGACCAAATAAAATGGCTATGACACTTGAACAGTAATGACTTCAATAAGTTCTGTTATATGTTCTTCCTTGTGTATTCTTTGTGTAAATTGTCTGGACCACACTGGAACCACAGTCAATACACTCTAGACTGGCTAAAGTGCGTTGCCATCAATAATAAGACTTAATTCGGTGATGCGTCCTAGTAGGCGTTTCTACAACATAGTGGATAGTGGATAGTGCGCCTTCATATCAACATTATCAACATGAATGCGACTGAGGTATCTTTGCATCTTATTCAGCTAAGGTGTCGTCGAAATGCACATAAGTTAGGATTTGCAGCCCAACACGAAATTAATTTTGAGGATACATAAAATGTATAATAGAACTAAAATTGTCTGCCGTTTTGCTGTGCTGTTGTTCTGACGGCTTCGGGGCACCATCACATGACGGTCTAGTGTTTTGGAAGAGCTTTTTTCTATTCCATGCGGGCTTTCGCCGAATATACACATATACACAATTGGTCTAACTTTTGCATGGTGTGCCAACACACCTGGTGTCAACTGGCCTGAACTGTTAAGTGTGACAGTTCGCCTGATGTTTGTTTACACTCTATTTCTACTATTTGAAATCTCCGTTTCTTCTCGTCGATTCAAATAAACGCAAGCTGCACAAATACTACGAAGCTCTGTCATTTCAAATAAATTATACGCATATCGACATCTCTGACATCTCTATTACATAATTCTTAAACGAAACCGTCTAGGCTATTTGAGCACAGTGAGACTTCCGTGTTCTTACTCCACGAGGAGGAATTCCGTAATAAAAACTCGATCACGCTACATGCCATTCTATCTTCCATTTTCTGAATAGTAGTTCTGTTATGTAGTGAAGCGGTAATTGTTCCTGATGAAACGTCTTCCAAAAATAATAGTTTTAATTTGAGTAAAACATTCTCTGTCTGACTGCGGTTTCATTTCTCATTTTACTCACTCACTCACATTTTTCCTCACTTCTGCTCAAAGGGCTCGGCTGACAGAATACATAGCAAAGAACAGGATTTGGCAATCGAGAGGGAAATGAAACTTGGGGATGGAAAAAAATATTACAAAACTAACATGACGAAAACGAAACAAGGGCCTGTGGTCAAATGTGAGATCTCTTCAGTTAATTCAGTGTTTCTTCACCTCCAAAGATATGTCTGTTTGACAGTTAATGGGAGCCATTTTCTGGCAAAACTAATAAGGACGAATATCGCATTTGAGAAGCACATGTGTGCAAAAGTGTGTTAAAGGCCGTTTTATTTTATATAGCTCAGTAGAATAAATATGTTATTATTTATCTACAGCACGTACCATACCATTTATCCTAAAAACCTTACCGCAGCCTTTAGCACTGGCGGCATGATCTTGAAAGGCGAGTGCACAAGGCTATGGGAAGGTTATCAGTCTTTCCGTTCACGGGATTTTATCGTTAAATGGTTAGGTCAATCCTTTCTTTTTCAAAGCAAAAAGGTCATTTGATCGAAATACTGCAAGTAGAAAGTGACATCTTTAGAGTAGTGCTTGCTGAAATTTTGAAACTTGTGAAAATCTCTGTACAGTGTAGTGTTATTTTTTAAATCAACCGCAAACTGATGAATGGGCACTTTGCAAAAAATTGATAAAATATGCATATTTTCCGTAGAGGAATTTGTTCGACCAAGCTATCAAAAGCCAGGCGTTGCCTTTGAAACTTGACACACTGAAAATATTATTGCAGATGTGCATGTCGTATTATCTTTGAAAACTGCTAAAAATTAATCAATCAGACCTTGACACTACTTGTTCAATGGGAACTAAGTTGAAGACTGTAATACACCATTGGTCAACTTTTCAACAACACCATTTGCTTTTGATTTCCCTCCTAACTTGAGTCCGGATTATGAATAATACATCACCGAAAAAAACATGCTTTATGCACTCACAAATTGTGTACAATAAAACTTCTGAAATCGACCACCCTTAGTAAAGGATAAAATGTGCCCTATTTCATTTGGGAGACTTGGTCCTACTTGTGTAAAATTTTGCGGGTTGACCGCGGATTTAAGTTTGATGCCCAAGCACAAAGAAAGTAATATTCATTTATAATAACATCTTTTATGTCTCAATTGCTTAACCATCTGCATGTTAAAGACACATGCAAGCATTCTATTTTGCATACTTTTGCCACTCTATTTAGCAAACGAGTCCAGTTTTGTTTCTACCGAAAGTTTGTCCGAAAATCAAAGAGTGTCTCTGAAAATAAAACTACACAAACTACACAAAGTAGTGTTTTTACTTAGCAATAACAAATCCATTTCCATGCAAGTTTGCTTTGACATAACTTTTCTTTTTCTTTTAAACTTTTCTCTGCTTTCCATTTTGAGAAAGTTTTAACATTTTTTTTTATTTAGATTACCTTTATGTCCTTAAATTGGCATTTAATTTGTCATTATGAATTCGGTGGCATTTGGGTCGGCTTAAATACTAAACGAATAGGTACCACATAAATTAAGATGTCTCGGGTTTGTATATTGTCAGCCGCTATTGCTTAGACAAGATACATAAGTATAGATAACAAAACTAAGCCCCTGTCTGGTTACACACTGGCTACCATAATCCCTAGCCACAATATCTAAGACGGCAACATGCTTAGTGTTGCAAGTAATGTGTCGCAAAAATACAGTGGATTCCCCACTGACTCACAGTGGTCGGATCTCAGGCATTTTGAGGGCTCGGGACCTAAAAAAGCGGCCCGAAGCGGTCCGATCCGAGGTGGTCCCAATTGGGAGTTTTCTTAACCAATTAAGTCTATGGGGCGACCGAGAAAAATGTTCTCTAATTCAGAGGTGGTCCCAAGAGGGAGGTGGTCCGATGCCGAGGTTCCATTGTAATTGGTTGAGAGCGGTCACATCGTACAAATGTTGAACATTACGTTTTATTACTGTTTGTTCTCAGGCTTGTCGGATTTAGTCACCTCAATAGAGGACATCCGTTGTTTGTATGCATATGTGTAAACTTTTATTCAAAGTGCTGTTTCTCCTGCAGATTTGCTCGGATTGGTTTCAAATTTTATTTGAATGTTCTTTAGGTAGTTCTGTCTTTCTGTAAAAAGTAACATTTTTTTTGCGATCCACGAAAAAAATTGGCCAAATGGCAGCATTTTAAAAAACCTTACTTTGAAGTATTGTGATAATAGTCCCTTTCTTTAAAAGCTAGTGCAATAACACAAACAGGCCAACAGAATTTTATCAATTAAAACTTCTTTTTGGCACACGTGGTCACCTATAACGGCAGTGGGAGGAGATGTAGTTGTTTGTCCGTGTGTCAAATGTGGCAAGCATGCTGCCAAATTTTGATTGTTTGCTTTCACTTTTCAGGGTATTTGGGGGTTTTATAGGCGAGACGACTTGTCTGTGTGTGTATGTTTGTGTGGGAGGGGGCGAGATTAGCGTGTGTGTGTGTGGATGTGTGTGTGTGTGTGTAAACAATTTTTTAAACTGCTACTCTTCATACATCTCTGATACGATTGTTTTGAAATTTGGCAGGGATGTTTCCTCGGTAGCCCTCTACATATTTTATTTGGCAATATGACCAAAAACGGTCAAAATATTAACCAGGATTCCCACGAATCCGGTCCGACTGCGTTGAAATTGTGCTAGCATATTCTCATAAAATTGTACTTTGACGATTCAGACCGAAATGTTGACCACAAACGCCAAAATGTGATATAAACAACAAAATGCTACTTCACGATGGTTCTTCAACAAACGTTAGTTGTTGTAGTTTGATTGGCCTAGTGGTAACGTTGTTGCATAGTGGTAACGTTGTCGAAGTAACAGGTTGCCAATTAAGCTCCATTCAGGACACATTTTTTCAATATTTCCCTTGATAGATTTTGCAAACCTTATTTATAGTTCTGTCTCCCACATAAACATTCTATGTATGATTATATATATATATAGTCCTGTCCTACATTAATTCGTCCGTTACTGGCTCAGAATTCTTTCTTTCTTTCGTTCTTTCTTTCAGCCTGTCTTTCTTTTTCTTTCTCTTTTAAACCTTTTGTTCTGTCTGTCTTTCCTTCTTTCAGCTTTTCTTTTTTTTTTCTTTCCTTCCTTCCTTCTTTCTTTCTTTCATTCTTTCTTTCTTTTTTTCTTTCTTTCTTTCTTTCTTTCTTTCTTTCTTTCTTTCTTTCCTTCTTTATTTCTTTCAGCGTTTCTTTCTTTCTCTCTTCTTTCTTTCTTTCCTTCATCCCGTCTTTCATTCTTTCTTTCTTTCAGCTTTTCCTTCTTTTTCTCTTTCCTTTCTTCTTTCTTCCATTCTTCCTTTCTTTTATTCTTTCAGTCTTTTACAGCCTTCAGAAATTTAAATCTAGAACCTTAAAACCATTTTCAGACAGCAAATAAGTGCTTGATGAAAAACAGAGAAAAAGGGAATGATTCTCACCTTAAAATTCGTTTTAGAACACGATCTTCCCCACTGCTGATTTCAACAAAACGTTAAGCTTTTTTGCGTTTCAGTTGAGAGAGAGAGTGGAATTTGAAGGGTGGAGAGGGATACTTAGAGAGACAATAATTTATTCACAATTTCTTAAAAATTAAACATACGATAGTATTAAGGCATTTAGAAAAGTAATATGCAAGTCTATTGCCAAAACAGCTTTGTCGCTTGTTCGGTTTCCGCTTTGTGAGAAAACCGCGATGTGCTATGTGTCACATTCTGCAAGAGTGTTTCTGATGTGTATATCTTTATGTCATGATGCCAGTGCACGTACAAAGCAAAGACTGGTATTTAGCTTGGAAGATACGCCCTGTACATACGTGCAGCCGTACTCGCTGCTCTTCCAGCTTCGAAACCGTCACGCTGCGCACCATTGAAATTGTGTACTTGACATCGCCATAACGACGTAACTGCACGACAGAACACAACGAAGAGAGGTGCATAAAATGTGCATAGATAATATCTGTACAAAAAATCATTAAATAAAATTAAAACCACACTCGCGTTTGGACTGATCCGAGAAACCTTCCCTTAGCCTTGCGCGCTGTTCGCACTCGTCTTTCAGGATCGTGCTGCCACTTCTACAGGCTGTGAGAGGGTTTTTCACAACGGAAATGACATAAGCACAATAACACAGGGAAGCCATTGTAATTTGCATTAGTTGTTTTATTGGAGACAAAGGGTCTAAAAATGTTAAGTTTTAGTTTCTTTTTCACAAAATTCAAGCGAACATCTAAGCTAATATGTAATAATTTATGTGGCTTAATTTGTTGCAGAAAAGCAAAGTTGTTATCGGTAGGTGTGTACTCAACGTTGGCTATTTCTAACTGTCCTTCAAACATTACCATAGTGATAGGACTGTGTGGTATTCCAGTGTCTGGTACTCCCTTTGTATACTACTTGCGGTGAATGGTCGCACAATGGAGAGACCACGCCAATGCAAAGAGATTCTACAGTTAACTTTCCAAATGTATTTCAAAATGTGCCTGGTTTTAAAATGTCTGTATAATTCCGATAAAATTTTGTTTTATGTCGTAAAAATTAGTTGTTAAAATATTCTCTGTAAATTCTGATCACTGAACGCTGCGTATGAAAAAAAGATTACACATGTTAATTCTTAAGATGGCGTGCTATTTCCACGAGAAATCAACGGATATGAAAGCAAGAGGAACAACTGGATGCTTCTCTAGCGCCTTATATACTTTGGTTTCGGTCTTCAATTCATAGCTGCGGTCCAGTTAAGATATATCGAGTTGTTGCCATGAGATCCCGCTCAAGTTTGGTGGTATATCACGTTGATAGCCACGAGACATCATCCCGACTGAGGCGTGTTGCAGAAAATGCGCCACTTCACAAAAACTAGAAGTGGCAATTTAAAGTGCTTAGTACATGGGTGTTACGAGAAGAATGGTCACCAGTCCAACAGGGACCATACACAAGGTGCCCGCGCACTGATATGATGGAGTTTGTTCTTGACTGCGTACGGTAATTATATATGAAAGGATGATCTCGCCACAAATGTTACCAACCGAAGGGGTAACGTGCCATATTTCTTATATTTTTAACAAATGTGGATTACACTTGGGTTGTCAACTACTTGAAAAATATTCAGCTTCTTTGCAGCGAAGGCATTTTCGGTATGTTATCCATTAAATTGCAGTTTTGAAGCAATCCATTATTTATATTACCCACGAGCTGTGTAATTTAAGGACTGCTCCGGGGTGGGGGTGTGACAGAGATCATTGCTCCCGCGCTAATAAACCCGAATAGTAGTTTCAGCGCTGGATGCGAGTCATTACATTATAAGTTACAAGTTTTAAATCTACCATTACACAGTCTGATGTTTTTTAAATCTATTAAATAAACAGTATAAAAGTAACTCGTTTCTTGAATTACTGAGCTTGCCAAATTACCTGAGTGCTTTAAATTTGGTACGAGAAATTACATGCACTTAAAGAAGTGTCGATTTAATATTTTCCCTGATCCTTTAAACGTGCAGGTTTTTGCCTAATGTGTTTGTGGTTCTGACGTATATTATGAAATAGGTTGAGGTTTTACCTTTCTGTAACTATTTACGGTATATGCAATTGTTGTATTTTTTGTCCATTTTTAAATTAATGGTTGGCTTTTTCTGTTTATTTATTTATTGTTGTTGTTGTTTTTTAAACACCAACTTATGTGAGGATGCATAATAAATTATTCCAAACCAGATGCAGTTCTTGTCGCTGTGTTGTAATTTGCTGTTAATTTTAAGTTAATAAAAGGCTTGTTTTCGGTTCTTTTCTTTCACTTATGAACACCAACCTAAAAAAGTATTTCTTTCTTTTTAGCCAAGCCGACCTTTTATCGCCATTGTTACTTGTCCGTTATACCACATTTACATAAAAATCACCTCTTTGCACTTGATCTTCTTCACTAATCGTAAATTGTTGAGACCTGATGCTACAGTCATTCTGTGTAATCATTTATTTCGAGAAATGTCTAAAATTTTCCCGTTCCGGTCTCCGTCGTTACTTCGGTCGCGGTCACCGGCCTCGTCCAGGTCGTCGGTTCGGTCGCAGCTGCCGATACCCTCACCGTCGTCGCTTCAGTCACCGACGTCGCTTCACTCCTCCGTCGTCGCTTCGGTCAGGACTGTCTCTTTGGTCATCATCGTCGCTTTGGTCATTGCCGACGCTTTGATCGCTTGGGTCACCATCATCTGTTCGGTCACCATCGTTACTTCGACCATTGCCGGCGCTTTAGTCACCATCGTCGCTTAGGTTATTGCCAGCGCTTCGGTTGCTTCGGTCACCATCGTCACTTCGGTCATTGGCGGCGCTTCGGTCGCTTCAGTCACCAGCCTCGTTTCGGTCACCGCCGCCGATTCGGTCACTGTGGTAGCTATCGGCCAGATCATACGCTGAAGTAAGTCGAATTCAGCGCACCGCACCAGTCATAAGATACTTTAACTGTTTAGGAGCATGCTCAATAACTGTCCATTGGCTAGTCAAGTACTCTGGTCAAAATTGCAATTAAAAAGTGCGGGGGCTTCGGGAGTATATACCAGTTATCTTTAAGGCAGAACCGTTGACAAGCCATTTACCGCGCATGACCTGTTAATCATATTCCGCAGCTGGTGTATTATCAGATTAATTGCAATGTACTCCTTCATTCACATAATATGTGTTTATGTTTTAGTCATTCCGTAAAATGACTGAAAATTTTAGGCATTTCACGAAATTACTGATTAGGCATTTCACGAAATGACTGATTATTTTAGGACTAATTTTGGCTCAGAGCCAAAATTAGTCCGAAAATACATGGAACCCATAAAAATCATCACATATTAATAAGCCAAAAATGGACAATGGAAAAAAGAACCTTTGTGCTCTTTATGCTGGACAATCATGTCTCACCCATTGAGTACGCAGGCCACAGACTGCACTGGTCAATCATGTCTCACCCATTGAGTACGCAGTCCACAGACTATTCTGGGCAATCGTGTCTCTCACCTATTGAGTATGCAGGCCATATACTACGTTGTACAATCATGTCTCTCACCCATTGAGTATGAAGGCCACAGACTACGTTGGACAGTCATGACTCACCCATTGAGTATTCAGGCCACAGACAATGCTGGACAATCATGTCTCCTGGATTTAGTATGCATGCCACGAAACTAGATTGTAGTACTGCATGTCCAGTGAAAGAACATATAGCCTGGTAATTCGTAGACTTCCCCTCCCCAGCCACAAAAAACTGCCAATTCTATCAAAACCTTTGCTCCCTCCAAAAAAAAAAAAGAAGCAAAATAAAAAACTGTCTTCCATTTCTCATCTTTTGAAAGTTATATTCTTGTTTGTTTTGAAGGCAGGGCTTCAAAGTACAGAAAATGAGTGCAACACAGAGTGCAAATAATTTAAGGCACTTCAGGATGCTTTAAATTGAATGAGATTTCACAGATTGCGATTGAAAAGAAACAGAAAAATATGTTGTCAGACAGTCCGATCACTGTGTGAATAGCACATTTCTGATTCATACTTTGGAATATTTACAGAAAAAAATGAGACCGTATCTTAGGCAATTTGTTGAAATTTTCAAACTTTTGGTCGGGTTTTGCAAAAGTTTCCGAGTAAGCGCATATTCTGCCTCACTATAGACCTTACTGCAGCCTGGAATATTTGCAACTCGGAATGTTACACGTTTTAGGAAAATTAAAATACTGGAAAATGTACGTTTCTCCGAAGAATTCTGAAAGGTGTTATTTAGCGTTCGCGGTACGGCTATTCCTTATTTAAAACAATTTTGTGCTATTTCTTCTTCTTAATTTTAGTTGGCCCACCTCTAATTTCTTTGAAATTCGCTTGCATTTTATGCGCAAAAACGAACATTGAAATTTTGCTTTTGTTGCAGATATAGAAGACACGTTATGGTACATCACAGTACAGCATCAGTACAATGATATCGATCTTTCAAATTTCCACATTGAATCTGCAATTATAGCGTGTATGGCCTTCTGGACAAGTCAATGCCACTCGGGGAAACATAACTGTACTTTCCTATATCTTTCAGTATGTAGTATTACAAATTTGGCTGTGGTGAGAATGCTCTGCCAATGAAACTTCAAAATTGTATTTTTTATAAATGTTGGTACAATCAAAGTACTCAACAAGAAAACGATACAACGAATTTTATATGTAGAAATGCTGTTGAGTATAAATGCTTCAGAATATTTGAATATTTTGATAATAATAACTATTTCTTTGTAGAGTGATTAAAAGTGTACGATATTATTTAAATAATTTACTTAACATATTATCAATGAGATATGTGACACTCCACTCATTATTTACTTAACCAATATTGCATTTCTTATTTCTAGGACCGTTTGACTGGCAATCACGCAAAACTGTTGTATGAAAACCTTCATATTAGTACAAAAAGGTCATTTATCTTGGCTCTCCATGAAATACCCCTCTTTCTAAAATATTGCAGTGATTACAACTATTTCGCCGCTACAGCACTTAATTGCATTGCACCAAATGACAATGGAGTGAAACTAACATTGTCAGGATATGTCGTGACAATTCAGAAAGATTTGCATTTGTCCTTGACTATAAAAGTAGAATATTATTTTTTTTTCGTAATTTAAGTAGGAAACTCCCCACGTGAGACTACACTAGACTTTAATTAAAGTTAACTCTTTAATTTAATTTCCGTTAAAGTCAGTGTGCTAAATAAGAGCAAAATTCAAAGTTTTATTTAATGTTTTCTGTTCACTTTATTTTAAAATTTTTTACATTTTTATTTATGTTATAAAATGCCGTGCCATATCAGCTTTGAAGAACACAATCACATTTTCCTTATTTCTAGTTATTTCCTTTGTTATAAGTTTGAAATTAACTAAATAAACCATAAGGGAGTACTTTAAATTAATAAAAAAATAAGACTTGTCAATATTATCTCGGATTTTGTATTTTAAAGTGTCTGTTTTATAGCTTAAATTGACTTCGTTTAAAAAAATCAGCATTGAATATATTTAAAGCTCAGACTCTGAGGGTCTACCTTTATAAAGCAACGAGTAAACGTCTATACGTTTTAGTAGAGAACTGCACTCAGCGGTCAGGGCAAAATTAAGAAAAAATATTTATATATCAAAAAGAAATATCAAAAGCCAATTACACAAAACGAAGGTAGTTAAGACTGACAGGTCCAAAGTCTAACCAAAACAATGTGGTACGTATAGTCTGTTAGAATATGTTCTCTCAGCACTCTAAAGTTAAAAATCAAATCTGTGGTGATATCTGCTGTCTGAGACACCATGAGACTTAATCACTGGAAGAGGAAGCTGAATTTGTCTCCCCTAGGCAGAGGGTGTGACACTGGGTTAAACTGAGTTAAGTAGGAGACGCACATGCTCTGAGCAAAGTCTCCTCTCTTGTATTTTGCTGCCTCACGGTCTAGTATCTCTGTCTGTCCGAACATTTCTGAAGGCTCAAAGACAAAGATCCCGTGTGTCGTGTGATTCTTAAAGCGACGTGTGTAAAAGCGTATATATTGTGCGGGAGGCTGAGGACCCTCGAGATTGAATCTGCGAGAGTAAGTATGTAAGTATGGCTGCTGATATATATGGCAGACATTTTAATGCTGTAAACTACAAATAACAGCGAAACTCTCCTAAAGATATCCGAGGCCAGTACGTTCCTGATTAAGCTCAAGTTTGAACTGCGAATGTTATGGTTTGCCTTTCAGGACTGCGACCAGCCAAGGTGATGACCACCGGTTGATGCCCAGGAAAACGGTGAATGAGTCCTTAATAATAATGTAATCCTGAGACAACTGTGTTATTTTTAGACCAGTTAATTTGTACAGAGAGGCCATTTGATGCTTTGCAAAGTCTAATGTTATTTAAGTTCACGATATTTAAACATTTGAGAGGCCGTCTATAACAAACTGTTTGTCCTGTTTATTTTCAAAAAGCTGTTTGTAGTTAATACTTTTGTCTGGGAGTTTGCTAGAGACGGCTTTTCCTAATCTTGGTATTTCTCCAAGCACCGGTGTATGCGTCGGTAAATCTGCAGAGGCGCAGGAATCACCCTTATGAAGTTTAAAATTCCTGCAATTCTCTTTTCCCCTGGCATCCTTTACCACTATGCGTCTAGGATTTTTCCGGCCGGCGAATGTGTCCTATTGAAAGCACAATGGAGAGATTCAGACACCAAGCCAGTAGATGCAGTCACCACCCAACTACAAGAGTCGGTGTGGACGCGCTGCCTGTACTCGTAGTCATAACGCATTTTCGAATGATTGACGGATGCTCGCCCATGCCAGCAAATTTCACTGCGTACAAGTTATAAGGTTAAGCACGTATGTGAGAGCTTCATCAAAATGTGTTCACTAATTCACTAATGAGGTTGAATCGTAGAAAACAGGTGGTTTGGTAAATGTCATACTTTTCCACGAGATGAGTGAATAAACTAGAACCTCACTTCGCCAGCGAAATGTTAAACACTTGACAAAAATTAAAACGCAAAAATACTTCCTTCAGTGGGTTATTTCTTGAATAATATATTCCAAACAACACAGCTTGAATACGACTTATAAGCCGAGTAGTGTTTGCTTCTTGTTGACTTATCTATTTACGCAGTGAGAGCTCGCACAAAGCTCACTTAGCAACTGTGTGTGATGTGGGTTAAATGCTACGCATTTACTTGCAAAAATACACTCTTTTCACATGGCGTTTTAACAAAGAAAACGAAATCAAAGACGAAAATAAAAAGTGACATGCACATGTTCAGATCAAGCTCTTCATAAGTCCCAAGTTTCATGGTCGTAGGGCCCATAGTGTCAGAGAAGAAGAAGACACAAAAAATCGGAAAAACTGTCAAGAAGAGAAAAAAAGGACGAATTTTGCTCGCACAAATTCATATAACTCTTGCAAGCCAAAGGCTTGTCAAGTGTTAATAAAATACAACTTTACCGTCCCAGAAAGAAAGTTCACTACTATAAGTAGTTTGTAGGCATGAATTCAATATAATAGAGCATGATTAGCCTTGAGTTGATGAAGCAATAGAATGCAATACGTCTGCTGACTGTTGTAAAAGATCAATGCTCTTTATTACATAGCGTAGTTAAAACAGACGTCCCGAGAACCAGGGAAGGGAATAACTTTTTTACTGATGGAAAATGCCAGGCTTTCTCTCTTCATTAACTTATTCTATTTTTGTTACCATTCAAGACGTAATTTGATTTGCGGGTTGTTTAAAACAAAATTTAAATTAGCGACAAAGTCAAACAGTCTTAAACTTTTCAAAAAGTTCCACTAGCGTTCCATGCATAATCACATCAAACAAAGAAACATTAAAACCGTGAAACAAAACCAATACAAAACTATGCGTTGCACAAAATATTTGTTATTTTAAAGGGTGATTTGCAGTTTTAGATTTATTGTTGAGGAATTTAGGTAAAAAACACACTCATAGAAGTGCGTTACTGAACTGGCTGACATATGTCACATATATAGATATTATTTTTTATTAAGTTTAATTTTCAGTTAAATTAAAACTCTTTTGTCTCTAATTGTTTTTATCTTATACATTAACTGATCGAATGAGAACAATAAAATTATTTTAAGCTCAATTTAGACAAACAGATTTACTGAAAAGAGGTTAAATATAGTGTAAGTTTTATTTTCATAAATTTTACCTTAATATGAAATAAAATATGTGCCACTGTAACAACGTGTTGTGAATTAACGTAAGGATTGTATTTATTCAATCATTTCCTCTCTTTACATGATATATTCTCAGAAATAAACTCAATGCTAGGCCTTTTTGGGTTTACCTTGACCTATATTTTAGCGTTCATTTGTACCAAAGACAGTGTTCTGCTTACTGTATTGCTCGACAATTAAATCTGTATACACAGACCTCAGTTTGTGATTCAGTTAAGAATTTTCATTAGAACACTGATTCTATAAAAGATGGTAACACTTGTGGACCTAGTGGCAGTTAGTATTCTTGCATTCGTCGAAGTTGTATTTTCTATACCAGGGCATGGGAACTGAGCTAGGACGACGTGACTGCGACAAGGCCGTTACTGCGGTGGAATCTGTTAGAGCATCATGTCTTTGATGTCCGATAAGAAATCACATGCTAATAATTCGTCAATAATTCGTCAGAAACTTGTCATTTTAAACTTGTCAATTTGTCAAAAATTCGTCAAAACTTCGTCAAATTGATTGACGACCATAAACTCGTCAACCTGACGATGCCTAACTCAACAATGTAAATTTGTCAAAAATTTGTCTTTGTCACTGGCTTGTCATTTTCTTGTCACATATTTGTCAAATCCTAATTTGCAGTTTGTCAATATCTTGTCACAAATTCATCAAATTATCTTTGACAAGTAATTGACGAACTATCCGAATAAAGAATATTAGACAAAATAATTACGATTTGAAAACATTTAAATTAATACCATTGTCCAAGGACATTGTGGCCAGCCAAGTTCAAGTTAATCAAGTATAATAAGAATGTTCAGGGACATTGTTACCAGCTACAAACATTAATATTTAATTACACTAGAGTGGCCAGTGTACACCAACATCAGAATACCCGAACATGTCAAACTGTTTTATTAGGCAGTCATTGTTTTTTATTCTTGTCAACAAAAACAAATGTTAGCCCATCCCAACCCCCTCCCCTGCCACCCTTTTCCTCCGTCTGCCTCTCCTGTTTACAAAGTTTTACAATTTTGTACTATTTCAAAATTAATACTATTATCTTATATAGATATGAATGATTATATATATATGGGATATATGGATATGTGGCTATGTGTATGGGAACATGTTTAGCCATGTGGAATGTGCGACTATAACCTGAGCTTATACTCTACGTCTTTTTTATCCGGATCTGGAAGGTAATCACCGTAAAGGTTTTACTGTTAGTCTTTTTCATCTGGGTCACGACAAGCAGGTCTTACTGTTTGTCTTTTCATCTGATTCCGGAAGGGGGTGGCTAAAAACAGGTTTTTCTGTACGTCTATTTATGCGGATCTTGAAGGTTGTCGCTCGTAATGAGTTATGCCATGGTATTTTTATCCAAAACACCTGAAAGGTGGTCGCCACATCGCCCATTCGCTATTTCATTGTTTTTGATAACCGTCACCCACGCCCCTTCCATCTAATGACGGCACGGATCTCAACACAACACTAACCCCCCTTACCTCTTCCACTGTGTGGGACGTACCCAAAGTGTACTTACATCAACAGAAAAAGCAGAAAAGGCACAGAAGGCATCCTTCTTACTGAGGATCCATTGCGCCAATTTTTGCGACAATTATCCAAGTACTCAACAATTATTTTGTTAAACAAAGATTCACATGAGAACCATTCGGACTAAAATGGAAGGCAAAACAAAATTGTGGGAGAAGGAACATTTTGAAAATGCCTCGAAAAAAATAATCAAAAGCATAATTTCAAGACATTAAAAAATTTTTATATGCCATTGATAATTTTAATGAAGTCACGTATATCATAATGATATTGTGACAACGAGGATTTTTTTACTCATTTCGATAGCTGATTTTTAATGATATATTATATCAACAAATTTCTTATATCTTTTATTTATTAACTGATATTATTTATTCACTGATTTCTGAAATAACGACTGAACTGGGTTTCTTTCTAAAAGTTTTAGAGGTGGAAGGATCGTAAGGCATGACATTCCCAGGTCAGGTTGACGAACTTGTGACAAGTTTCCGAAAATTGTATGACAAGTTGCTGACAAGTTTCGCAGTATTATAATATGTAATATATTGCACATGGCGGTTTACTTACGAACGCATAAGCTGCAGAGTTTGATATTTATACCATCAGTTGTTATTTTGATAGTTATACCATCAGGTTTTGTTATATTAAACATTAAAATAATCGAATCCATTCACCCTGTTTGATTACATACCAGTACGTACACAGTATACATTATTCATTGCAACACTTGGCGATAATACAATTTTCACAAATTTTACAAGCATTTTACAAACATTACAACCTATTTCAAAACCTGCAGAGAATATGATGTGTTCACTTACATCAGGGTTTATCCATTAAGCATGTTTTTAAGACATGATAATTTGAAACTTCTCGTAATATTCATTAAAACCTAAGAAATCTCAAGAAGGACGTCCGCGTGTTTTCACTTGTTTTTAAAAGGATGTGACGTCATGGTGACGCAATACTTGACAAATTTGTGACAAGTTTCTGATAAGATAGCGACAAGTGTTTGTCAATGTGTGACAAGGCATTGGTCAGAAACTCGTCAAGACCCTGACGAGGTCAAACTTGTCAAACTGACAATCAACTGACAAGTTCTTGACAAACTACTGACAAAGTGTGACGAGGCAAAATTATGTGTGTTGTGATCAAGTGGTATTTTTGGAATTCTGGAAAAATCAGCTATCACATTTGTTTAGTCTTTTACTTTCCAACCTTGTGAAAATAACGCAAATCACTGTATTATTTTTATCATCACAACGCACAGCATGAAGACTCATAACCATATATTCAAACAAAACATGAAAGTCTCCTTTTTTTGCTATCCAAATGAAAACAGTTTCTACACAATTCATTTTTTTTTGCCTGAGCGTTCTGTAATTTCTAATGAGAATTAAAATCCGTTTCTTATTCATTTAAATAACACTTTGACTTGCATCTTAACCGTGAAATAAAAAATATGCATCGTACTGGATTTTTCCAGAATTCCAAAAATACCACTTGAACACAAAAGTCTGTTGTGTGGCAGCTCAGCAAACAAAAGATGGGGCAACCACTCAGTTTATCTAGGCGAAAAAGCTTTCAAAATTTACTGTGCATACATAAACCTTACTTTATATCACAGCAGATCACTGATTTCATAAAAGATGTTAATTAACTAGCACAAAAGCGTTGGTTTGAGAAAGTGAAAGAAATATAACGTACAATTGATTTTACGATATTTCATGTTTACGTTATTTGAAAACGCTTTTCAAAATGACACATTGAACATATGAGCATATACTATACTGGTGCATTGATCTTTTTTTTTTTACATTTTAACTCTCTGGCATTTGTGTTCCTTTGCGCTAAATCAGAGGAAACTTATGTAATTCTCGTTATTTTTTGTCATTATATGTAAAAATAACAGTGCATATTGTGCAAAGAATAAATAACTCTAAACGTTAACATTAGGGAAAGATGTTTTAAAGAGAATGCTGCTGGCTTCGAATTGTTGCGGCATCCCGTCACAAGCATGAGCCCTAAACCACGATTTCTTTGACGTCACTAATATCCAGGCACCCTGTTTATTAGTTTTGGGACTTGTGATATAACATTGGGGTATCCAAGGCTCTCTAAGTAAATTACATTTGATTGCTTATGGACAGTTTTATCGTAGTGCATTTACATAAAAGCATATTTAATGTTTAGAGTCATAGCATTCTCTGTTGATACGACAATTTGGTATCACAATGGATGTCAAGATAAACACCAACTGAAGCAATATACATCGAAACCCCGAAATTACTTTTTATTACAATAAATTCAATAATTCAAATTTTGAAACATTTTGTGAGTTAGATAAAAATGTAGTATTTAAATTTACCTTTAGGCTTCTGTTACTTTATGTTTTTCTTTAGGTTTTCCTACTTCACCAAAATTTACCTTGATGAGTTTTTAACGTGACATATTTTCATGGCAGGACATTGCTGTGTCTATATCAGACTGAACTGTTTGATACCGAATGTGATATTTGAGTTACTTCAAACCAGGTTAGTGGATAACGAGAAAGTGCCAGCAGCCAGACAGGAGACAATGCCAGCAGGCGTACAGCAAAAACAAAAAAAAAACGAAAGAATATGTTTTGCTTGTACTTACAGCACATCACTATGTTAAATGAAATGAGCATGGTATTCTTTTCCTAATTTTGTAAAAGCTCTGTGGAAAAGCAAACAGGATATTTCCTTTGTCGTCATTTTTTAAACCGTGTGGGAAAGCAAACACTTGGAAAGAGTTCATCTGGGTCACGACAAGCAGGTCTTACTGTTTGTCTTTTCATCTGATTCCGGAAGGGGGTGGCTAAAAACAGGTTTTTCTGTACGTCTATTTATGCGGATCTTGAAGGTTGTCGCTCGTAATGAGTTATGCCATGGTATTTTTATCCAAAACACCTGAAAGGTGGTCGCCACATCGCCCATTCGCTATTTCATTGTTTTTGATAACCGTCACCCACGCCCCTTCCATCTAATGACGGCACGGATCTCAACACAACACTAACCCCCCTTACCTCTTCCACTGTGTGGGACGTACCCAAAGTGTACTTACATCAACAGAAAAAGCAGAAAAGGCACAGAAGGCATCCTTCTTACTGAGGATCCATTGCGCCAATTTTTGCGACAATTATCCAAGTACTCAACAATTATTTTGTTAAACAAAGATTCACATGAGAACCATTCGGACTAAAATGGAAGGCAAAACAAAATTGTGGGAGAAGGAACATTTTGAAAATGCCTCGAAAAAAATAATCAAAAGCATAATTTCAAGACATTAAAAAATTTTTATATGCCATTGATAATTTTAATGAAGTCACGTATATCATAATGATATTGTGACAACGAGGATTTTTTTACTCATTTCGATAGCTGATTTTTAATGATATATTATATCAACAAATTTCTTATATCTTTTATTTATTAACTGATATTATTTATTCACTGATTTCTGAAATAACGACTGAACTGGGTTTCTTTCTAAAAGTTTTAGAGGTGGAAGGATCGTAAGGCATGACATTCCCAGGTCAGGTTGACGAACTTGTGACAAGTTTCCGAAAATTGTATGACAAGTTGCTGACAAGTTTCGCAGTATTATAATATGTAATATATTGCACATGGCGGTTTACTTACGAACGCATAAGCTGCAGAGTTTGATATTTATACCATCAGTTGTTATTTTGATAGTTATACCATCAGGTTTTGTTATATTAAACATTAAAATAATCGAATCCATTCACCCTGTTTGATTACATACCAGTACGTACACAGTATACATTATTCATTGCAACACTTGGCGATAATACAATTTTCACAAATTTTACAAGCATTTTACAAACATTACAACCTATTTCAAAACCTGCAGAGAATATGATGTGTTCACTTACATCAGGGTTTATCCATTAAGCATGTTTTTAAGACATGATAATTTGAAACTTCTCGTAATATTCATTAAAACCTAAGAAATCTCAAGAAGGACGTCCGCGTGTTTTCACTTGTTTTTAAAAGGATGTGACGTCATGGTGACGCAATACTTGACAAATTTGTGACAAGTTTCTGATAAGATAGCGACAAGTGTTTGTCAATGTGTGACAAGGCATTGGTCAGAAACTCGTCAAGACCCTGACGAGGTCAAACTTGTCAAACTGACAATCAACTGACAAGTTCTTGACAAACTACTGACAAAGTGTGACGAGGCAAAATTATGTGTGTTGTGATCAAGTGGTATTTTTGGAATTCTGGAAAAATCAGCTATCACATTTGTTTAGTCTTTTACTTTCCAACCTTGTGAAAATAACGCAAATCACTGTATTATTTTTATCATCACAACGCACAGCATGAAGACTCATAACCATATATTCAAACAAAACATGAAAGTCTCCTTTTTTTGCTATCCAAATGAAAACAGTTTCTACACAATTCATTTTTTTTTGCCTGAGCGTTCTGTAATTTCTAATGAGAATTAAAATCCGTTTCTTATTCATTTAAATAACACTTTGACTTGCATCTTAACCGTGAAATAAAAAATATGCATCGTACTGGATTTTTCCAGAATTCCAAAAATACCACTTGAACACAAAAGTCTGTTGTGTGGCAGCTCAGCAAACAAAAGATGGGGCAACCACTCAGTTTATCTAGGCGAAAAAGCTTTCAAAATTTACTGTGCATACATAAACCTTACTTTATATCACAGCAGATCACTGATTTCATAAAAGATGTTAATTAACTAGCACAAAAGCGTTGGTTTGAGAAAGTGAAAGAAATATAACGTACAATTGATTTTACGATATTTCATGTTTACGTTATTTGAAAACGCTTTTCAAAATGACACATTGAACATATGAGCATATACTATACTGGTGCATTGATCTTTTTTTTTTTACATTTTAACTCTCTGGCATTTGTGTTCCTTTGCGCTAAATCAGAGGAAACTTATGTAATTCTCGTTATTTTTTGTCATTATATGTAAAAATAACAGTGCATATTGTGCAAAGAATAAATAACTCTAAACGTTAACATTAGGGAAAGATGTTTTAAAGAGAATGCTGCTGGCTTCGAATTGTTGCGGCATCCCGTCACAAGCATGAGCCCTAAACCACGATTTCTTTGACGTCACTAATATCCAGGCACCCTGTTTATTAGTTTTGGGACTTGTGATATAACATTGGGGTATCCAAGGCTCTCTAAGTAAATTACATTTGATTGCTTATGGACAGTTTTATCGTAGTGCATTTACATAAAAGCATATTTAATGTTTAGAGTCATAGCATTCTCTGTTGATACGACAATTTGGTATCACAATGGATGTCAAGATAAACACCAACTGAAGCAATATACATCGAAACCCCGAAATTACTTTTTATTACAATAAATTCAATAATTCAAATTTTGAAACATTTTGTGAGTTAGATAAAAATGTAGTATTTAAATTTACCTTTAGGCTTCTGTTACTTTATGTTTTTCTTTAGGTTTTCCTACTTCACCAAAATTTACCTTGATGAGTTTTTAACGTGACATATTTTCATGGCAGGACATTGCTGTGTCTATATCAGACTGAACTGTTTGATACCGAATGTGATATTTGAGTTACTTCAAACCAGGTTAGTGGATAACGAGAAAGTGCCAGCAGCCAGACAGGAGACAATGCCAGCAGGCGTACAGCAAAAACAAAAAAAAAACGAAAGAATATGTTTTGCTTGTACTTACAGCACATCACTATGTTAAATGAAATGAGCATGGTATTCTTTTCCTAATTTTGTAAAAGCTCTGTGGAAAAGCAAACAGGATATTTCCTTTGTCGTCATTTTTTAAACCGTGTGGGAAAGCAAACACTTGGAAAGAGTTCAGTCTGAAAATTTTCAAAATGTCCAACACATGGCTCAATTATACCCAACATTATTCCTTGATAGCTTTGTTAGAAACGTTTATTTCGAAAAAAAAATAGTCAAGTCACTTATCATGCAAACACTTATGTTTATATATTAATACAATAAGTTCATTATCTCTGAACAGAACGTTTTACAGAAACACATGTTTCCACTCCATTTGAAATTTATTGCCATAGTTTCATTCATTTCGGTAGCTCAGTTTTAATCTAAAGCCGTCAGACAGTTTTGGCATTTTGTCGCTACATATGTCAAATTTTAGTTTATATACAAGGGCAAAACATATGTTGGAACATTTGTTTGCAGCTATGTTAGATCTCAGAATGACAAGGTGCTATATTGTTTGCCTGACGTACTCTCATGTATGAATGCTAAAGCAGAAAAATACTTCAATTTTATTTGAAGAGTTAATATATTTATAAACGTTTTGTCTTTCATGTAGATTCTATGATATAATATAAATAAACCTATGCGAGCATGTTGTTACCTATAAAAAGGTTTATTTGGTTAGAAAGTGATCTTCTAAGGATCAAGCTTGGTTATAAATGGTTTCTCTAGATCCTTAACGTGTATAAAGATGGAATGAGAAAAAGAGCTTAGACGTCAGACAGTTTTTAAATTCTTGGAGACGATGCACGCTATGGCGGATTGACGTAGATGCAGTGATGGGTTCACGATTTTATAACTAAAAATGAGCTTATATATCAGAAGTGGAAATGAAGAAATATCATTGGACGACAATGGCCTCGATAATTGTGATCATTAGTTACGTTTTCCGGACCTCCCCTACAGTGTCTTTCCCAAACAAGTCACGAAGTTGGGATCCCAGGG
Source organism: Protula sp. h YS-2021 (assembly GCA_949752745.1). Lineage (NCBI taxonomy): Eukaryota > Metazoa > Annelida > Polychaeta > Sabellida > Serpulidae > Protula > Protula sp. h YS-2021. Next base: position 26,235,318 of record OX457028.1, read on the forward strand.
TTAAATATATGTGTTCGTCGTGAAGGTTAAACGCCGACTGTTATGTTACAAACTTTCCTCATTTCACATTTTTTTAAATTTATTTATTTACTTATTTATTGAGGTTTTGAATTTTTACCCAAAGACCATACCCTCTGTATGTTGCTATGAGGAAATGCAATTAAAGTGAAAAACTAAATTGCAAAACAAAACTATCTATTTGGAATAAATAGATAAGGAGTTGACGGTTGGCTCAGTTGATTAGAGCGTTGATATGGCAATCCCTAGGCTTCTAGTTCGAATGCGGGCTCGGGATGATAAGTGACAGGATTGACGTTAGCTCCTATACTAAGCGAATGCAATAGCGCGTACATGATCTATCGCGGAATTCAAAAATAACGCCCATTTAATGTACTGGATATCCCTTTAAAAAGTAAAAGTCTTGTGATGAGACTGTGGTGAAAATGCAGGAATTTTAAATGACCAGTCTTGGTCGCAAAACCCTGACCATTACAAAAACGTTTTCTGATAGTTTATTTTATACAAAAAAATCTTGCTGGAGCTTATTCGGGATATTCTATGGCTAATTACAGCTACGGCGTAAAAACATCTACAGTCGTCTAATTCATTAAGCAGTATCGTGTGTAAAATACTGAATGCCATGAAATAATAATTGTAATAAAGCCAATACAACCACTACGTAAATCGTATTCATGATTTTATCGATTAACTATTTTAATTCTATATTCCTGTATCTAAAAGCTATTAAACGCATAAAAAATTGACTAATCAACAAGAAATTGTTTAATATTTAAACAGCATAGTGACCTGGGGGGAAATTTAATGAAAAGCAACGTTTCAGTAAGATAACTATAATTAAGCTGGGTAATTATGCAATAAAACTAAATTTGACATATGTAGCGAAAAAACTGTCCGATGGCTTTAAATTAAAACAGAGCTACCAAAATGAATGGAACTATGACAACAAATTTCAAACATATTGTAAGCATGTGTTCTTTCTGTAAACATTGTGTTCAGAGGGCACATGAACGGTTGACTTTAGGTGTAACAGTTCACCCCCCCCCCCTTCACAGCTTCTCCCAGATAGGGAGATAGCCTAAACCACCCTACCCGTTCTCTAGGATATTCTGATCGACTGGACTGTAACACCGGGGGCCATCGAATTCCAGTCAGTGGGGATTCCTTCAGCCAGGTTGCTTGTATTAAACAGTAGTTCCTTAGCGCCCTAGCTCGTGCACTTGCCCCTGCGATCACCCTTGCATCCATGCTAGATGAGTAGTGTAGTTAGAAAAAGCATCATAAATTAGGGGTCGTCAATTAACGAATTACAAGTTTGATGTTATTTTGCAAATGTAATAAATAACAATTAAGTGAAGGAATATGTCTGATTATCAAAGTACCTATATGGCCTTTTAAATCCTATTTTCTACACATCACCAAATAATCATTAGACCATATTTCCTTTATTTTTCACACGCCGATGGGGCTCCGTTACTCACCTTCCCTGTATAAGCTATTACTTTTCATCAATAAACATTGCAGCATCCGCATATTTTAGCAACAAAACATGAATGCCAAGTTTTCACTCAGCCCACAAAAGTAACCAAATAGTTTGACAAAGTTCACAAAATTTCAAGCGTCGAGAATTATAAATATTTGACAATGTTATTAATCAAAACTATAAAACTCGATTTCAAAATGTCTCTTCCTTTATTAACACTTTGCAAGTAGAAGTACGGGGCCAATGTTTCGGAATTTTTGTCTTTACTGGTCTGTCACTTTATTTTCACTACTCCTCTGACGACACTGGCCCTAGGACTCCCGAATTTCACAGTAGTAGTACTTGATCTGAAGTTGTGCTCTGTACCTCGCTTTTTGTTTTCGCCTTTGTTTTCATTTTCATGAAAAAAAAAAAAAAAAAAATGTAATTCCCACTTGCAAACTTCGTTTGCAAATGGGAATAAGTTTGTAGTTTTTCTCGAAATTTCTGCCCTTTTTTTTTCCTTTTTTTTTTCTCTTTTTTTTTTTCCGTCACGGAGGTTTCCAGAAAACTCCTCCTACGCTATTTGACGTAGGACGATGATTTTTGGCACAGTGATAGAGGGTGATGAGATGTCGTCAAATCCGCAAAAATTTTTGACCTTGACCTTGAAGGTCAAGGTCAAATTGAGGTTAAAGTTTTTCTGACCTCAAAGTGGTTTCCAGAAAACTCCTCCTACAGGGTTTGTCGTAAAAAGACGGCATGTGGCAGAGACATAGAGGGTAATGAGTTGTCGTCAAATCCGTAAAATTTTTTTACCTTGCACCTCAGAGGTCAAGGTCAAATTGAGGTCAAAATATTTTTGGAAACACCTATTAATCACGAAAAAAGCCATAAAGGTGCTCAAATCCCACTGTGAATGCATAAAACGTACCCAGTAAAGGGTAAACTTTCATCACTAACCTTGACCTTGAGGGCCAAGGTCAAAGGTCACGTGATTTCACGCGTCCTTAACGACAGGCCGACTCATCTCGAAAACGGTTAGAGATAGAGCGATTTTGAGCTCATTTTCGACCCTTTGGGCCTAAACAACGTTACATAAGAGGTACCTCGGTGACCTTGACCTTCTGGGTCACGGTCAAGGTCAAAAACCGGAAGTTGACTATTATCTCGAAAACGGTTAGAGATAGAGCGATTTTGAGCTCATTTTCGACCCTTTGGGCCTAAACAACGTTACATAAGAGGTACCTCGGTGACCTTGACCTTCTGGGTCACGGTCAAGGTCAAAAACCGGAAGTTGACTATTATCTCGAAAACGGTTAGAGATATAGCGATTTTGAGCTCATTTTCGACCCTTTGGGCCTAAACAACGTTACATAAGAGGTACCTCGGTGACCTTGACCTTCCGGGTCACGGTCAAGGTCAAAAACCGGAAGTTAACTATTATCTCGAAAACGATTAGAGATAGAGCGATTTTGAGCTCATTTTCGACCCTTTGGGCCTAAACAACGTTACATAAGAGGTACCTCGGTGATCTTGACCTTCTGGGTCACGGTCAAGGTCGAAAACCGGAAGTTGACTATTATCTCGAAAACGGTTAGAGATAGAGCGATTTTGAGCTCATTTTCGACCCTTTGGGCCTAAACAACGTTACATAAGAGGTACCTCGGTGACCTTGACCTTCTGGGTCACGGTCAAGGTCAAAAACCGGAAGTTGACTATTAGCTCGAAAACGGTTAGAGATATAGCGATTTTGAGCTCATTTTCGACTCTTCGGGCCTAAACAACGTTACTTAAGGTGTTCCTCGGTGACCTTGACCTTCTGGGTCACGGTCAAGGTCAGAAACCGGAAGTTGACTATTATCTCGAAAACGGTTAGAGACAGAGCGATTTTGAGCTCATTTTCGACCCTTTGGACCTAAACAACGTTACATAAGAGGTACCTCGGTGACCTTGACCTTCTGGGTCACGGTCAAGGTCAAAAACTGGAAGTTGACTATTATCTCGAAAACGGTTAGAGCTAGAGCGATTTTGAGATCATTTTCGACCCTTTGGACCTAACCAAAGTTACATAAGAGGTACCTCGGTGACCTTGACCTTCCGGGTCACGGTCAAGGTCAAAAACCGGAAGTTAACTATTATCTCGAAAACGATTAGAGATAGAGCGATTTTGAGCTCATTTTCGACCCTTTGGGCCTAAACAACGTTACATAAGAGGTACCTCGGTGACCTTGACCTTCTGGGTCACGGTCAAGGTCAAAAACCGGAAGTTGACTATTATCTCGAAAACGGTTAGAGATATAGCGATTTTGAGCTCATTTTCGACCCTTTGGGCCTAAACAACGTTACATAAGAGGTACCTCGGTGACCTTGACCTTCCGGGTCACGGTCAAGGTCAAAAACCGGAAGTTAACTATTATCTCGAACACGATTAGAGATAGAGCGATTTTGAGATCATTTTCGACCCTTTGGGCCTAAACAACGTTACATAAGAGGTACCTCGGTGATCTTGACCTTCTGGGTCACGGTCAAGGTCGAAAACCGGAAGTTGACTATTATCTCGAAAACGGTTAGAGATAGAGCGATTTTGAGCTCATTTTCGACCCTTTGGGCCTAAACAACGTTACATAAGAGGTACCTCGGTGACCTTGACCTTCTGGGTCACGGTCAAGGTCAAAAACCGGAAGTTGACTATTAGCTCGAAAACGGTTAGAGATATAGCGATTTTGAGCTCATTTTCGACTCTTCGGGCCTAAACAACGTTACTTAAGGTGTTCCTCGGTGACCTTGACCTTCTGGGTCACGGTCAAGGTCAGAAACCGGAAGTTGACTATTATCTCGAAAACGGTTAGAGACAGAGCGATTTTGAGCTCATTTTCGACCCTTTGGACCTAAACAACGTTACATAAGAGGTACCTCGGTGACCTTGACCTTCTGGGTCACGGTCAAGGTCAAAAACCGGAAGTTGACTATTATCTCGAAAACGGTTAGAGCTAGAGCGATTTTGAGATCATTTTCGACCCTTTGGGCCTAACCAAAGTTACATAAGAGGTACCTCGGTGACCTTGACCTTCCGGGTCACGGTCAAGGTCAAAAACCGGAAGTTAACTATTATCTCGAAAACGATTAGAGATAGAGCGATTTTGAGCTCATTTTCGACCCTTTGGGCCTAAACAACGTTACATAAGAGGTACCTCGGTGATCTTGACCTTCTGGGTCACGGTCAAGGTCGATAACCGGAAGTTGACTATTATCTCGAAAACGGTTAGAGATAGAGCGATTTTGAGCTCATTTTCGACCCTTTGGGCCTAAACAACGTTACATAAGAGGTACCTCGGTGACCTTGACCTTCTGGGTCACGGTCAAGGTCAAAAACCGGAAGTTGACTATTATCTCGAAAACGGTTAGAGATAGAGCGGTTTTGAACTCATTTACGACCCTTTGGACCTAAACAACGTTACATAAGAGGTACCTCGGTGACCTTGACCTTCTGGGTCACGGTCAAGGTCAAAAACCGGAAGTTGACTATTATCTCGAAAACGGTTAGAGATAGAGCGATTTTGAGCTCATTTTCGACCCTTTGGGCCTAAACAACGTTACATAAGAGGTACCTCGGTGACCTTGACCTTCTGGGTCACGGTCAAGGTCAAAAACCGGAAGTTGACTATTATCTCGAAAACGGTTAGAGATAGAGCGATTTTGAGCTCATTTTCGACCCTTTGGGCCTAAACAACGTTACTTAAGGGGTACCTCGGTGACCTTGACCTTCTGGGTCACGGTCAAGGTTAAAAACCGGAAGTTGACTATTAGCTCGAAAACCGTTAGAGATAGAGCGATTTTGAGCTCATTTTCGACCCTTTGGGCCTAAACAACGTTACGTAAGAGGTACCTCGGTGACCTTGACCTTCTGGGTCACGGTCAAGGTGAAAAACCGAAAGTTGACTATTATCTCGAAAACGGTTAGAGATAGAGCGATTTTGAGCTCATTTTCGACCCGTTGGGCCTAAACAACGTTACATAAGAGGTACCTCGGTGACCTTGACCTTCTGGGTCACGGTCAAGGTTAAAAACCGGAAGTTGACTATTATCTCGAAAACGGTTAGAGATAGAGCGATTTTGAGCTCATTTTCGACCCTTTGGGCCTAAACAGCGTTACTTAAGGGGTACCTCGGTGACCTTGACCTTCTGGGTCACGGTCAAGGTCAAAAACTGGAAGTTGACTATTAGCTCGAAAACGGTTAGAGATATAGCGATTTTGAGCTCATTTTCGACTCTTCGGGCCTAAACAACGTTACTTAAGGTGTTCCTCGGTGACCTTGACCTTCTGGGTCACGGTCAAGGTCAGAAACCGGAAGTTGACTATTATCTCGAAAACGGTTAGAGACAGAGCGATTTTGAGCTCATTTTCGACCCTTTGGACCTAAACAACGTTACATAAGAGGTACCTCGGTGACCTTGACCTTCTGGGTCACGGTCAAGGTCAAAAACCGGAAGTTGACTATTATCTCGAAAACGGTTAGAGATAGAGCGATTTTGAGCTCATTTTCGACCCTTTGGGCCTAAACAACGTTACATAAGAGGTACCTCGGTGATCTTGAACTCCTCCATCATGGTCAAGGTCAAAAACTGCAAGTTGACCAGTGTCTCAAAAACGGTTAGAAAACTGAATTTGATTTTTTTGTGCCCAAATGAGGTTACACTATATTCAGTTCGATGGCCTCGTTCAAGATAACAATCCGGAAGCTGACAATTATGTTGAAACACTGAAAAATGTGTGTTTGACCAAATATGTTGTGTCTCTGCCCTTGCAAGTGGGTACTGTTTCGCTACGTGTAGCGAAATTCGGTCTAGTTTTTTAATTTTTTATAAAGAAATGTAACCCTTAAGGGCCGCAGGAACATTTACACCAGCCTCTCGCATCTGCCAACAGCCACACTGTGGCTTACATAAATAATGTGGGCTTTATTTGTATACTCAAATATGGGTACTGAAATGGTTGTGTTTGTTTTTTTAAGAACGACACGTGGATGCAAAATCTTGCCTGGCCATTTTAAGTACACTGGATTTTCATATAAATTATCAGGTTCAGTTAAGCACTATTCTTGGAGGGGGGAGGGGTGCCGTTTCATGGAGTAAGTAGCAAGCTATTTTTTTCTAGAAAGGTTTCGAACTGGCAAAAAAGTTCTAAGGAAGGTTTCTGAATATGAAAAAAAAACATTGTCTTGTCTAAAAAGGAAACGCAAACTAAGATCATGCTGAAAGTTTTTAAAATTCAACTCAATGGGAGAAAGTGTTTTTTAAAATACATATATTTTTTGCCAAGTGTTTAATATTCGCTTTTAGAAATAGGTTCCCGCTATATCACGAGATTTTGTACAATAATTGAGATCTTGTTACTTTAAAAAAAAAAGTAATTTAATCACATGCTTTGTCGATAATAATACCCCCTTGTGTGATACTCAACATGATTTTAAAAAGCGTCCCTTGAGTCATCTCTAAATAGAGCGACTTTAAAATCAATCTTATTTTTTTAGTCAGGTAAACATGCACAATTTCAACAAATTAGAGAAATCTAACTAACGGGGTTATAGGTCAAACTAATTTGTTTTATCCTTGGATAGGTGAGATGAGCCTATTTTTTCACACGCGTCGGTATATCATAACTCACTACCTGAATCTAAATGAACATGCCACATTGGAAACGCAATATTTTGGTTGTGGGTTCCAGTTATTTGCCACAGGGCATGATATCTGAGAAAAAATCTACTCCAACTGTATTCACAGATGAAGGAAAGCTGTTGAGCAATCCGTGTGATAGTGATTGAGGACAAGTACTAGTTCGGCTACTTTTGCCAGGATGCTAATTAGCAAGACAAATGAAATTCATTAACATGAGGCCTCTGTATCTGACAGTGCCATCCGATACCACGCGACATATTTAGATATTGAAAAAAAAAATCAACTTTTACCTCGGAAATTACGATTATTTTTCATAAAAATACATTGCGTTTTATTATAATGCATGTATCGATTTAGGTTATTACTTTATTGTAAACTGAGTGGGTCATTTTTAGCAAATACTGACGTTTTCGCCGAGGTGCTCATCCAGACAATTGGTCTGGCAATAATTGATCTAAATGGGCAAGTTGCGACAACTTACCTATTTTCTCAAAACGTTTTTTTTCTTTGTGAGTCTTTGTCAACTTGATTGAAAAATAAAAATAAATTGATAGAATATTTGATATAATTTTGTTATTTTGCTTTTCTTTTAAACCAAATCAATCTCACTGTAACATAAGATTTTATACCTTTTTTTTCAAAATTTTCAAAGTAGAACACTTAGAATTTCAAACTAACCTTTATAAAGTTTAAGGGTCAACTGCTCAGAACCAGTACACACATGGCTAGTTCACAAACTTTATTGCTCTGCACAAAGTATAATCCACCCCACCCCCTCCTCCTATCACTAACAAAAGACTCAGCCCGATCGTCAGGGAGTACAGATTGAAATGAACCAAAGAAAGAACAATGCCCTGAAATATGCCAGTTGCATCAGTCCATTAGAAGTTATTGTTTTATGCATATATCAACAGTGTAAAAAAGAAACTGTCAAGTGTGTCATTTCGAGATGCAGATATAGTTGTAAATTATATTGCTACTGTGGTAATTCTGTCTGTGTCTTCCATAAACCTTGGTGTCTATTTCATCGTAAAGCTCGCGCGATTTGCATACTACTCTGAACAGAACTTACTGCAACTGAAATTTAAGGTTGTCTAAGACGGATTGGCAAAAACGCCACACTTCCTTCATTCACTTCCAATGTACAATCTCGTGAATGTGAAGTTTTATACTGACAAAATGAACCCATATAAGTAGATTCATGAGGAGCTCGCTTAAGTTTACTGCAGACATAATCCTCTACAATTCATTACAACACAATAATATGTGGCTTTTATAAAGGAAAAAAATCCATGCATTTTTTTCTCAAGTCTTACTAATAACTACATAGCTTGTTGCTTCTGGGACCGTGAAGTACTCAAAGACTTACGACTCCTGCGGTCGATCTCGCCCACGATGATTGTTTTGCTCTGTCTTATTTTTCCTTTGTGTGCAATGCGACTCCGTTATTCTCCATAGAATGAGCAATATATTGCCACAATCAACACCCCCTTGCCCCCCCCCCCCCGCCCCCACCCACACACGCCAAGCACAGTCAGTGATGTACAGCTGTCGCAAACTGGCCAGAGCTAAAATCAAGTCTATCACCAATAAAACTAGAGCAGTGTGCATAGCCCACATATTCCCAACAGGCCCCCCATCAGTTAAACACGGCCATCAATGTAAACCTTAAACTTAGCAAGAGCTGAAATTTTCTACGTCCAGTTGGTGCATTTTCCTTGGACGAACCCGGCCCATTTACAATACCGATCTGCGTTTGTTCCCATAGAAGCTACATACCAAGTTTCATTAAAATCCTTGCAGCAGTTTTTAAGTTATCGTGTTAACAAGCTGTTGATGTCAGACCGACAGACCGATACACGGTCGATCGGATATATTCCCCACATTCTTTGGGGAATAAACAACCACTCACAGGGCTATATAAAGGAGACGGAATGGCATTGCTTCGTCAGTATCACTTTACACCGACGCTGGACATTTATGGCGGTATATTTGTACAATATTTCATGGCGTTCGCGCTCCAACATTTACTTTTGATTGCAATGGTATTTATGTGCAATTAATAGATGAGAAAATATTTAATTCTTTCGCGAACCACTTTTTATGTTATCCAAGTCACTATTAATTTCTGCACGTGGTTTTTATTATTAAAAAAATAAATGCTAGAATGAATTCAATTTATAGCGCCCTATAATTAATTTTTCGCGTTCCAAAATTAAGAAATTAAATCACGTAATAAAAAGGCATGGTCAGACAAACGTTCTTTAAAACACAAGACGTTTAATTATGGTGCGGGATAAAATTATGGCGAAATTAAGGAGCGCGAAATAAATAGTCAAATTACATATGAAATATAAATGTTGCGCGGCTAAGAAAATTGCGGCGAGGCCATTCAAATGAACGCGAGGAAAAATAAAATATACAACATGTACTTTTTGATTTTTTGTTCAAATATACCGCCATAGACATTACCTCTGCCATGCTGTCACGCTCCTGTCACGAGCGTCGTAATGTTGTTTCAAGTTTCCGCGTCGCCATGACTACCTACTTTACAAGAAAATATATTCAGGAGGGGAGTGAATGTGACATTATAACTTATCTCCTGATTGCCCATATATGAACGAAACAGAGTGTAACAGAAAAAAAACCGAATGACTTTTCAAGAAAAACTAAACTTCCGTTATTCCAAAGAGATTTTATTCAGATAAAAACATTTTTTAGGAAAATTAGTCAATTGTTTTTGTGATTCCTGTACATTTTATTGAATCATCTAAAACGTCAAACATTGCGAGCATCTAATTTTTTCTCAAAACATTGAAAACAAGAGTAGCTTTTTACGTTATAATTTCCTAATCATACACATCACTCAATGTAAAGAGCTACAAGCCTTTCCTTTCACATGACCAAATAATCGAATATATCGTTAAATTATAAAATTCAAATTTCCTTAAACCTTCTTAAATTTACACTTTTAACTCGATCACTACACAAAAATTTAAGCATCATGAACAGTTATATAACACCTTTTCTAAATCTACATGATACAGCTACTGGATTTACTAAACAACCATCTTTAATCCGTCATTTTCTTAATTTCCACAAACAAGTCACAAATGTAGCAAGCATTTCCCAAGGGGTTAAAGGCTACGCAATCGTATTTCAACTATAAGCAAAATGTTTACACATCGCATGCCCACATTCACAAGGTAGCTAAGGATGGACCCAATGTATACAGTCCAACCTTTTGGCTGTTTCCTCTTAAAGCTTGAAAGCAGCTTCAGCATGCCGACAGATTAAGTCAAACGAAAGCATATGCTGTGCTCTGTTGACCTTAATTACTAAAGTGCGAAAGTTACTTTGACACAAAAATCTCGAGTTTTAGATTAAAACCTAAATGAAATGACGCGACATTTTAATTTCAATAACTCAATACTGTGTAAATCTACACGTTGTGCCATGACGTCATAAGTTTAGTCAAAAGAGATGAGCTGTGCCTCGGGCTGGCCAGGCGCCTCCCCTTGCGGGGGCCCCGTGAGTGGGGCACCCTGTGCCCCCGGCGGGATGTACTGCTGCTGGGGAGGGCCCATAAACGCCTGTGGTTGGCCCGGAGCTGGGCCCGCCTGGTTGGGTGGGGGCTGGCCTTGACCCGGGTGGCCCACAGGTGGCTGTCCTGGTGGCAGTGAACCGGCTAAACCTTGAAACAAAACAAATCAAAATACTTATTCGTTTATAGACAGTCCGTGGACATTTTGCCCAGCTGTAAAAGCGAAGATATTACAAAGGTGAAAAGAGAAAATTTGACAAAATTTAGATGTGGTAGGCCTCATGGGCAACACCGCTATCAAAAGCAATCCGACGGAATGTGTGGTATGCACAGCATCTTTGTTTCTTTTAAAGCTATCCATTTACTGGCCAGTTTTCGCCGAACCGATATTAAAAATACTGCAGCTCTATTAATCCCTATCAAGTATTATTACATTCGTTGAACAACGCCACAGGTAAGCAAAGCAAAGCACACATAGAAACAATATGATGCTCGACCGGCGCTTGTCAGTCAGGTCAAGCTCCAGTCCGCTGGTGAAAACGCAAGCCACTGCTACTATGAAAGGCAGAACTAACAGTATTGCCTATAAAACCTGTAAGGGGAGCTAATGAAAAAAAAACTCTCCTTCAGCGATGCTTAAACCCACGACCTCAGTCCAATACCTTGCCACTTGCGCTATCGAGACAAGTGGTCAGCGACCAGTAAAGAAATATCAAGGACACGCCCAATTTTTTACAGTCTGACTGTTATTTGCCATAAGATTGTAAGATGCCAAAAGATCTGATACTAGACCAGGGAGAAAAATATCATTGTTCTCATCCTTACTTTAGCAAAAAAAATCATTCGGACTGCCAGAGATCTTTTGAGATAAGTGTCTCTAACAGGTCATACTCAATAGCTCAACAACAGCTACAGCTGTAGTCTACATCTGTTTAAATCTTGGCCTAGAATGTGGTCGCTGCAAACAGGTTTGACTGTGAGTCTTTTTTTCCCGGCTCCGGAACAGGGTCACCACAGAGGGTTTACTGTACTTTTTTTATCCAGGTCTTTGAGTTGGTCATGGACAGGGAGGTTCTACTGTTCGTCTTTTCACACGCCATTTTGGCACCAAAATGCTCCCCTCCTCCACCAACCGAGGTGGGTCATCTGTTGCACAGTTAGAAGAATGCCTTTCTAGTGCTTTTTGGGCGATGGGAATGCACAAAGACAAGGTTTTTTTTTTGCTTACCGTCACGCCTCCACAGCCCCCGCCATCAAATGAAGGTTCTGTACACAGTCCTAACCTTTTACCCATTTCACGGTATGAGTCTCTACCCAAAATATATTTACATCCATGTTATACACCTTGTCTTCGTACATTCTCCTCAGCAAAGAAGCACTTCAAAGTCAGCTCATAACTGTGAAACAGATGACTCATTTCGGTGGGCAGGGTTGCCACGGGGAGTTGGACAAAAAAAGTACAAAAAAGTACACTGAAAGCGCAAAAAAAGTACAAAAAAAGTACGTTCAGTAAAAAAGTTAAAAAAAAGTACAAAAAAGTACAAAAAAAGCACACTGAAAGCGTAAAAAAAGTTAAAAAAAGTACTTTCTGTAAAAAAGTTTAAAAAAAGTATAAAAAAGTACAAAAAAAGTACCAAAAAAAATCAAAAAGAACATACGCATCGGAGATGCAGAGTCCTCAGCCAATAGCGGTTACATCACTGTGGTCCAGTTACTCTTGTGATATACCGTCCGGACAAAAACAATATACAAGGTGCAAAGGATGGAGCGACGGACGGGTCCTTGCGCATCTACACTATATATATACTTTCTTCATGTAAGGCTTGGAGAAGATCCGATGAATAGTTTTTGAGATATCATCCGGACGTAAAAAGTTTACTGACAGACGGACGGACAGACAAACGAGAGGTATCATATGTGGTGGTTGCATTATGTGGTAGGATTTGATATGTCTGAAATGAGTTTAAGTGGTCGGTCACGGACTAGATTATTTGAGAATAAACAAGCATGTCCAAGGACATGACCCAGCCGAGTTACCAAACAAGGAAAAGAGAAAAATTCTGAAACGAATACTGATAGGCCAAAAAATGAAGTATGTAAAATGCATTTAATTCGAATTTGGAAGCTACCCGAAAAGGGATGTCGGAGAGATTGGGTTTTGACGATTCACGTATTTACCGACATTTACACAATTTTACAAAATTTTTAAAATTCCACCACTTCGGCATTTTTTATCATTTGCGAAAAAAGCAAGTCTAGGTGGAGAAGCACCTAAGAAACTTTCGATTAAAATTTTATAACTATCTGAAAAAGACAGAGAAATGAATGGTTTGACAATTCATGTTATTTACTACCATTTATTTCAGTTTTTGCCAAACTTAGCCTGATAGGCGAACCCATGGGAAACATCTCTGTGTAACATCTAAACGATTGGAGTAAAACTGTAGGAAGAGAAGCATTTAAAAAATGGGTCAAACGGGCACAAAAAGCGCCGCCATTTTGTCAGTTTTTCGTCAATCGTCAAAAAAGTAATAGCCCAGGTGGGGGACCACCCAGGGAACATTCCTGCGTAATACCAAAACGATTGGAGCAAAACTAGGAGGAGCAGCATTTTAAAGAAAAAGCTTAACATACGCACATACATTCAAGCCCCCTATAGTGACATGACTAGCCCAGTCCGACAAAGTCGGCTATGTTAAAAATACTTACATGGTTGTTTATATTTGCCCGTGCCCTTGTGTGGTTCCCAGCAGGCGTCATTGTAATGTCAATAGTGTTTTATGCTTTGTGAGTGAGTGTCAACGGAATTCTGCATATGCTACTTCACAACCTATTTTTCACTACTGTTTTGTGTAATTCCCACTTGCAAACCTCAGAGGACTGTATATTTGGCCCACTTATAGACAGTCATCAGGTCTCGGTAAAACCGCAAATATTTTTCATCTTGACATCAAAGGTCAAGGTCAAATTGAGGAAAAAATATTTTTCAAAACGTCTATTAATCACGAAAAGTGGCTATATGTGTTTAAATCCCAGTTTGAATATATAAAACGTACTTCGTAGGGGGTAACGCTGAGACTTAATCTTGACCTTGAAGGTAAAGGTCAAAGGTCGCGTGACCTCGTGTACCGTGAACGATAGGCAAACTTTTCTTTTCAAAACGGGAGACAGAGCCATTTTGGGCTCATGTTTTATCCTTTCGGCCTTAACAACGTTACATAAGTGGTACCTCGGTGACCTTAACCTCCGTCATGGTCAAGGTCCAAAACCGGAAGTTGACCATTATCTCGAAAACGGTTAGAAAACTGAATTTGATTATTTGTACCCAAAAGAGATAACATTATATTTACTTCGATGTCTTCGGTCAAGATAATAAATCGGAAGCTGATAATTATGTCGAAACACTGAAAAATGTCTTTGACCAGATAGATTGCACCATTGCAAGTGGGTGCCATTTCGCTACGTGTAGCGAAATTCGGTCTAGTTTTCTAAAAAATTCCGAAAAAAATCCAAAAATTTTCCAAGTCACCCCTACAGACGGCTCAAACCAAAAATAAATAACTTCTGATAAAATCTGTAGGAGGAATGTATTTCGAATTTTTCTTTTTTTTTAAATTCCCCCATCGACTTAAAGAACAAGCAATATTCACGACCTCCTAATCGTGCCTCACACCCAAGATAAATGATATCGGATCAAAACTTTAGGACAAGATGCACTTTCTTCAAAAATCCCGCCCCCACCCCTCCGAAAAATAAAAAATTCCCAAACGGGTAAAAAAGCACAAGCCGTATGCCCAACCCACCCAGGGATGCCTCAAACCAAAAAGAAATAAAATTGGATAAAAACGGTAGGAGGAAATGCATTTTGAAGGTGTTTCTTTAAAAATTTCCCCAAAATACAAAAATTGTCCGATCGACTAAAAAGGCACAAGCCGTATGCACGACCCCTTAGGGATAACTCACACCAAAAATGAACAAGTTATCAGTGAAACAGATGTCCCCCGCCACGAATTATGGTCGAATCGAAAAACAATGCGACGTCGCACATCTTCAATATATATATATTTTCACTGTAGCAACCCATTGGGCCGACATGGCTCATTTACAATACCGACCTTTGTTGGTTCCAATACTTCCTATATGTAAAAGATTTCAACAATCGATCCAGAAAAGTAGGCCATAGAGTGTTAACAAACTCATTCAAATGAGTAAGGATTGGGAAAATTTGGGCCAATATCATTAGGCCAATGTCCTTGGACCTAAATGGCTCATTTACAATACCGATCCTTGTTGGTTCCAATACTACTTATAGTTAAGATATCTTGTCAATCGATGCAGAAATGTAGGCTTGACTGTGTTAACAAACTCATTTCAGTATGTAAGGGTTGTAAAAATTTCTGAAGTTCAGCTGGGCCAATGTCCTTGGGCCGACAGGGCTCATTTACAATACCGACCTTTGTTGGTTCCAATACTTCCTATATGTAAAAGATTTCAACAATCGATCCAGAAATGTAGGCCATAGTGTGTTAACAAACCCATTCAACTGAGTAAGGATTGGGAAAATTTGTGAAGGTTAGCTGGGCCAATGTCCTTGGGCCGACAGGGCTCATTTACAATACCGATCCTTGTTCGTTCCAGTACTACCCATATATAGAATATCTTAATAATCGGTCGAAAAATGTAGACTTGAGTGTGTTAAAAAAAAGGTGTCAGCAGACCCGAAAACTATAGTCCCCCGGCGGGGGACTAATGACATCGCATCAAAATTGTAGGAGCAGATGCATTTTGAAACGAAATTTTGCTAAATAAACAACTAACTAACGGACGCCGTCTGCAAACCGATGGGGAAACCCCAGCTAACGTGTAACGTAAGCCGGGCTAAAAACCACGCAAGTGACGGATGTACCGAAAATCTATCACATAACATAATCATTGTGGGCACGGGCGACAGACAGACCGATAGCAATAGCCTTCAGCCAAATCGGCTGAGGGCTAAAAAGTATCTAAAAACAGCTTATAGGCCTTAAAATAAATGAAGAAAACAATAAAGGCGAAGAAAGGTATAAATCTTTTTTAAACGTACGGTCTGGTAACCTTGTTACTCGCGCCAAAGGCGCGAGCAAATTTTGCTTATAACAAAGCTAAAACTGTGCGTTTTGAAAAATAAACAGAAAAATGAAAATGCAAAAAAAAAAAGTATTAAAAAGTACGCTGGTCAAAAAAAAGTACGTTTTTAGGAAAAAAAGTACAAGGCCAAAAAAAAGTACAAATCTTTTTTGAAAGTACGGTGTGGCAGCCCTGGGTGGGGAAATGTGGGGCTGGGGGGTGGGGGGGGGAGGCGTGGAGGGGGGAGGGGGTACTTTATGGTGCGAAAATCATGAGCTGCCTGTCGTAACACAATCGACACCTATTTAGTTTCTTGTTTTTGACTTTTTGACATTTGAAGCCTAAATACACTCGATTTGATTAATATACTGACGCGGAAAAGAAACTTTACAACAGATATATTTTTGTATATTTCAGAAACATTAAAAGCTACGCGGACAAAACTACGGCTTTATGAAGTCTTACTCACCAACAATAGAATACTTAAGTCTCAAAACTGTCACAGTTTTTTCCTAAAAAAATCGACTAAAAAGTTCGATGTCGTCAATATCGGGTGTGTCCACCCCTTGCACAGGTCAAAGTAGCGACTCTTCTTAGCACAGACGTAACCACACAATTGATTCGATTCTGAGGAAATTTGTTCCACTCGTCAGTGACCACCTGGCGCAGCTGGCGTAAGTTCTGGGGTGCTGGTAGTCTGGATCCCAACCTCCGATCCAGATGGTCCCAGAGGTGCTTTGTGGGATTCATGTCTGGACTATAAGGTGGTCCGTGAAGAGCGGCAATGTTGCTGGTCTGCAAATGAGCTGTGGTAAGCCTGGCTGCCTGTGGTCGAGCGTTATCGTGCATAAACACACTATTGGGGTTGTTCCGGAAGGGAGGTAGCACGTGCGGTGTCAAAAACTTGATCAACGTGCCGTCAAATTGCTTTCGATAACAACCAACTGAGACCGCCAACCGAAATGGATGGCTCCCCAAACCATTATGGATCCACCTCCGAATTCACACGCCTTAAGATCTGTAATCCCCACTGCGCTCGCCCGTGGTTAGCAGCCAAGCGTGCTCAGTTTTGCACTGTTTCAGCATTGGTTCAAGAGTGTTGGTTCAACACCGGTCCGTAGGCACGGTCAGCACGAATTTGCCTTGCACGGAGAAGTCTGGCGACCGAAGATTGACTCATTCGTGGGTTGTTGAGCCCTGGAGTATCTCTAGCTGTTTGGAGGGGTTTCGAAGGTGCTCTCGGACAATAGCGCGATCCTGGCGCTCTGGCCTCACGCGTGGCCTGCCACTTCGTGAGCGGTCGTCTGTTGTTCCTGTGGCTTGGTGGCGCTCTTGCAGGTTGTAAACCGTCATCCGACTACATCCAAAGCGCTCAGCGACACGTGTTGCCGATATGCCACTTTCCAACATGCTCATGGCTCGTCCCCTTTCTCTTTTAGTGCGGCGTGGCACGTTTTGCTTAAGTTTTGGGCCAAAATGTTAAATTTTCCAGTTAAGGCATTTTCCTTTTCAAACAGTCTCAGGCTAAAAAGGTTGAATCAATGTTTGTTTACCTAGTACCAAGGTCAATGGGGTTTTGGTCGGATAGCGGTATTGCTTCCGCAAGAGGTATAACAGAGTTGAATAAACACACCATGCTATTGCGGAGTGACTTTGCGTGTTGTGTTTGAAATTCGATGAAAATATCTGTTTCTTAGATCTTAAGTTATTTTAGATGTTGTAAAGTTTCTTTTGCGCGTCAATATAATTACAAACATAATTGCATTATTTTATTATATTTATAAGGGGTAATCAAATCTGGTTTTGTTCAATACTATGCAATAACACTTACTCTGCATGTTCATGGGGTCATACTCTGGTGCCATCTGTGGAGCAGTGTTGTATCCCTGACTTGCCGTTACTGCCGGATACGGTTGCCCAGGGTGATATCCAACCGACGGTGGGGGCCCATATCCCCCTGGTGGTGGCTGCTGGTAGCCACCCTGTGTGACCGGGGGCATGCTGGCCTGTCCAGGTGGTGGTTGGCCGTACATGGGTTGTGTGGTAGGAATCTGGTTGCCAGGTGGACCACCTATCGGCTGGTTGGCCAGCTGCGGCGGGCCACCAACCCCCATCTGATTTGGCATGGTTGCCGGCGGTTGGGGAGCACCCATGCCAGGCACTGGCCCTCCAATAGATGTGGGCGGCCCTCCCATGGTGCCCTGTGGAGGTGCCATAGAGACCGGTGGTCCCCCCATGTCGCCGGGGGCCCCCATCGCCCCAGGAGGGTGGCCCACATTCATGTTAGGCGGGAGGCTTTGCATTGGTGGCATATGTGAGCCTGGGGCCCCTGGGGGCGCTATGCCGGGCTGAGGGGTTCCGTAACCAGGATGCGGGTGATGCATGGGGGACCCCTCCGCAGAGCCAGTCTGTGGGTTAAATCCCGGCGTGGGCTGGGCGTAGGGCTGCAAGTAAAGGATCTTAACGTAGAAGTACACTCAAAAAAATCAAATGTGTTCTCTGGCTTGTTTTCAGCATCGGTTGACTTGGAGTAACACTAAATGCAAGCTGTTCACAGCAAATGATAAAGTATACCTCAAATATTACACGTTTTCTTAAAAATTTTAATGTAGAACGCTTTAAGCAATACTGACAAATACTTGCACTGAAGGCCATAGTTGTACTGACAGGTACTTATGTTATAGGATATGTACGTACTGACAGTTATTTATGTTGTAGGCCATGGCTGAACTGACAAAAAGTTGCGTTGTACTCCATGGTGGTACTGACAGGTACTTACATTGTAGGCCATAGTTCGCTGCTGAACCATGCTCCTCTCCTGTTCCAGGCGCATGCGCATTTCTCGCTCCTGCTCCTGCATACGCTGTAGGTGCATCTGACGCTGGTACTCAAGGTACTCTAGTTTCTTCTGGCGCAAAACTTCAAGCTTCTGTGCCTATAACATCCATTTTTTTATTCAAACACAGCTTTCAACATGTTTTTTTTTTACATTATGCATTGTTCTTTATCCTAAAGTGTCACTTATAACAGAACAACGGATAGCGATCAGTGTAGGAATTAATGTCAATCTTCACATAAATCTCTAAGTGCTTTAAACGTTGCACAGAGTACGAAGAGCAATCCTCAAAACCCTTCAGCGCTTTACTTCAGATGTACCTTTACCACAATTACTCCTGCAAGCATAATGCATTTTTTTCAGTACGCAGATATCTATTTAATTTTTGGATCACGAACCATCTGAATCTGGCGCAGTCTATTCTGTTCCTCCTGTTCCCGCCGTTTCTTCTCGCTGTGTTCCTCCCGCAGGGCGTCCAGGGCCTCGCGGGCGTCTTTCAGCTTGGCCAGCTTGTCCTGCAGGTTCTCATAATGTGCTATAACAAAACAGCCACATTCCCATTCCAGTTCTGCTCAAGGCACAAAGCCACTCCTGCCTTTTTCAATAGGCGACCATCGTGGACTGCCTTCTAGTTCCCTAATGGTATTCACTTGTTCTAAAGTCATAACACTTTCCCGTCTGTACATTTATTATGGAGGCAACAATCGAGAATATTCCTTTTCAAATCTAAAAGAACCTGATCAGAAAATAGATAGCCTCTAACATAAACTAGAGGCTCGGTGACGCAGGATCCCCCGTGTAACACATAATGTCACTAGATGTTAGTAAATTCAATGAAACTGAAAACCCTACATTGTCTAACAATTCTTGGTCGATTAAAAAATAAGACGACGTTGCACACCTACAATATATATATATATATTTTCACTGCAGAAAATTTCAGAACGCTTGATCGAACAGTTTCGGAGAACTCGTCTGGACAAAATTTATCTCCATGCAAACGAGTTTCCATAAAAATATACATTTTTAACAAGTCGTATTTTTGACAATTTTTGGCCTATTTCAAAAATAATGTGACATTGCACATGTACAATATATATATATTTTCACTGCTTTAAATTTCAAAACGCTGGATCGAATAGTTTTGCAGAACTCGTCTGGACAAAAACCTATCTCCATGCTAACAAATTTCCTGAAAAACAGCTATTTTTGACAAGTCGTATTTTTGAGAATTTTTGGCTGATTTAAAAATGATACGACGTTGCACACCTCCATTATACGTTCTAACCGTATGCCAAAAGAAAAAGCTATATAACAAAAAGTTTCGGAGATGTAACCCAGACACGAAGGTGCACGAAAGCGGATAGACAGATGAAGAGACGGACAAGCTGAAACCTATATCCCCTAGTTACACGAGGGATAATTACTCCAGGGGAGGGGGAGAGAGGGGGGGCTGGGATGGGGTGGGGTTGTGAGTACTCACTGCGGAGCTCCTCCTGCTCGTGTACACACTTGAGGAGCTGCGGGTGCATCTGGCTGATGGTCATGAAGAGACCCTGCACGGCCGAGTCGTTGGCGATGCTGCGGCCTCGCGAGTGGTCGCTCCGCATGCGGTTCACGAAGATCTGGATGCTGCTCTGCAGGGCGCGCAGGAACTCTGTGTTGTCCGCGGCCACAGGAGCACCGCTGTTCTCACCATTCACATATTTCTAAAATTAAAATATTGACAGTTACTGAGTATTGAATATATGAAAGTAAATATAGCTGGATACTCGCAAGTCAGTCAAAAGATAAAAATTAAAAGAACAACAAAATAACCAATTATTTTTGTTTCCACTCACGAAATATTTGTAAATAATACAGTGTGTCATGACTGCATGTTTCGCGTATAATTTTTGAGGCTAATTTTACGGGGGCGGGGGGGGGGGGGGGGGGCAGGAGTAATGACATGTCTATTAAAAGCAGTCTGTATGTTTATACTGGCGGAGCGTGGGATGTTAAAGTGGATCATCCTTATAACGACATTGGATATGACATAGTGCTGGTACAGAAATAACTTGATCATCCCATATGAGCTATTTAGCGGTATACGTTATAACAACACACCGATATAACGACACAATTTCTTGGTCCCTCGCTATAACAACCCTGCTGTACTTCCGCTTGGGAACGGGGACCTTAACAATGGAGGAGGGACCGCGTAAATAACATATATGAAGTGCGCACCTCCTCTACCACGCTCTGAGTGGTGGCCGTGGTGGAGACCTTCGGCTCGCTCGTGGCAACAGGAGCCGACGGCTGAGTGGTGGACGCCTTGACGTCATCTGCTTTGTTTTGCCAATAGTTGCGGTTCAGGTAACGTGCCAGCTCCGGATCCATTTCGCTCGTATCCAGACTCGGGGCTACCACCGGCTGTGGCTACAAGAAGCAAAGTAACACTGTAAAAATCATGGACATGCTCTACTGTCAGTACTGGATATTAATTTCACCATGAAAAGAACATGTTGCACATTATGCCATGCCCGATAGTTCTCAACAGTCATATTTTTTCTTCACAACAGAAAGAGGTTTCGCATGAGGGTGGGGAGGTGGAGAGTGAGATTTGAGAGTTTTCATGACGACACAAGCCCCAAGCAGAGATGGCTGTTCCAGGTGGGCAAAAGAAAAATCACCACCAATTGGTATCACAAGGAACAGAGGCACGTGTGACTTCAGAATATTGACATTTCCAACACAAGAGAGGGATGTGGGAAAAAATTGAGTGAGTGGTGGTTGCTGGGGAGGGGGGGGGGGGAACTCACTGCAGTCTCCACGGGCCTGGCCGTCGGTGCACTCGCCTGTCCATACAAGCCGTAGTTTGTCGTCAAACGCTTTTTCTGCAAAATGACACGTGCCCAGAACGCTCATTAAGTACTTACAGACTCGCATCTTAAGTCTTCTGTAAACATTAGCAATTCAGACTAAAAAAAAAATTCTTTATTCCATACTTTATACACATTTCCTGCTTATCAAATTGTTTCACTTCAATTCAGATCTTTACCAGTTATACCAAGCCAGTTACAACTTAACAAATCTGTTAATGCAATCATTAGATAAGCAATTCATTCAAACAAATATATTGGACAACAACTATTTTTAATTCAAAGACATCCGTGCGTTTAACACTACATTTTGCTGGCACATTTACCGAACTAAAACAAAATAAGCTTTAATCCCGAAACGCAAAAGAATAAAATTTTATGTTGGAATTTCATGCATTCTCTAGGCAAAATGAAAATTGATCGCCAGGCCAAGTCTTCCATTTTGTTCGGCAAAATGTCAGACATACTAGTTTTGGCCACGTTTCTATATTTGGTAAAAGCGGGAGCCCAAAAGAACATAACAGTGGGCATTTATTCCGCCAGGTGACCCGTGAGTCTAGTTTTATTGCTGGCTTTAACTATATGAAATGGAAGACGCGAAAACCCAGTGTACAAACGGGTATTTAGCTAATAAATAACAAAGCTTCCAACAGTTGCAGACTACAAAATGAAAGCGAATTTTATCGATTGTGAGATTGACAACAACCTTGCACAACACTTGATGTTTTACCTTGGTTTTTTACCCTTCGCCCACACGGAATTAGGAAAACAAGCTTATGTTTGTAATCTGAGTCGAGGAATTTCCATTTACATACAAAAACAGTACCTATGGACAATAAAGTAAATTGGAGCGAAGAACAGAGAGAGGAGAGGCGAGGAGAGCAGAGGGGAGGGGAGGGGAGGGGAGGGGAGAGGAAAGGAGAGAGAGAGAGAGAGAGAGAGAGAGAGGAGAGGAGAGGAGAGAGAGGGAGGGAGGGAGGGAGGGAGGGAGGGAGGGAGGGAGGGAGGGAGGGAGGGAGGAGGGAGGGAGGGAGGGAGGGAGGAGGGAGGGAGGGAGGGAGGGAGGAGGGAGGGAGACGAGGAAGGTAAGCGGGTGA
Source organism: Protula sp. h YS-2021 (assembly GCA_949752745.1). Lineage (NCBI taxonomy): Eukaryota > Metazoa > Annelida > Polychaeta > Sabellida > Serpulidae > Protula > Protula sp. h YS-2021. Next base: position 26,257,921 of record OX457028.1, read on the forward strand.
GTGACGTCATGTAGCAACAGAGGTAGAGGAAGCAGAGGAGCAAGACCGCGCGAAACAAAGTGAGACACAGAGAGGGAAGGACAGACAGAGCGAGAGACCAGGGTCAGAGAGAGGGAAGACAGCAACTCAGCGAGTCATGGAGCAACAGAAGCAGAAAGAGGAAGCAGAGGAGCAAAACCGTGAGCGAGAGAGCATGAGACAGACAAGGAGGGAAAGGCTGAGAAATGGAGGGAGGGAGAGACCGGAGTTGACGGGGGGGGGGGAGGGGTGGGAGACAACAAATAGAGAAAAATGAACTGCGCTATGATGAGTATGAGCATGGAAATATAGCAAGAACTGGATTTCGATATACGAGATTTTGTTATTAGTATTTTCTGTCTTTCTTCTTATGTTCATTTGTTTATTTTCGTACTGGATTAGATCACGAAATGTGATGAAGCTTTCAACTGATTTAAATTTTATTTAAGAAATGTGGTAATACTGAATTAAAAAATAAATGGTAGGGGAAATATTGCCCAGATTACATTCACAAAGAAAAGGTGTTATGGGAGCCGTATTGGTGATATGCATGGATATGCATGTGAGAGAGCAAAAGATACCAGGCGCATCACCACAAAAAGCTGAACCAGTGTGGATGCGAGGAGGGGGGAAGGGGGGAGAAGGGGGGTGATGTGGTACATACCTCTTTTTCCTTGGCCTCGGCTTCGGACTGGGACAGGGCGATGGCTAGCTGAAGCTCCTCCTCTTCACGTATCTCCGCCTCACTCTTCTCTGGTGGGGTCTGAAAACAACGATAAAACGTTACAACTGAACACGGCCGTTGAAAACAAAAACCCTTTCAATATACACCGCCTTCTCTTACAGCATAGCTGTACTCACAATTAATCTCTCGCAGACCCTCCCCCCCCCCCCCCGCACATACAGAAATGATGTTTCCTTAAGTTATATTTTTCCCGTCATTCCTCCAGTTACTATCTAATTCAAACAGGCCGAATTCCGCGCCCACTCAGCCCGTGTTCTGCCACGCTTTAACTGTTACTCTTTTGCTTAACTCTTCCATGATTTAACGAGTGGTAACGCCGATGGCCTGGCGGTATCTACCCTGCCATACCTGTTTCTGTTTGGACAGCGAGCTGTTGACATACTCTGAGGGTAGATCATCTGCCTTTGCGCCAGCAACTGACTGCTGCCTACAACAACAAAAATCAAACATTGGTCATACGGGAAAATCCAGTCTTATAAAGGGTCCTGTCCCGCACCCATTACCACCATCCTCCTCGACTTCCGGTTACCTGCCGCCATATTTGCGGACATGCCTAGATAAGAGACAGTTTCAACTGTAACGGCAGCTTGCTCCACACCGAAAACGGCTAAAAAATGGTATATTGAATATCAACTGGTCGCGACATCGCTGTTCACACTGTCGTGCATTTTTACTCTATCAGAAAAAGAAATTCTTCTAAGAAAAAAAAAAAAAAAAAAAAAACTAGAACCTCATTTCGCCAGCGAAATGTTAAACACTTGACAAAAATAAAAAAGGCAAAAATACTTCCTTCAACGGCTTATTTCTTGACTAATATATTGCAAACAACACAGCTTGAATACGTCTTATAGGTCGAGTAGTGTTTGGTTTTTGTTGACTTAAGGTTTTATTGACTGATCAGGCATACGCCGTGTTATCTATCTACGCAGTGAGAGATCGCACAAAGCTGAGCAACTGTGTATTCTATGCTGTGCGTTAAATGCTCCGCATTTACTTGCAAAAATTACACTCTTTTCACGTGGCGTTTTAAGCAAGAAAACGAAATCGAAGGCCAAAATAAAAAGTGTCATGCACACGTTCATATCAAGTTCTACCTAAGTCCCAAGTTTCGTGGCCGATCACTGTCAAGAAAAAAACCAACCAACGGCTGCTCGCACAAATTCATATAGCCCTTGCAAACCAAAGGCTTATCAAGTGTAAAAAAAAAAAAAAAAAAAAAAAAAAAAAAAATTCATGGACGGAAAGGTATTATGCGTCTATTGCAGTCCTTCTTTGTATCAGAGGACAATAGATACATCTACCGTGCCGTTAAACAACGCACGCATCGCTGCTACAAAGCATAGTGTTGCTGAGGAAAGACATCCCACACGTGACTGCTAATTGCTGCTGCACAAGTCATAGACATGTATCTTAGCAACGCTTTTCCGCACTTCCTGTGTATACAAGAAACCTGCTCATTTTTCACTCTCAATTTAAACGAAAAGTTCGACATTTTGGCCAAAAAAATCAAACCAAAATTATATTTGACACCATTGCAACCCTTTTAACATCATTAAATTGAACTAAATTAAATTAAATTAAATTCCTACATTACAGAAATATCTAGGCGAAAGTTTATAATCTACCCAGCAGGCGTTCTTTTTCTGTTTCACCACAAACATGAGCGGAAGTACCCTTTTTGACTTTCTTGCAAAAACAAACAAACAAATAATAATAATAATAATAATAACAATATATATATATATATATATATATATATATATATATATATATATATATATATATATATATATATAAAACAAGCATGCACAAGGACATGACCGAGCCGAGTTACCAAACAAGTAAAGAGAGAAAAACTCTGAAACGAATACTGTTTGGCCAAAAAATGAAGTATGTAAAATGCATTTCATTCGCATTTGCTAACCGAAAAGGGATGTCGGAGAGGTCGGACGATTCACGTATTTACCGACATTTAGACAATTTTTTGCAAAATTTCTAAAATTCCACCATTTCGACATTTTCTGTCACTTGCGAAAAAAAAACGAAGTCCAGGTGGCGAAGCACCTAAGAAACTTTCGATTAAAATTTTATAACTATTTGAAAAAGACTGAGAGAAATGAATGGTTTGAAAATTCAGTTATTTACTATTATTTATTCCAATTTTTTGCCAAACTTCAAAGTTAGGCCATTTCGGCGAAAACAAATCATAGCCCTGTAGGCTATCCCCTGGGGAACATCCCTGCGTAACATCTGAATGAATGGTGTAAAACTGTAGGAGTAGCATTTTAAAAATGGGTCTAAACGGGCACAAAAGTGCCGCCATTTTGTCAGTTTTTCGTCAATCGTCAAAAAAGTACTAGCCAGGTGGGGGACCACCCAGGGAACATTCCTGCGTAATATCAAAACGATTGGAGTAAAACTGGAGGAGGAGCAGCATTTTAAAATAAAGAAAAGGTTTAACATACGCACATACATTTAAGCCCCCATTAACGCGACCGATAGCTGACGTCTATTGAGCTTACTTGTTGAGCTCCTCGTAGCAGGAGTCACACACTCGGACTTCCCTTTCGATGCCAAAACGCGGGATGATGGAGTTCTTAGACGAGCACTTGGAGCAGAACACCTGGCCACAGTTCCTGCAGTGATGCTGTCAACAACAACGCCAGCACCGTTAACATTTACCCTTTTTCCAATGGCACTTCACACGCTTTGGATGAAGAAACGTGATAGCATGTAAGTACCCAATAAATACACACACACATCTCTCTCTCTCTCTCTCTCTCTCTCTCTCTCTCTCTCTCTGTTTGGAATTTCTCTGTTCAACAGTTTTTTTTTATTTCGTCACAACAGTTACAGACACCCCGGATAACTGAATTTTTGCGTAAATAGCCTGATGCCTGAACAGGAAAACGGACGAGTAAGCGTGTGCGCGATGTCTGAACGGCAAAAATGCACGAGCAAGCGCGTGCGATGTGCCGATGCCTGAGTTCAATCGCATTAGCCGCGCAACTACATTACACTTTAACTTTTCTTTTTTACTTCATGTTGGTAAAACATCGTGTCAGTTCTTTACTTAATCTCTCTCTCTCTCTCTCTCTCTCTCTCTCTCTCTCTCTCTCTCTCTCTCTCTCTCTCTCCTCTCTCTCTCTCTCTCTCTTCCTCGTTTCTCTCTCTCTCTCTCTCTCTCTCTCTCTCTCTCTCTCTCTCTCTCTCTCTTCCTCGTTTCCTCTCTCTCTCTCTCACTGCCGATGCCCCCTGGATCCTGGTTAGGTACGCACCTTTCTGTTGAAGGTGGAGAAAGCGGTCCTGCACCTGTGGCAGGTCTCACCATCCTTCCACTCGGGCGCCTTCTCGGCCATGAACATGGCGTCGGACTCACGCAGAGCCGGAAACTGGTAGCCTACAACACAGTGTGAACAAAACTGATACCCTTCAAAAAATGTCAACAGAACTGATACCCTTCAAAACTTGTCAATAAAACTGGAACCTTACAACACAATGTCCACAGAACTGATACCCTACAAAAGTGGCAATAAAACTGGAACCTTACAACACAATGTCAACAGAACTGATACCCTGCAAAAATTGTCAATAAAACTTGTACCTTACAACACAATGTCAACAGAACTTATACCCTACAAAAATTCAATAAAACTGGTACCCTGTAACACAATATCAATAAAACCAAGGTCTGTGTGAAGAATAAGTGGAGATTTGCGCCTATACCCGTGTGAAAATTAGAAAACTGAACGACCTCGGACACGTTTTTGTACATTCTCTGCCCATCTGGATAGGCCCAGAGGATCTAGTTTCTATTTCTGCGTGCTTTTGTAGTTCATGGATAACCCAAAGGCCACACAAGATTATTTATCTACGGGGAACATCTTGCAATTCTGGAAAATATCTTCATAATTTCATTTTCAATCTTTTAAACCAAAATGACACAAACTTTTAAGCTTACTTTCATCTAACCACATCTTTGTTTGTACTTTAAGCACGAAGTGGAAAATATTTTACATGCGGCTGTTCCAAAGTTGACGCGTTTACTTTTCGCAGTTAAATGCGGGTTTCAAGCACACCAAACGGATTGGATAAACAACACTAAAACTACAATATATCTATAAGAACAGTAACTTAAAACAAAACCGCTTCCTAAAAATTATATAATTAACATGAAACAAAAAGATTTACCGTCGATATCTCTCCAAAACTCATCATCCCACAGATCCATCATGAAGGACGACAATAGACAAATTTGTATCTTACTCCAACGAACAGTACTGACGCAACAATTAACTGTTCTATATAACCATTAATTAGTCACAAAGTATTTTTTGCTATATGTGTAGTTTTTCTACATATAGCATTTTGGCCATAGCCTCAGAGTCCTTGTCGACGTAACCGAGTCATTTTCAACACAAGCGCATCTAGAAATAACACTGTTCTTTCACAACAACATGGAGTCGCTCTGATGACGTCTGCGCTGACAAAAAACAACGCTGAGAATATTCTTGAAGAACTTCACAATTTCATTCAGGTAGCAGAGAGATTTCATACATACGTGCTTCGTAGTTGACAGGCAAAACAAGTGAGAGTGTCACCATGACAACAGCTCAATTTCGAGTAATTACCAGCACAGGGAGTAAAATGACAGTGTTTTTTCACAAGAGAGCAATAAACCAACAGTTATTATGACTGCATGTAGTGGCTTAATTATAGCTAATTTAAGTCCACTGTTATGAGTATCTTTTTTAATTGACGAAACGCCAAAATAAATGCCCTCTTACCATTCATTATTTCCAGCATTAACCCAGACCTAACACCGTATTATTTAAAATAAGAATTCTGAAGTAAATAAGAAACCATATATTTTCTGGTAGGCTATTCCGAAATAGACTACCGATAAATCGAATGTCACAGAAATCGAAATTTTTCATTATTTCATCATTTTATGTTGCAGACTATATAAACAACTTCTTTTCTTTCCTTATAAATAGAAAACTACAAAAAAAAAAAACAAAAAAAAACAGAAAGAAATATTTAAAAAATTCTCAATTTCAATAGGTTATTCAATACTAGACCACCAACATTTTAACAAAAAACCAATATAAATTCAATTTTTCAATATTTTTGTTTTCCTTTCGCCAAAAGATACGAATTTACATTGTTCAACTTAATTTCACCCTTTGTATAAGAAGAATGAAGCATTACTGATTTCTGTGACATTCGATTTGTCGGTAGTCTATTCCAGAATAGCCTACTGGTTCTCGGGGGTGGAGGACTGGGAGGAGGTAGGACCATTCGCCCAGTCTCCAATAAAGCTGAGGGAGTGGAGTTAAGCGTTATCATGTTTATAACGCTTCACAAGGTCATATTAGTTGTGATCAAAAAGGAAAGAACTGCAGCAATCAGCAAGATGCAGCAATCAGCAAGATGAGGCATTTTCTCTTTAACATGCAAGTCTTACAGCTACCCCATTATGTCAACCCCTCATATAACGACATGGCTTAAGCCATAAAGAAGGTCTACATCCGGCAGAAAAGCACTCCTTTTGTGTCCCAAAATATAAGTCTGCATCGATACGACGAAATCTCCATGCATACTGGTAAAGGCAAATTCGAAAAAAGACTGCTTTTATGTCGTTGCATTCAAGTGAACTGTAATTTATAATGACACCCAGGAAATTAAGCTCCTTAACATAGAAGATAAAACCTATCGTTTAAAATTCCATGGGACACTCCTCCTGCAATGTTAATACACTTGCCTGTAGCATAGATAAATATAGGATATAACGACACTCGAGAATAACGACCCTCGGATATAACGACATAAGTTCCATGGTCCCGTGGATGTCGTTACAGCAAGGCTTTGCTGCATTTTTTTTACATGTATGAAACTCATAAAGATTGTTCTTAATACTGAGTTGCTTTGAGAGTGCAACTTACGCCGTTGTCTATTAGGTTCTTCCCTATAGGCACTTGAGATAACACATCCACGGTATTTATTATGACCCAGCATCTACCAGGGCTGTAACGACTCAGTGTTTCATGCTGACGTCACAGATATCACTAACAGTATAGATTTTTACTTTGCTTTTCTCCTCGATTACATGATCTTTGTAGCCACGATCCAGGATCCACCACCTTTTTTTCAAGCCAATTCGCGACGTGTAACTACACAAAAAAAGTTTCCCCTTACCTCCAGCGTTGAGTCCTGGATTATTGTAAAGCAGTTTTGACGCCATTGTATCCAAAATTACTCAAATCTATTTATATACTAGACACGCGTTCACTTTATGTTTTGTTTTTGTTGTTTTTTTTACTATTATTTAAAAAATATTTGACAGGTTTAATCCTTTCTTAGTTTCAGTTTTATCTTTATGTTGAAGATACCTTTCATCAACAAAGCATTTATTTCTACTGTAGTCTTTATACTGCGACTCCTTTTCTATCATTCATTTAGTCAGTGTTAACAAATGAAGGACCGCCTATGACGTCATAATCACATGTTATTATGACTCATGAGAGCTTTGTAAGTTACTTCTTTTTCTCAGGAAAGCGTTATCAATAGCAGGCCTGTCAAACAGCTGATTGTACAGAAGTGAGATCGATCATATATCCTTGTGACTGAATAACACTTTCTAATTATATCTTCTGAAGTTGGAAAGTCAGTTGTAATTGTTTTTGACTGGATCTACTAGCTCGGAAAAGTACCGCAATGCAATTCGATTTACTACCGGGTTTCCTATCTGCAGAGAAGATGAAGTGAAGAAAAATATATGAAATCTTATTTTTTGGTCATATAATTCATCCCAAAAAACACATTACCTCGGTAGCTTTTCAGTTTACAACCGCTTGGGAATACTGAATGTCATAAATTAACTTTCTGCACTTCGCAGGTGAATCAATAGATAAAGTACTGCTATTACCCACTTGAAGCTGGCACCCTCAAACATGTATGGGTATAATCACACGCACACCAATACAGTGCTCGCATGAAGAGAACCGATTGCGTATGGCCTATGAACAGTTAGAAACCTTTCAACAGCGTAAGGTTCTGCTTGGTGGTGACAGCCAATCCTTGCAATCAGCGTTGATATCAAATTCACTAAATTTAACAAGACTGATAGATCAATACTACTTCCTTTCCACATGTACAGCTTGTGGTTTTCCTTGCAGTAAATAAAGTGGATTTTCGCTATTAAAACATTTTGTCAAACATTTTGTAAAAAAAAAAACTGCAAAACCAAATGCAGTTTTTATGAGATCAGACAATAAAACACACAATTAGAAGGATTTTTTTTATAAATCACAGAACCCAACCCCTAGGGACAATCCCTATGGTTGGACTTTAACGAGACATATCTCACCGCTAACAAGCCCACCCGAACTATTAAAGCACCTTTCGGCCAAGACAACATGTAAATGTTTAATGCACAGCACACATGTAACGTACGTCAGTGCCCAGCATCAAACAACAGATCGCACATTAGTGACAATGGAAGAGCGCATTCGGCAATTGAGTTTTTTTATTATTATTCTGACTAACAATGGCGTTTTGTGGCAACCAGAAAAACCATTGCAAAGTCTTGGTGATATTTATTTTGTTTATATATCTGTGTGTGTTTGCAAAAGCAGCACAAACTAGACAGAATTCCGCTAGATAGCGGAATGGCCAACTTGCAGAAACCACTGAAGAAGAATATTTGTATTAAATTATGACCGAGAAGCTCAAAGTCACCCAGCACCAATTCTTTATCGTCATTTTAGCCCAAATGATCGAAAATGAACCCCAAATCGTTCCATCTCTAACCGTTTTCGAGATAATAGTTAATTTCCGGTTTTTGACCTTGGCCGTGACCGAGATGGTCAAGGTCACCAAGGGGGAGACGGTTAGCTCAGTCGGTAGAGCGTTGGTCTCGCAATCCTAAGGTCCCTGGTTCGAAACCAGCCAGGGGTGGAAAGCGGAGGATTGGCTTTCGCTCAAATTGCCTTAGCTAGACGACTGCACAACAAAATTCACCACCACGGAATTCAAAATTAGCACAAATGAGTCTTCCGGCCATCCCTTTTTGAAAAAAAGGTCACCAAGGTACCTCTTATGCAACGTTACTCAGGTCCAAAGGGTCGAAAATGAGCCCAAAATCGCTTAACCGTTTTCGAGATGATAGTCAACTTCACGTTTTTTTTTATCTTAAACGTGATCGAGGTCAATTTCACCGAGGTGCCTCTTGAGTAAAGTTGTTTATGCCCAAACGGTCGAAAATGAGTTCAAAATCGCTCTGTCTACAACAGTTTTCGAGAAAATAGTCTACTTCCGGTATTTGACCTTGACCGTAACCGAATTTTGTAACCGAGGTCAAGGTACCGCTTATGTAACGTTGTTGAGGCCAAAAGAGTCAAAATGGGCTCCAAATCGCTCTATTTCTAACCGCTTTCGAGATAATAGTCAACTTCCGGTTTTTGACCTTGACCTTGTAATAAAACAAGCCACCATCATCGAGAGCCTCCAACCGGAAACGGCGATGAGTCGGTTTAAAATAATGTACGATCCGACTGTGACACTGTGAATAGTGCAAAACGATTTGTTACAGCTCAACCTGACGGGGACTCCGGTCGGGATGGCAACTTAAACCAAAGGTTTAAGTATTGTCTAAAACACGTCCAAAGACTGAGTCCATCGTCAAGCTTTTTTCACTCTTCTTATAGCATTGCCTTTTGAGTAGCAAAGTACGAAGTATGTGTCTGTGAGCCACATCACACCTACGTAACATGAAACCGCAGTTACCACGCTTCGCTAGCATTCGGAATTCAGTTTATATCAACGTGACATTGACCTTTAACCCAAGGTCACCCCAACCTAATCTGGTTGTGACACCTTTTACATTCAAGTTACAAACAAATTTTTGTTGAAATCTGTCCCGCCGACCTTGAGATATGGTGTCGAAAAGGAACAGTAGTGCAAAATTTTAGTCTCACAGTGACTTTGACCTTTGACCCAAGGTCATCCCAACCTAATCAGGTTCACCACCTTTTACATACAAGTTACAGACAAATTTTGGTTGAAATCCGCCTAGCAAACCTTGAGATATGGTGTCCAAAAGCAACAGATGTGTAAAATTTCAGTCTCACACTGACCTTGACTTCTGACACAAGGTCACTCAAAGGTAATCCGGTCACGATCCTTCCCCACACAAGTCACATACCAACTTTGGTTAAAATCCGCTCAACTGAATTTGAGATATCGTGTCCACAAGAAAGCTTTACACACTTTACAATCAAGCTAAAAAATTTAAAAAATTCGCACTTTACAATCAAGCTAGAAAAATTAAAAAATTCGCCAAAAATCCCATTTTTAACGACCCGCCAAAAAATTGGCGCGTATCAAGCTACGACCATGGGGTGAGTCCTGTTAACCAGGGTTGGCATGTTTCTTCCATGGAGGGAAAACCATGGTTTTTTTTCCTGGTTTTTACCCATAGGGAAGAAATACTTTCTTCCCTCCAATTTCAGGGAAGAAATGGAAGAAACCTTAAAAGGTGTAATGTTTGGAATTTATTTCAAATAATTTGCTTAAGCTACACTCGGAGTAATTCTTTAATAGGTGCGAATTCACATATCAAACTTCTGTGTAAAAAATAGGATTAATAGGGATTAGATAAAGGGCCGTGAGTGCCATCATGTCCGCTTTTTATGTACTCTGGAAACATGTGAAATTTTGCGCGAACGCGATTTGGAAAGGGACGCGAATCCACATCTTTTTCTTTCATGTAAAGAAAACAAAGGAGACACGAATGCACACATAAACTGGCCAATGATAATTATAGAAATTTAGACTCTTGTTTCAATGTGTGTTGGAAAGCTGGGTATGCTGTAAATAGTCTTGAGTACTTTTGATCAAGTGTTTAAACTTTGACTTTGTGTATGAGAAATTAGTGTACCATTTTGTTTGCTCTTAATGTGCCAGTGAAAAAAAAGACAAAGGCTGTGTTTACCTTAAATAGGGGGATTAAGTATTAAGATTAAAAGGGTATAAGAAAAGGGTGCTGCGGCAGCACATTTGCAAAGCACATAGTATAAGATCATTATTTCTTCATTGTGTTTTGGTGTTACCATGTATTTTTTTCGTTTGTTTCTTTTTCGTTTGATAGTACATTAGAACACACTAAATATTGGTTCTGTAAAGTCAACAAATAGATAGTACGTTGCATTGATGTTTTCTTGACAAAGTAGGTTTCTTCCCATTCTTCCCACTTTCTTCCTTTTCTTCCCGGAAGAAAGGTATTTCTTCCAGTTTCTTCCCTATTTCTTCCCAGGGAAGGGAAGAAATACCTTTCTTCCCGGAAGAAAACCAACCGTGCTGTTAACTATCAGACCAAATGGCCTACACATCTAAGAGGAATGAGTGGTAACAGACAGACAGACGACCGGCCAGACAGACGGACAGAGCCCAATCCATAAGCCCCCATTAAGACCTGGTTGGGGCTAATAAATTCGCAATAATGTTTTTTCTTTGCATTCTGGAAATAAAATCAAAGAAATTACAGAAATACTGTCAAAGAAATGGCTAATCATCTGAACAGAAATTGCTAATCATCTAAACTGGCTCGTGTTGATCTCACAATGAAAAGTCATGAACACTCCTAATAATGTAATTTAAATCAAAGAAATATTACTTGTATTAACACATGATAAAACCATTTGTGTTACTTCTAAAAAATGAAGTTTTTGTATGAGATTCCTTTACATTAGGTGTTTAGTTTGAATTTATACAAAACTAAATGCAATTAAATAATTTCAAATTCTGGTGTATCTGAGGTATTCAAATAAACTATAATTTGTTTTCTGGTCTAATTTCTCATTTCCTTTCAATACAAAAAAATGCAGCAACAACTGCAATTAAGCCATATCATATATTTTTTGGTAAAAAGCTTGTTGCACAAATAGAAATAATGTATATTTAATTGGTATATTAGAAGAAAAAAACATCTAAATATGCGAAAGGAAATTAACGTGCAAGATTACGCGCGAAACAAATTTCCAATCCAAAGAAAAAAATAAATTTCTTTCGCACCACCATGCGAAATAAATTTTTGGCCTAGCACGAACCCAGGTTTTATGTAACGTTGTTTGAGCCCAAAGGGTCGAAAATGAGCTTAAAATCACTCTGTCTATAACCGTTTTCGCGATAATAGTCAACTTCAGGTTTTCCAACTCGACCGAGAAGGTCAAGGTCACCCAGGTACCTCCTATGTAACGTTGTTCAGGTCCAAAGGGTCGAAAATGAACCCAACATCGCTCTATCTCTAACCGTTTTCGAGATAATAGTCTACTTCCGGTTTTTGACCTTGACCGTGATCGAGGTCAAGGTCACCGCGGTACCTCTTATGTAACGTTGTTTAGGCTCAAAGGTTCGAAAATGAGCTCAAAATCTCTAACCGTTTTCGAGATAATGGTCAACTTCCGAGACAAGTCAGCTTACCGTTAACGGCACAGGAGGTCACGTGACCTTTGACCCTCAAAGTCGAGATTCAGGATGGAAAGTTACCCCCTACTGAGTACGTTTTATATGTTCAAGTTGGGATATGAGCACTTGTATGGTTACTTTTCGTGCTTTGCGTTTTGAAAAATATTCTGACCTCACTTTGACCTTCAAAAATATCTGCACACACCTGACAGCACACCATCTTGAACCGTTTACTATTCCCTTGATATCATATTTTACCAAGAAATATCTATCACACATTGTTGGTTAAAATCAATAGAAAAGAAAAAGATAATATCTCTCCGTCAGCTCATCTTTTAACAGCCATGGATCAATTCCTCGTAACTACACAATGACCTTCCAAGTGAGAAGAAGGTCGACGCGGCCGTTTGCGAGACCCGCTGCTTCTTCTTTCAATGTGCATTTTGGAATGGAAACCAAATTTTTAGTCAAACAAGTATAGATGCCGGAAGTCACAGCCTTCTGATATTTTTGCTCACAAATTACACTGACTTTACCGAACAGTGCCTTTGATGCATGGGTTACAAACTGTAACTCTTGTTATGTTGCTAAACACATCAAGTAGTCTCCAGCTGTCAGAACGCTCGAAAGCTTCTACCTCAAAAGCCAGCGTTTTGGGGTCTAGTTTGTCAGTTAACTCATCCATATCAACCTTTTATTCGTCAGTCCATACTGACCTGAATCTTTTAGGCTACCAAAACTTTGTTGAAAAGAAAAATGAACGGCTGCTTTTCTCCACAGCCCAAGCACGGATTATAATGTCTCTATTACGTATACAATACAAGAAGATATTCCCCATTGTCTGCGGTGGTGGGTGGTGGAGGGGGAGGGGGGTAAATGATGCCCTAACTACGAATTCCATCAAGAATACGAGCGAAGGATCCAGCATAAATTTTTGGGACATCCTGTCCCCGTAACTTTGAAAAATCCGGTGACTGGTGGGAAAATTGAGGAACCGGAGGAATATGGGCGAAGCAACTTTTATATTTCAAACTTTCGAGCAAACAAACACACAGTGAGTATTTATTTTGCTATTAGTTTGCTACTGCCTTTAAATTAATTTATATTTTTTCTCTTCTGTTGCCAGAACAAACAGGACCAGAGCTGAAACAACGCCATCAAATTCATGTATCTTTAAGTCATTCAAAGGCGTGGCGGTTAGTAGCTTTTTTTTCACCCGCTCCAAGGATCTGCAATCAGCCCTTTACGCCCCGCCTCCCCCCTCCCCCCCCCCCCCCCCACAAGGCCCAGAAGAGAAACAAGGCAGACGACCAACCTTCGCTCTTCATGATGTTGTACACGTCCGTGACGACTTTGTAGCTAGTTTCATTCCTGAACGCGTGCGACCACACCTGGATCAGCTCACACATCTTCCCTCGTACGGGATCCACTTTTTTCTGTAACACAAACACGAGGCTTGACTACAAGAGTCGGCCAATGACATCTTAAAAATGCTCACTTTACCACTCAGGAATGATATGAAAATATTAGAATGTTACCAATAAGATAACAAATGTAATCAATTTAACCCCCCCCCCCCCCCACCGCGCCAACCGCACAGTAAATTTAAAAAAAAAAAACAAAAAAAAACACAATTATCCAAAGCAAACTTGAAACAGATTCTTAATGTCCTGATACCGCTGAAAAACGACCCAACGTGACCAGAAAAGACTTCCCCATCCCCCCCCCCCCCCCCCCATCAATGCAACCCATACCACCAACCCGGAACGAAGCCCACCTGAGAGACTGGGTGCGTCAGGGTTTCTACCTCTTACGGGCTATTTTTTAACGTCTCTCTGAAAGGCCCCCAGACATATCAAGGTTCCACCATCCGTCTTGCTTTGAGAAATGCCAAAGTTGTTAATTTACTTTCCCAAAGTTTTCTGCGTGTTATTTACCTGTGATGTTTCCTTGAAAAAATCCATGAATTCTTTGGTGGCGATTTCATTATGAATGTCTGTCCCACAATTCTTCACAATGGATTCCAGGACCTGCACCAATCAGAAAGCGTCTCACATGCCGCTGCGCTTAAATCACACGCACGAAGCTTGACAGAAATATCTTTAAAAGCCTATGTCGTCGAATACAGCGTTGTGCTGGATAAATTAGTGCACTATGTATTTTATAATTCGTGGTTCGAGAAAAACAAAATTAGGCAAAAAAAAAATAATAATAATAATAACTAATAATAAATAGAACAACAGAAAATTCTACTTTCACTTATTGCTGTAATGATATTGCGTATCCACTCAGTTGGAGTGATCAAGGTGTCCGGCCCACTAATTCCCATCTACGTCACCTCCCAAACGTATGGAACACATTGTCCACACTTATTCATTAGTTTTCTATGGTTGTGCTTATGTATATATATGCTGGGTAATGATTTTCCGTTATGAGGAGAGTACGCCACTATTAAACTATTATAGCATATTATTCTGTAGTTAATTTATATATTTTTAATGCCAACTAAATATATCAAACTTTTGAGCCGTATTGCAACTTATTTACATGTAACAAAAAGAGATTAGTACCTGAAGGGCAAACATTGCCACGTGCGGATTGTCATTGGTGATTTTTCTTTTTATGGCGCTGACGGCATACTTTGCTCTGAACAAAGATACACGCACATGCAGTATGTATATTTATGCCATAATTTTGATTCAAACTAAAAAATAATGTGTAGGTTTCCACTTATAGATAAGATTAATTTGCTTCATTAAAAATAATTTTTAGCGTTCATAAAGATATGGGCATTTTAGGTTGTCTACGTTCAGAGTTATTGTCTTACGATTCGGGTCTGTTGTTTAACTATCTCTGGTTCAGAACTCCAGACAAGCTTAAGTTCATAATTCTAATTTCACTAACACGTCATCGGAAAATAAAACCTGTCGAACCTATCGTTTTTTCGTTATAACTTTTTTTTCTGCTTTATCTACGCAACAGCTTATATACATCACAGAGTATCGAGCTCATCTTACGTTGCATCACCCTGTCTGATGGCGTCACATATCTGGAGGATAGAATCCCAATCCGGTTCTAGCAACAGCTGGCTCGTCGCTTTCTCTGCAACGCAAAACAATTCCCAGTCAATAAATGACTAAACAATTAAAGAAACAATAACGCGCGTAATGATTTAACAAATTCCTTGATAATTTATATCTGCGATCTGTTACCTATTTTTACCACCCGGTCATTTAATTCGAACCATTTTTACGCAATGCAGGCCAACGACTTTTCCCTTAATGCTAGGTACAAACTCTTGCTATTGCATAACTTATCTTTAACATCGCATATCCATTCACTTATTTCTGCGAGTACTTACCCAAACTTCTATCAAACACGGTGGTTTTACTACTGAACATTGTCCTCACTTTCCCAAATATCTGTCAAAAACAAAATGTTTAAAATGAGCCATAACATCAATTAATTGGTACATTAAGATTCCGCTGTCGCTCAACGATTGGAGACTACAGACCATCACAGATATGAAGGTAACCAAAAAACGTGAGCATAAACAAAACGTTTGAGTGTGAACTGATTTTAAATCATAACCGGAAAAACATATCACTGCGTTGTTTGCACTCGTTATTACTGGCAAGCAGTGCATCTGCTTCAATGATTTAAATTAGAAAATATGGAATTAAATTTATTAAAGAAGGCAGGCAACACCATAAGAGGTACACATCTAAAGTATGGTGATGCACGAGTTTGCAATCATGTTTTGACATAATAATGGGTCACACGTTCTCCAATCTGTGTCAAATACAATAGCAACCGGCGAGCTCAGCCAAGGCATAACTCCACCAAATTTGAAGCTGATCCGACGTTTCATCTGCAGTTACAGCGATGACGCGTTTTCATGCTTAGACGCCATATGACGTCATACACGATATACATTGCGAACCCTCTCGGACGAAGGTGTCAAAACTTTATTGGAATGTGGGAAAATATATTCCCAAACACTATTATTATAATGGCTTTCTAACACAAAAGGAGCGCTATATCTTTATTTCAAAGTGATTTTGATGCATTTCTCCATTGACTTCTATGTGTGTGAGTTTCTCTGCTCCTACGTTTCTCCCCCTAAAACTGCAGTCTTTTTTTTTTTGCGTAAATCTCGTAGACGAAACTGTACACCCGCTTATTACAAAATTTATTTTCACTTTTTCTTGCAATAAACAGTGCTGCCTGTATGTAAACAAATGCCAAATATTGCGGAAGGTTTGTGGTTATTTCAATATTCTTTTAAGAAAACGTAACACAGAGGTTGCATATCATTGCCATAATACTTTCAAGACGCTTACCAAACGATAACAGGTTGTCCAGCGACTCGGCGAAGGAAAAAATAAGGAAAGCCCCCAAAAATAAGGAAAATCGACTCATAAAATAAGGAAAAAATAAGGAGCTTTACACCAGTGTAAAATAAGCAACCAACATTTTTTTGGTGTTTAACGTCCTGTTCACCAACTATACCTCGTAACATGATTTGTTACGCGAGCTGTATCACTCAACATTCCGTACAACATTATAGCTGAGCATAATGTGGAACAACTTTATTGCTTTAGAAAGTTAAACATGCTACATAAACAGAGCATTGTCATATACAAAACAATTTTAAAGATTGCATGATAGATGTTATAGGTTATTTATCACTTCCATAATGTATCAAACACTCGTCCATAAAGGCAGCGATATTTTTAATTGCATAGACGACACTACCGATTAGCGAACCAGCCCTACCTCTACCAAAAGTAGCCTAATTTCTGCATACGTATTTTATGAATTGCCCCTAATCGGCTTATTTTATTGAAAAATACTTACAAAATAACCATTACAATGTCGCTTAAATTGTCAAATGATCAATTAAAACTCCTTTAAGCTCATGCATGGTCAAAAAGAAAACTGCTACAAATAACTGCTGCTATGGATATACTACCAATTGTACCAATTAACTTTAGTAAATTTATCCAGTATAAAAACTTAAAGTATATTACTGCTATTAATCTGATTTCACTCAGTAATACTAAGTAAGTAATTGATGAAACACGAACTATGGTAAAGAAAATAAATGCTTAAAATAATTGCTATGTAAGTAATACCAGTCATTATCAATACAATTCAGAAAATTATGCAACTCTCAAAGCACTGTATGTACACCGATTCAGTTTCAATCTTCTTCAGCAAATTTAAGCATTTTCAAAACTCCTATACTGTATGTGCTATTTACCTGATTTTAACCAGTAAAACCCACCAGAAAGACTTCAAAATGTTACAAATGCACTTTAATAACAATATCTACAGACACTTTATAAAGTACAAAAAAACGTCTGATACTGTAACTGCTATTCATCTGATTTCACTCAGTTACACCCACCAGACGTACATCAACGGAAGCATAAAACCTCTTCTTGCCCCCATGGTCGAGTTTTCTTATTTCAACCTTTGTTTGCTCTCCAATCATTAACTCGTCATTGTCCAACTGATTTTCGCGGCTTCAGATGTCTATCAGATGTAGCTTGTGTCCTGCTATAACTTCAAAGTGAGGTGGATGCAAGAAATGTGACAGGAAAGCCAAACTGTGCTTTTCGCTGTATAACAAATGGACCACAGGAGCTTGTGTTTGGAATAACTTGAGAAATTCCTGGAAAGGGGGAATGACTGTTTGCAGAAAAAAAATCTCAGATAGTGTGGATTTCGTCTGAAGCTTCGCGCATAATCTTTTGCACGCTTAGTTTTTAAGAGGCGTGATTTCTTTTTTAGCAAACTAAGGAAATGCTTGCGAAGAAGATTCCACTGTTCCACAAACTGGGTTATAACGTCAGCATGTGTTTGCCAGAACACGTGAACACGTGTCACAGAAAAAAATCGATATCTTTTTCTAACTGTTGAAAGGGTAATCTTCCCTTCTAGCTGAAGACAATTTGAGGAAAGAGTGGATATCAACAGCAAGTTTGTCTACCCTCTGGGAATACTCTTCAAAACCTCAGCAAAACTGTTGTGTACCAAGTGAAGATTACAAGTCCCTATATTAACAAGTACGTATTTGTGAAACACGACCAGACCCCAACCGCCCCAAAATTCAAAGGGGTATAACCGAATCTGACCAAAAGGCACATCTGACCAAAAGTACCAAAAGGCACATCTACATGTCGTGACCTTTCATTTAAGCCTATTCTCAATGTTCTACGACTAACAGAACCGAAATATAGCGTGTACAAGCTTCTTTCCCTGAAACCCCAATTATCGCCCATTTTGGTCAATTTGACCACTTCCGGATGACTGAATCCGACCAAAAGCACCAAAAGGCACATCTACAGGTCGAGATCTTTCATTTAAGCTAACTCTCAATGCTCTACGACCAACAGAACGGGAGATATGTCGTGTACAAAAAAGCGATGACGGACAGACACGCCAAACCTATAGGCCCCAATCCGAAGGGTTTGGGCGTAACAAGCCACCATCGAGAACACAGCCCCCAACCGGAAACGTCGATGAGTCGGTTGAAAATTAATGAATGATCCGAATGTGCAAAATTTCAAAGTCTTACAGTGACCTTGACCTCAAAGCCCGGTTGGGAGCTAACTAGACCAGAAAAGCCTGCTCCTTTCAGATGGGAATCGCAAATAGTCTTATTTACGTTTGGTCCATCATTCCCCATCGCTGTCAAATTTTGAACGTAAACATCATCGGTGTTCATTAGATAATCGAATTCGCTACCGTTTTCCCCACCTCATCGTAATGAAACGAGAACGCTCTCTTGCTTCTGTTAACATCATAAATTAACTTTCGTAAAGTAGGGTCTCAAGCCATCAGATATCATGTAAGAAACTTTAGTGCGGGAAAACTTGAAATCCTGAGCAAGAGGGCACTGAAACAGTGCTTAAAAACGTGTTCCCAACACTGTTACAGGCCCTGTAACTGAAATCAGAGGCTACCACTTTTAGATCCCAAATGATCTCTGTCTTAGTGACGTTCGTGTTGTGATGGGTCCACGTCAGTGTTAAAGTGTTCCAAGCTGAAGTACTTGCTCCAACACCCTGAGAACTGGTTAACTGAAACAGCTTCTCTTGTCGGGGATCTGCACAGTTTGTCGAAAACGCAAATGTTTTGTCTCGGAGTGTGCACGAAGCTGCGACAGTCCACCGTTTTCTATAGAAACCAAGCACTTGCAGTATTGGTTAAATTACAAAACAGTCTATTAGCTGCTAGCTCCAAGAAGCGGTACTCTAAAAAGTTTCCGGGCACCGCTTCAAAGCCTCGCTATATAACGATAAGCAAGTCAACTGCGCTCGCTCTGAGGCACCCCTGTGGCTACTTTATGCGTGAATCAACGACCCATAAGTTTTTATTGGCATTTACTAAAGGCCCTCAAAGTACAACGGTAATGATATACAACTTCTGTGTTACGCTTTCTTTAAAAGAAAATAACACGGAAATAACTACAATTCTCCCGCAATAATTGACATTTGTTTGTATACAGGGAGCATACTTTATTACGTGAAAGAGAAACAATAATTTTTGCAATTATCCACCAAAAAACTTTTGAATTCAAATTTTAAAAGAATGTAAAACATAAAACGTCAAATATTGTGGGTATACAAAATAAATTTATACCTAACTTTGCATTTATCAAGTATTTTAGTATATATTCTACAAATAAACTATGACCCCTTTATTTAAATTTTTGGTCATCTGAGTTTGGTCATGTGACATTTAAAGGCCAGAATGTAAACAAACATTTGACACGTGGGTGCGGAAGCTAATTTTTCTGCACTTTTATGAACAAATAAAAAATATACAGCTCACTAAAAATTGTGCCTGTTTTGCAAAAAGGGCATTTTATGCATGAACTTTCAGTAAATGTTTGAATTATTGGGACTGGTATGCAGGATTCGTGCCTCAGAACACATGAAGTTGACTCCTATTAGTGGAACAATAGAAGGCTTCGTAGCTCTGACAGAGAGATATACGATGTTATACAAGTCAGAGCTACTCGGAGCTAATTAGCTGCAACATATTATGACTCATAATCAGAACGCCACTGTGAATTTCGTTGCTTCTAGTTTGTAAATAAACCTGGAATATCTCACGCGAATGCTATTTTCATGCTTAAAGAACACATTTTCTGTTTTCCAGTTAAGATGTGCTGTTCAATTTCATGTTTCTCACCTTGTAGGTAAACTACCAGTAACTTCACTGTTGTGGCGATATTACCGTTTAAAAAGACCCGGGCTTGTAACAAAACAACTCGCAAATCAAGTCCTCTTTAATCTATTCTTCTAGCTTTATTACGTGTGATTAGGAAGGAGCCTTTCGATTAGCACGTTATTACTGTTCCAGAGACAAAAATATAGGAACTGTCACAGGACAAAAAGTGAATGATGACGTCATATGTAAACAGGATGGGCTATTTTCACAGCAGTGTCGAATGGTTCCGCACTTCCACTCGCTGTTATAAAGCAGCTGACCTCTAAGAGAAGATCTCAGTTATGTATAAACACAGAGCGGATGGATATTTTGAAACGTTATTCCCATCTTTTTAGATGTACCATTCTCGAGAAATTCCCAGTGGATCTGCTGAGAAAAACAGGTGTTGTACACAATAGACCAAACCGCGGTAGAGGCTGACTGTTGCATAGCAATGCACTTTCGCCTAGTTAGTGGCCCAAGTAGGGATAGAAGACGGGAACTAGGCCACCTCCTCGCATCCTCCCCCGTCGGTATTTTTTTGTAATTCTTGCATATTAATCCGTTTCAGAGATTCTGAACATTTTTTTTTACCTCTCTCCCTCTCCCCCCCCCCCCCACCCACAGTGGGAAAATTTTGTGATTTTTGCATATTTACACTTTTCAGACGATTCTGAACATTTTTGTTTTTTTACCTCCCGATCCTCCCCCCCCCCCCTCTTATTCATGTGGAGGCATAAGATGTTTAGTCATACCAGTCATTTCTCATCCCATGATAGAATAAGTAAACCTGAATCAGCCTTACGTGTGTGCATCCGTAATATGTACTATGGTCTGGTGGTTTGGAAACTCTTGTCACATGGGCATTACACAACTTATAGAGCATAAAAGGCACAAGACGTAAAAAACATTTGATATCAAAATATTGAACAGTGAACATGTCTGCAGTGAGTGAACAACAACTACCATCTATGGCAATGCCTACAGAAAAGTCTGAGACAATGTCTACAGAAAATTCTATAGCAAAGCCTGAGACAATACCTACAGCAAGGTCTAAGGTAATGCCTATGGTAAAGTCTGAGTTGAAGTCACCACAAATACAACAGCTTCGAGGGCAACCAGAGCTTGGAAAGATACAAAGAGATGAGTTACCAGCTACCAGACCGCCGTTTAAAAAGCGAAAAATTAAGGTAGACAAGACATATATTTAATATTTTTATTGTTACACTTTGAAGACAGCGTTTAAATTAATAAAAATATTACAAAGTTTAGTCAAGTAAGTAAAGTGTTCTTTATCTATGTCGCTCTGTTCCCCCTCACTGTCCACATTACTTTTTCCGTGACCGCTGTTATCGTCCTCCTTCTTACCTAGAAGCTCTTCAAAGAATGTATTTTTTTTCTTATACCCGCCTTTAGTGCCTTTGAATACTCATAATGTTTTTCATCAACAAAGTAATTAAAGTCTTCTAAAATGTTTTCATAATTTTCGCTTCGTTCTAGACGTTGGGTATATTTGAATAGCCTCATAAACAGTTGTTTTAGTTGACGCTTATAAACGGGTCGTAGGTCATTACTTGCTCTTTCACGCGCATCTTCAAGCCCTTGTTCTTCATATTCTAAAACCTTTTCTTGAAATTTGTCATCATGGTCATCATATACTTCTTGAACCATATCATGCCAAACAGAGTCTATTTCTGGTCGGATCGGGGTCCTCTCACATACTAAGCGATCGCGCTACCATTGTGCCTGAAGCTGCAGCCAGAAGTCACACAATAACACTGCATGCGATGGCATCTCTGTCAATTTTACGATGATAAGCTAACAAGAATGTAAATATTGCCTCTATTAAAAGAACAACACTCTACTGAAGTGGGACAATATTACAATTTTGATTTCTTGGGTTTTAAGTTGTTATTATCCCCTGCTGACCTCCGAGGGGATCTTTCTGCTATGCTTAAACGAAGAACGAATGGATATTTTATAAAGTAATTACACTTATTTATGAGCAATATTTTCGCGGATTCTTCAGTGGATCTGCCGTGTAAAAAGGTGTTATTGTGAGAACCCTAGGGTTATTGCTGTCTTTCATTTATAAAAAGTTAGATATTAGAGGGTTTTTAGAATAAGAGCCAAGCATGCTCGGATTTTGGACGCGGTCCTGGAAAATACAATCCCATTCTCTTTCCAGCATAAAAAAATGGTCCCTTCCTCTTCCTGCTGCCAACGACCCAAGAGCTGCTACCTTTTAAGGCAATATTTTTTAGAACAGCTCTGCTACTTTCTTCGTGTTTTGAATACTTTCGTATCGGTTCTTTATAACTAATTTGCGATGAAGTCATGTCCAGATTCCTCCTCGGGCTAGTTCGTTTTTTTTTTCAATGGCTAGGATTCTTTCTGGATCGAATGGACATAAACCTCCGTAAATCCAGGAAAGAGCAGACTTACACAGACTTGTGCAAACTCACAGACTCGTGCAGACCTTTTCAGCCTCACAGCCATTGACAGAATTAGAATACTGTGAGAAGAAAATAGTAAGATAGAAATTATGCTAAATTTGTTGCAGAAAAAGTGGAATAAATTACAAATTTTAGACAAATTTCACCTTTTTTATTGAAGTTAAATTCAGGATTAAAGAAAAGCTGTTTCTAACATTGTACACAACAGACCGAACCGCCGTAGAGGTTGGCTATTGGACAACAAAGACTGATTCTGATTTTAGCCTTAAATTCGAACCAACGGCAGCGTAGCTACAATATGGCAACTGAAAAAAGCGCCACATTCAAGCAGGTCTCTGCATACATTGCGTTTTACCAACCGTTTAAATTTTCTTTATTTTGTATGAATTGCGTCAGAATTATTGTACAGTCATTTAAAAGAAATTGGATTGGTACACTGATTAACAGAATAAGATGAATGAGATGTGAGCGATAATAAGCCAAGTGACACTTTGAGCGTTCCGAATAAAATGCTTTAAAATTTTGTTTCGAATACAAACAAACCGGGAAAAATGAAAGAAATGATGGAGAGATTTCGACTTAATTTCAACTTTCTCTTGCACCAAAGAGCAATTGTGATTTTTGCAACCCGCATGCATTTTATGAATTTTAATGAATTAAAATTCGTTAAAAGTTTTAACAAATAGTTTCAAGTTTCAATTTCTTTTATATTCCGAGTATGGGCTGTTTTTGCTATATTCCACTTACATTTTCTATCATTTTTTAAATTGTGCCTGGTTCCCTCGCAGTCGAAATTCAAAAGTTCTAGCCTACTGGTCTGTACAAGTTCCAGATTGCAAATTTGGAAGGATGTCAGAATAAGAAATTTGACGTAGACAGACCGAACCTACATTACTTGTTTTACTATTGAATATCCTTAGCAGCATATACTTGGGAAAGTATTAGGGCTGTGAACCGGTTCGGAAAAATTAACCGCGGTTTTAACCGGTTTTTTCGCGAGACACGTTATTGGCCAGAAATGGAGTGATTTTACTTATCACGTCAAAAACGTGAGTATAACTTCCTAACCAGGACTTCTGTTTTGCTATGTATACAAATCGATATTTTTCGTAAAAATCAGCAGTTCGAGCATTGAGTTTCTGCTTCAATTTTCAATTAAAATAATTCAGTTTTCAACAATTTCAAATTGTCAAATTCCTTTGGCAAAACATAACAAGGATGTCCAAGGACAGCCCAGTTACCAAACAAGGAGAGAGACAAACGAAATGAATACTGTTAGGCCAAAAAACGAAGTATGTAAAATACATTTAATTCGAATTTGGAAGCTACCCGAAAAGGAATGTTGGAGATGTTTGGTTTTGACGATTCACGTATTTCCCGACATTTACACATTTTTACAAAATTTTTAAAATTCCAACATTTCGGCATTTTTTTGTCATTTGCGAAAAAAACCAGGTGGAGAATCACCTAAGTCCCGGTGGAGAAGCACCTAATAAACTTTCGATTAAAATTTTATAACTAGTTGAAAAAGACTGAGAGATATGAATGGTTTGACAATTCAGTTATTTATTACCATTTATTCCAGTTTTTGCCAAACTTCAAAGTTCCACCATTTCGGCAGTTTTTGGCGAACCGCGAAAAAAATAATAGCCTGGTAGGCGAACCCCAGGAGAACATCACTGCGTAACATCTAAACGATTGGAGTAAAACCGTAGGAGGAGTAGCATTTGAAAAATAGGTCAAAACGGGCACAAAAGTGCTGCCAGTTTGTCAGTTTTTCGTCAATCGTCAAAAAAAGTAATAGCCAGGTGGGGGACCACCCAGGGAACATTCCTGCGTAACATCAAAACGATTGGAGCAAACCTGTAAGAGCGGTAGCATTTAAAGAAAACGTTTAACATACGCACATACATTCAAGCCCCCTATATTGATACGACTAACCCAGTCCGACAAAGTCGGCTGGGTTAAAAACATAGGCATCAGAGATGAAAAGCCCCCAGCCTGCGCCAACAACTCGCAACAAATTAAGTTCAGAGGTTTATAAGTTCGACATTTTTGGGTCGATCAAACCAAAACCTTGACGTTGCACATCTTTTGTTAACATATCGCACGAAAGATCGTGTGTAAAATAAAACGGGAAGCAACGAAACCTATTTTTTGCTTTGCGTTGTGTTTTGCAGACAAATTGCCAAAAATAAACGAATATAAATAATCCAAAAGCGAACACAGCACAAGATTAAAAAAACCCGGAAAAAACCGGTTTTCCATTGTCCAACCGATTTAACCGCGGTTTTCAGGTGAACCGGTTTAACCGCACAGCCCTAGAAAGTATAGTCCTGAATGATCCATAGCTGGCCACCCCCGACTAGGGTCATGATTCCTTCTGTGTTAAAGTACATTGAAGTCGATTTTGGGGTGTTCAGTACAGAAGAGGGAGCCTTCTGTACATAGTCTCACAATCTTGCGTGGCCTATAAGTAATATTGGCGCTACATTTGTATATGAAATACCTGCTTTATATATACGGGGGAGTTTTTTAAAGAAATGTCATATTGCCCATGCTGTTTGTTTACAAACAGTGCATATGACGTCTTTGCACGTCGATGTAAAGACAGCACCTGTGGTAATGCAATTAAGTAAAAAAGAGATTTTAGTTATTGTTTACATCGTATTCAACTAATACGAATTATTTATGTTACGTACGCTATCATATATATATATATATATATATATATATATATATATATATATATATATATATATATATATATATATTAGGTAGGGGTGCGTATCGCGAAAAATTTTATATCGCAATACGTATCGCGATATAGCATTTTATATCGCGATATATCGCGATATTTCCATGTAATAAAAAAAAGAAACTTGTTAGATTTTTGCAACATTTATTCGAAACTTTTATAACAGTCTTGAGTAAAAAAAATCGAAGGCTAAGTGACACAGCTTAGTTTAGCTCTCAATCTAACTAATTACTCTGTGATTATCACGCAAATTTTGCTGTGCATGTATGCAAGTTTTTGTAGCAAGATCGTAGTATTAAGCAGTCGCCCATGAAAAGTATTCAAACTTATTCTTATGTCTCGACTTTACACGGCTTACAAGCAGAATGTACTAAAAAGTTATAGAACTAAAACTCTGTCTTGCGGTAAAGCATGACCACATTTAAAGTATTCGGTGTCTAATATTTACTGTAAACCACCATTCATAAACATAATAAACCGCTAATTTTATATGGTAAAAACGCCGCTAAACAAATTATTCTCCAGACACCGTAATTGTTTTCAGAACATTGAAACTTATCAAGTAGGTCAAAACTAGATCTGAGAATTAGCTGTGCTTAACGTCTCTAAACAAAGCTGTTCTTATAACACATCACATGTTTTTCTTAAGAAAGATGAGCATGTCCACTGTGTCTGGAGTGATGCCTTCTCATACGATTTTGGAGATTAGAAGTACCCCCAGAATACTTGACATCCATTTGGCAATCCTTGGCCAAAAGTTAGGGGTGCGCAATATACACGGAGTTAATTGAAATAATTTTTGTTTACCTCAAATATTTTATTGATGTCATGTCATGTAAAAGTGTAACGTGTGGTAAACTGGTAAATACTATAAACTGCTCAGTCTAGAACCTCATTGAGAAATATAATTTATTGTGTTAAGAGATGCGCTATTTAAGGCGGTTGGTTTGTAAAAAGGGTTGTTGAGACGTCGGAGTGAGTATTTACTTGTAGCTTGTTGCTTATTAAGCCGATTACAAAAGGGGAAGAGGGTGCAGCTTGAGCCATCGACATCTAATAACATAATTTGTCAGTAATAGTGTAGCAATGTAAAACAATAGCACTGATTGGTTGATTTGAGTAATCGAAAGGACGCTTCATAACTTATAAAAAATGTTGAAGCTGATGAGTCTCCATTTGGGGGTGCGCAATAGACTCAGGAATATAGAAATTTTCAATTTTGAGGCCCAAACTGAGGGTGCGCAATCTACTTGAGAGCGCAATATACACGGGAAATTACGGTACTTATCCTTATTTGCACACAATTTTATTTACTTATCCTATTGGAATGTCAGTATACTGCGTACTCGAAACCATTGCACATGTAAGACTAACAACAGAGACAGTAAAAACAAAACAAACAAATCGGAAAAACCGGTATTTGGAAATTTCTATCGCGAATATCGTATCGCGAAAAAATATCGCGATATATCGACGTACCGGTTAATATCGGCACCCCTAATATTAGGCATTATCGGGGCCAGGCACCCATATATTATATATATGGCATTAGCGGGACCATATATATAATTTTTATTTTTAATTTTCTAATGTATTTTTTTTATAAATTTTGAGTGGTTTGATTGAAAGTCAACAGATGTAATATAATGTATAAAATTAATAATAATAGTTATTCAGCTATATATAAGATATAAATTCGATATTTTATGGCATTCTCGCTAATGACTATTATATACAATATATAATGTATACAACACAAAGTACTAAAACTTTAAATATATCAAAAATAGAATATTTTGGAGTGCAAATGATATCCTAATGTTAATTCTGTACAACAACATTAAAATTGTAAGATTTCAACAAATATGTCACACATAGTACCGAAGTCAAACTTATCGGGACCGGTTGTTGGTCGCGATAATTTCCCGGTCCCGCTAATGCCTAAATTAAAAGACAATCCGTCCCGCTAATGCCGAAATAATATATATATATATATGTATATATATATATATATATATATATATATATATATATATATATATATATATATATATATATATATATATATATATATATATAGCCTCTGCCAATTTCACCTACTAACTTATAGAGGTGTGACGGTTCGTACCGAGAACCGAAAACCGAAAAGCCCAATCACGGTTTCGGTTCGTTTTTTTTTTTCTTTTTTTTTTTTTTTTTTTTTTGCTATTTATAACAAGATAATTCATTAATTTGGTAATGTTATTTTAGTTCTTTCAGTATAGTTTAGTTTTAATATACGTATATCACATCGGACAAATCAACAAACATATTTCACACACTTTTATGGAACCTATGACGAATTCCATGCGTTTATTATGGCTACATGTGAGTCTGCCAGTCAATAACAATGTAAATTCTTGTGTAAGTAAGCTTTGAGGTAATAAATATAAAACATTACCGTCAGGGTTCGCGCTGGGTTCTCAGGAAAGTGAGTCAAAAAAGGAAAGTGTAACTCAGTTGGGTCCAGAAAAACTCGGTGGGTTCCGAAAAAGTGAGTCATTTCGTAAAAAATGCCCACAAAGTGGACAAAAACCCCGCATACGCGAACCCTGATTACCGTTATATGTTAGGTTTTGTATCTGTTCTAAGGTAAAAAGAAATATCGGATTATCGGATTAAGTGCAGGCAATTATAAAAAAATAAAAAATAAATAAACACGCATATATATATCAGGGCTGGTAGGATTTAAATCAGTGATTTAAATCAGTGATTTAATTCGCGATTTAAATCACTATACAAAGGTAAAAAAGTCACGATTTTGACTTTTTTTGTTCCAGGGTAATATTTGTCAATAAAATGCTAGAACAAGCCCCTTGAGTGTACACAGTGAAGATGCATTGTTAGGTTATAAACGACTTAAGCTGCTCATGCGACGCAGTCACCCACACCCCCCACCTTTTGTGCCTTATGTACACACTGAGTTAACGGTATTTCTCCATTGTGGTGCCCGTACTAATTTCGAAACAGTTGCTTGCTGATAGCAAGACTGCTTAATAAATAACAGCGCCAAGACTCTTGTCTTATACAAATAAGCCCTGTCAATAGAAGTACTCCCGTTATGAGTCACTATCATTGTTGATTTTAAAGTCACAGAGTAATTAACCCAACAAATTTGTGGTGCACTAAATCTGAAAAAAAAAAAATGACTGGTAGACGTCTAGCTCCCGTATATAAAGATATTTCGACAGAGATGCGACAAATAGTTGAAACATAAAAGCTATTTGCAAATGTTCAGTTATTCGATGTGATATTGCTGAGAACTGCGGTGGCATTAGACTAATAAATAGTGAAAAATCAGTTCTGTATGTTTTTAAATGTTCTGTGACTTTTTTGGTGATTTAAATAAAAAAATCAATTTAAATTAAAAAAGTGAAAAATCATGACTTTTTAAAAAAAAAGTCATGATTTCTGCCAGCCCTCAGATATATATATATATACATTTGAAAAAGAAAACTACCGGTTGGTTTTGCTGAACCGAACCGAAAAAAACCGAACCAAACCGTTAAATTAAAAAAGTGAAAAATCATGACTTTTTTAAAAAAAAGTCATGATTTCTGCCAGCCCTGAGATATATATATATATATACATTTGAAACGAAAACTACCGGTTGGTTTTGCTGAACCGAACCGAAAATTTTTGTTGAACCAAACCGAATCGAACCGAGCCGGAGGTGATCCGTCACACCTCTACTTACTTAAAACTGTACATGAACAATCTGAAACCATAGCTTTTAACATAATCTCTCAAAATAAAAAGATATTTGTGCGGATGTTGGGTTTCATTTTCATAAAAATTTCAGTTTCCTTCTAATTCGTAAATTTAAGAAAAAATGCAATACATCAAGAATCTCTAAAGTTAGAAATGAAGTTTTACCTTTGCTGCTGATTATTTCACACAACATAACTTACTGCGTGCCTCTTAGCAAAATACGATCAGTGTAGTCACGTAACATGCCGTTGTTGTCCAACAGTCAACCTCTACGGCGGTTCGGTCTGTTGTTATGACACCTTTTACTCAGCAGATCCACTGCGGAAAACAGCAATGATAAAGCAGAGGAATCGCTTCTTTTTAAACCATCAATAGAGTGGCATCCGTCGTCCCTATGTACGTGTGTAAACTTTTACTTTCGGGTCACATTATGCGGATAGAGGTACCATTGCTATTCCCCTTTTGGCAGTAGAATTATACCACACCTGCAAGAAGCAGGTATAAATCGTTGAATCTGTTGCAAATTACAGAATCCCCAACCAACTCCCTACCATTCCAAACTTGAGGACAAGGCTGCAGCAGCTATTGTCACAGAAAATAAAACATTAGAAACCAGGCTTGCTGATGGGTCTTCTATTTTCTCTGCAGAAGTTAGAGCCCTGCAGCTAGCTAAACAAATTGTCATGATTAGCCGTTACAAAAAATTCATATTGTGTCTGGACTCCATGTAAGTTCTAGAATCATTAGAAAACCTACAGGTATCCAACGCATTAATTTTGGAGATTAGAAAAATACGACGAAGTGGTAAAAGCTGGAAAAGAGATAATATTGTGCTGGGTACCGAGCCACGTTGGAATCCCGGGCAACGAGGCATCGGACAAAGGCGGTAAAGGAGCATTAAACCAAGATTGCTCAGATTTCCTTATACCGTCATCAGATTTTAAGTGCCATATTTCTAGATATGTCAAAAATCTATGGCAACAACATTGGGATGAACAAACCAACTATAAGCTATACCAAATTAATCCTGTGGTAGGGCGCAAATTGCCCTCTGTTGTCAGAATATCCCGAGTTGGGTAGCAACGATAGTTTATCATAATAAAATACATTGTTTTGAAACTTTAAACGAATTACTATGGAAGATCATATGGGGACAGATCCAACTCAAACGTGGTGATAAGTTAAACCTAGCATCTGTTGATAGGCCTGCAAATACAGACATCGATTATATTGAACATATTCAACGGCATTTTCACGCTGTATACTCGTGTTTTTCAAATACAAACTACCATCCAAGGTGACACGAATTTAACATGTTTGAGGGGAAAATGAAAGGGTACTTCGGAAACCCTAAAAGACACAATATTTTAGATGGTCTTGGCTTATACAGGCACTCAAAATCCGTGACTCGCCCGGATTCTGGTAAAATATTTGATTTAGCTTTGTCAAATAATCCAGATTGATTCAAAAGAGTGGACTTTCTGATATAACGTCGTTATTTGATTTATCAACTGTTATTCTTAACATATAAACGACATTGGAAATAAGATCACATCAAAAATTTGCCTTTTTGCTTGCGATTTTGCCATCTGCTGCGAAATCACGACCTGCGGAAAAAAAGCCATCCAACTTCAAAATGATTTCGTTAAACTTCAGGAATGGGCAGATAAATGGCAAATTTAGTGTGAAAAAAGTGCAAAATAATTCGATTTACCAAAAGAAAAAGAAGAAAAAAGACTATATATACAGTACATATACTGTACTGTATGAAGTAGCTATCGTCAGACAGAGTAACTCGAAGAAGTTTGTTCGTGCAATTATCGCATGATTATTTTGGACAATAAACTTACATTCAGCGAGCAGATTTTAAACATTGATATGCCGGTCGAAATCCCAAATCCTGTGACATAAAGCCGAAGGAAACTGCATGTCATGACCTCGTCAGATCTTGCCTAGAATATGCCTCATCGCATGCAGTCTCTAAACCCCGCGCATCATATATCAGATTGAACTTGCTACAAAGATGCTACACAATTTGTTCTGGGAGATTACAAGTGTCTTTAAAATTTATAACGTCTTGAAATGGCACACAGGGCTTTATACCATGTAATCCTCTTTTACAAAGTTCATTCTGTAACGCCTCGATGCCTGATGTGCTCTCTTCGTCTCACCACCTAACTGGATACTTCTACTTACATCGTTATCATTTCTACCCGAGAACAATTTCATCTGTGGAAGCAGCTCCCATTTGATATTCGCCTGGCAACATCACTCTCGTTTAAGCAAAGAGCCGAACGTTCAATTGCAATCTCACAGTGGGTGCCCAACACGGAAACATTTCATTTCAAAGCGCATTGCTTTTAGTCTTATTTTAAACTGCAACTGCACAATTATAGTCAAAGTTTGATGTTGGGTGTTTAGATCTGCACTGTGAATGTTGCTCCAAATCCTGTATTAATGTATTACACGGCGCCTCACCGCGGCTTTCATTCCATGGATGTGTTTCTACAATACATGATGTTAACATCATGTCTTTATCGGCCACCTAATGTGCACTGATTATGCAGAAAAAAAGAAGTATTTACGTATGCAGAACAACAGCACGGAGTAACCAGAAGGGGTCATATCTTTACTACCAAGGGGTTTAAAAGTATTTAAGTTTCCGCATTTGGAAGATATCATAGGAGGGCCACACTGTTATCCAGATTGTATGATAGTGGCTATATCTTTAACACTAAGGGGTTCAAGAGTATTTAAATTTCCTGAGTAAATAGTCATATTTCTATATAAACCCCAGCAAACTTGCTGCAGCCAACATTCACCAAGAATTTGCAATAATGGAAGTTGTGAAGAATAACAGAGGAGGCACTAAACTGTGTGTTTCTTGATTCACCTAAAGCTGAAAAACAAGAAGAAAACCTCATTTAGATGGGACTGCTCACAACGTCGGCGCTACAGTTACACGGAATCCGTGATTACCGATGTCGAGGTCAAGGAGGTGAAGCAGCAAACCGAGCACAGCCATGACCCTGTTAGCGTGGCTGCTGGTCCAGGTGAAAGAGGCAGTCAAAGAGAGGTCCCCATCAAGCCGAGAAAAGACTCCACCATCCTCAGCCAGGAGTTGCTAAGGACGGAGCTCGCCGCATATGCCGATCTGCCTGGCACGGAAACCATGCGACGTTTGATTCGAAAATACAGGCGAGGTGCTCTGCCAAAAGAACCTGCCACTGCTGCTGATATTGAGCTCCCAATAGAGTACACGAAGACGGTGCGAGTCCTCAGCAGCTCCGTATTTGTGATAATAAGGGTGCTGAAGGAAATGGCAGAATGCCAATCTGTGCAACTGACCACGGTCTGCGCCAGTTGTGCCGTGCAAAGAACTGGTTCATGTACGGCACATTTAAAAGCTGTCCACGCCCGTTTCAGCAGATGTACGTCATTCGCGTTCCATTGGAGGCATGACCGCTATCTATGCATATTTGCCCAGAAAGACTTCTGCCATCTGTGAGGAGTGTTTGCAGGTGATAATCATGCAGTGTACAAACCGAGGCTACGACCTTGACCCCAACGGCGTACTGGTCGATTTTGAGGTGGCGGTGTCAAATGCTGTACGTGATATCCGTGGCAGTCTGGAGAAAGATTCAGGAATTATGCCTCTCAAACCTGTACAAAAGAAAGAGCAGAATTTCGTACAATCGCTTGTCAAGTAAGTGCTCTAGCACTCTTACCAGTCAGTGACGTCCCCAATGGTATAACGCTTCTGAGGGAAAAGCTGCCAGAGGAAACGAATAGGGTCCAAGAGCTCCTCGACTACTTCGATGGGGCATGCGTGTCCGGCAGCTACCGCCAGGTCCAAGCCCCTGCCACAGATCCTAACTCGACCCCACCAGCGATGCGTTTTCGGCGCATACCTGTCCATTACGAGCCGGAGGTATGGAACCAGCTCATTACCACACTACAGGACGGCGATCGTATCAGTAACTGGTACGAAGACTGGAACAATGCGTTCCGGACTATGGTAGGACACGAATACCCATCGCTATCGAGTGCCTGCAGCAGGATGTTACCGTCGCGCTCACTCACATTGAGCAATCTGCCCGGGGCCAGCCACCCACAAAGCACCGCCGCCACGAAGAAACTATCCGTTTACAAAACCGCCTAAAGAGGATTTGCCGTCCCCGAGCAAGCGGCGAGATACCATTATCCCAAGCCCTCTATGGCCTTGGACACAACGTGCACCTGTGTTGAATTTTAACGTTATGCGTGAACTGTGATCATAAACTGTATATGTGTTTATAAGCAAGGGAGGGGGGGGGGGGGCTTTAGTACTAGTCTGCCGAAATAGGAGGGGGTTTCGGGGGGGGGCTTTTCGCCGGGGGGGGGGGGGGGCTTTAGTCCAGCGGTGTTTCTTTATCCACCAATTTTACACTGAATATTTGGCGAATATGTAGATTTGGTAACCTATAGCTGTGAGAAGCTGATCCGTATTTCTGGCTCTCAGGTCCCTCCATTGCGAATCGCATCTTGCAGCAAGGAAATTTACAACCCGAAATTGTTAATATTCCAGTCTTTCGCTGGTATTAAGACGTCTCGAGTTTCTGCGAGTAACAAGGTATGGGTAAGCCATCTTAACGGTCTTACAATCAAGTTGGGGTCTTCATAGGGTTCGAAAGTTGTTGTAAATTGTTCAGATAATGTACACATTATTCACGTTCAAATGCCGTACACATTATTAATGAATTTTGTGATCTTCAAAGATCTTGTCAAAAAGTGCACAAAGAAATGCAATTAAGAGTTGGCAATCCGCGTGTTTTTGCTTTGAAATGTATTTATATCGACTGGCTGTTTCTTTGTAGCGATGACAATATGAAACGTTTTCTTCACGTTTCCGGTTTTATTTTGACTTTTTTACGGATCCAGTTGGACACGCCTTACTGAAAAAATGTTACGTGAATGTTTTT
Source organism: Protula sp. h YS-2021 (assembly GCA_949752745.1). Taxonomy (NCBI): domain Eukaryota; kingdom Metazoa; phylum Annelida; class Polychaeta; order Sabellida; family Serpulidae; genus Protula; species Protula sp. h YS-2021. Next base: position 26,292,301 of record OX457028.1, read on the forward strand.
TATACATATTTGAAAAAGATTTTAAATACCGTTCAGACCGTAAAGATTTCCAAAATACTTTGTTCTTTAAAAAAAATAGCACAGTAGCTTATAATTCTGTCAAGCCCACTAAGTAGAAACTACAAGTTTTGACAATTTCTTTATTGATTAGTAACCTGATCATTTTAGCTGAAACATTTCTTCCAACGCAGAATAATTTATTGGCAAATTAGCATGTGTTAGATCGTCATCCTAATCACGGAATTTTATTAAAGAACGAGTTTTTGTCTTGCAAGCGTTGTTCAGGACAAGTACCCGATATTCAAACAATGCCCCCACCCCTCACCCCCAGTTCTTTAATTCCTTGCGTTTTGTCTGCCGGCCGTCACTTATATTTTATCTTAACAAGCGTTGGAAAACTTTTGAAATTTTCGTGTTGTCTGTGGCCCTTTCCATGGGTTTGTCATGTTCTGATAAACATACCAAAACTTGCATGAACGGATTCCGAATCTGGGCTTGAGCTGATATCTTGGGAAAATGTTCACTGCCTTGTCTTTTTTTCTCCCACTCTTTAAAATAAATAATTGGTTGTTTTATTGATGTTTCAATAGGAAACTGTAGTGAAGATCCTTCAGAAAAACTTCACGGATGAGAAGACGAAAGGTATGCGCGAGTGTGACGGTATTTACGAGTACTGTTGCTCAGGCAACAAAAAATTTAGTCAGCGGCAAGGTCAAACATAAAAAGGAGATTATTTTTTTGTCTTTGGGGCTGAAAAGAAACGAGAAAAGAGAAATACTGATCAATGTCTTCGGAAAACTGCTGAGGGAATTGGACGGCGTGTTCATGCTTTGGATGGCTCAGTACGTCAGCAGTGTGTCGCATTCAAAATAGCGCGGCATATGGCAATTACTGATTGCTCTTGTTCTATTTTATTTTGTTTTATCGTTTTATTTGCAAAAATAATCCGGACCACCAGATTTTGGCTCGGCCCACCAAGTTTTTTAGGCTCGTTGCCCGGCGGGTCTCGGCAAAAAAATCCTAAGTTTAACCCCTGAGGAAAATGTACCTTGTGAACACCGGAAGTCCTGGGTGGATTTAAATCAAACTTGGTGTGTGGCTTCTATATAAAAGGTTCTCGACCTGATTAGGTTTTGGTGACCTTGATCTCACTTTCAAGATCACCATGGGACTTGTTTAGGTATATAAACCAAGAAAATGAACCTTGTGAACACCATATCTCAGGAATCTCACCTACCTTACTTGTCACGTAAACTTTGTCAAATTACATTTCTGTTACTGGCTTGAATATAGTCTACAGTGATTGGGGGCCTTATATATGTATGTGGCCCCGTTTGGGCGCTGTGCCCTCTACGATGGCTTGTTATAATCTAAAACTAACGAATAAACTGGTGACGAAATATGTAGATCTTATTGAACAGTGTTTTTAATACCGTACTGTACGATGAAAACATTGACAATGACCTCAGTTTCAAGATAAATCTTCGAAAGGTTAAAAGGTTTTTTTTTGGCATGGAGATTGCTATTTTGGCTGTATTTCTAACGCATCTGTACAATTGTTTTTTTTTTTTTTTTTTTTACATATTTTTGCATGTTTTTTTTTCAGTGAATGCTGATGCTGCGAGATTGGTCACGGAAGTGCTAAGAATTTTTGCTTCAGGTGTGTTAATAATATGCGAGCTATTACCGTCACATTGATACAGAATAAATGACAGTTTCAATCTTTATTGTGTTTTAAATGTAATATAATAGAAAGAAGGCTCTACTTTGGAAGCTCACTGCGACAATCGAATTGCAGTTGACCGGTAAATTTGCAAGTAGACTGTGGTACACGTAATCAATTGTGAGACCAGTTTAATACGCAGACTATTGAGATTTTACACGAAAAAGTTTTGTTATATGTGCGTTTGTTTGTTATTTAGAGGGAGCAATACGCGCAGCAAAAGTGGCTGAGGTAAATTCTGTCTTTAAATTGGCACGTCTGTATGTAAATATAAATAGATTTTACTTGTCTAAATCTAGAAAAATAGTCAATGACGCGCTATAATATGAAAACAGATCTAAAATAATCATTAAAAGTTACTTCACTTGAATTGTTAAATAACTAGACTTATCACATATATACAATACTGAATAGAAACTGTTTTTACGACTAAAAGCAGCATAATTTCATTTTAAACGTTAAAAAGTAGGTAGATTGTATCGTAGTGTTTCATACTTCAGAAAGGTCCTGAAACTGTTGAGTGGAAAGAATCCCGTTAACAAAATAAGAAAAGTTGCCGTTTTTAAAATTGGATTTGTATGTGGAAATAGAGTAAATGTGAAGTTTCACTATGTTTTATTTTTTTCCGTTTGGCTTAAAAGAATGAAGAATCTGAAGTCGTAGAACAGGAACATTTGGAAAAGATTCTTCCTCAACTAGTAAGAAATTGATATTACTTCATCAGTTTTATTGTCAGTGCTAAAGCTAGACAAAAGCCGTGTTTTAAAATTAGCAAGTTGTAAATTAGCAACATAAGATTTTAATATTTTTTTTTAAAAAGCGAAAAACAAATGTCATTTATGTCGGGTTCAAAGTATTAAAAAACTCAACTCATATATTCCGAGAAAAGAATAATCAGGTCAGTTTTCTTTACAATTAAGATGAGAAGAGGCTTTTTCTTCCTGACCTAAGTTGAACGAGATTGGAGTCCTGATCTCCTGCCGTTTCGAATGAAAGTGCATGAAATATTTGTTAAACGGTTTTTTTTTTATTTAAAAAACCTGTAAGACGTACCACGTCTTGCTGGGTTTTTTGTCTGCTGATCTCTTCTGTTTGATCCGTAATACATCGCGGTTAAAGAAGAGTTGAACTTGATATATCCGTGCCCCTGTATTCACAAAAGTTAACTGCACGGTTAACTGTGCACTTAACAGGAAAGTTAACCTTTGTGTTTAACCGAACTGTTAACTGCCAGCTGAACAAAAGTTTTAACCTGGTATACACGACCTATTTTAAATATACCCGTGACATACTTTCACATATATCTCCTCGTTTAACGATGAGATATAGGATGTAGGACACTATTATACGAAGTCGCAAGTACGGTTGGAACTTAAGCGGCATTCGCAAACATAGACACACCCAATCCGTTGAACAAAATCTGGACTTACCGTCAGTTAAACTCTTGCACAAGCATTACCTAAGATGACAAAACAGCTCGGCTTAAAATTCCAACATACCCCTGTGGGGTGGGGGCAATCTTAAGAATACACCCACTGCGTTCTGTTCCGTGCATGGCGTAAGAGGCGACTAATCGGAATTTATTTCTTTCTAACTCTTTTACTATTCCTTCATTCTTCCCTCTTTTTTCCCACTTGTTCCTTTAGCAAATGCGTCCCAATATACCCATCATAGTCGCTTAACGGGACGTTAAACACCAATCCAACAAACCAACATACCCACGACATGTTTTAACTTTGATTTATCTCCTCATTTAACTTGATGTACTATACGCCACCAGAGTCAGAGTTTTGTAGGGAACTTAAGCTGATGCAGCAAATAGACGCACACCCTTTCCTTCGAACAAAACCGCATGTTACTTGCTTGCCATACTACATTGAACGTCAAAGGATTATTTACACACACATGACGACACATCTCAGCTTACAACCCACCCTCGACATACTTTCATTTTAAATCTCTTTTCGTTTAACTCGATGTAGCACACTTTTATGCGAAATCGCAAGTATGGTTGGAACTTAAGCGGCACTCGCAAACATACACACACCCTATCCGTTGAACAAAATCTCATCTTACTTGCTGGATTTAACGTCAATTAAACTTTTGCCCCAATCAATACCTTAGATGACAACACAACTCAGCTAAAGGTTCCAACAATACCGCGACTTGTTTTAACTTTGATTTATCTCCTGATTTGACTTGATGTACCACACGCCACTACAAAGTCACAGTTAAGAACTTAAGCTGATGCAGCAAACGGGCGCACACTCTTTCTTTTGAACAAAACCTCATGTTACTTTGCACACTACACTGAATGTCAAGGGATCATTTACACATACATGACGACACACCTCAGCCTAAGCTCAGAGCATACGCGCTACGTACTTTCACTTATATATATCTAATCGTTTAACTCGATGTAGGAGACTGTTAAACGAAATCGCAAGTACTTTTGGAGCTGAAGCGGCATTCGCAAACATACACACGCCCAATCCGTTGAGCAAATTCGCGTCTTTCTGGACTTACCGTCAATTAAACTCTTGCCACAAGCATTACCTAAGACGACAACACAACTCAGCTTAAGTTTCCAACATACCAACGACATGTTTTAACTTTGATTTATCTCCTGGTTTGACTTGATGTACCATACACCAGTACATTGTCAGAGTTTGGTAGGGAACTTAAGTTGATGCAGCAAATAGACGCACACTCTTTCCTTGGAACAAAACCGCATGTTCTTTCCTTGCCGTACTACATTGAACGTCAAAGGATCATTTACACACACACATCGACACACCTCAGCTTAAGCTTAGAGCATACCCTCGACATACTTTCACTTGTATATCTCTCCTCGTTTAACTCGATGCAGCACAGTATCATCCGTTGAACAAAATCTCATCTTACTTGCTGGACTTCGTCAATTAAACTCTTGTCACAAGCATTACCTAAGACGACAACACAACTCAGCTTAAGCTTCCAACAGACGCTCGACATGTTTTAACTTTGATTTATCTTCTGATTTGACTTGATGTACCATACGGCATTAGAGTCACAGTTTTGTAGGGAACATAAGCTGATGCAGCAAACGGACGCACGCTCTTTTGAATAAACCCTCATGTTACTTGCTTTTCACACTACACTGAATGTCAAAGGATCATTTACAGATACATGACGACACACCTCAGCCTAAGCGAAAAGCATACCCGCGACATGCTTTCACTTATATATCTCTCCTCGTTTAACTCGAAGTAGGACACTGTTATGCGAAATTGCAAGTATGGATGGAACTTAAGCGGCATTCGAAAACATACACTCACCCTATCCGTTAAAGAAAATCTCATCTTTCTGGACTTACGGTCAATTAAACTCTTGCCACAAGCATTACCCAAGACGACAACATAACTCAGCTTAAGGTTCCAATATACCCGCGACATGTTTTAACTTTGATTTATTTCCTGATTTGACTTGATGTACCATACACCAGTACAGAGTCAGAGTTTGGTAGGGAACTTGAATTGATGCAGCAAATAGACGCACACGCTTTCCTTTGAACAAAACCCCATGTTTCTTCCTTGGCACACTACACTGAACGCCAAAGGATCATTTACACATATATGACGACACACCTCAGCTTGAGCTTACAGTATACCCGCGAAATACTTTCTCTTATATATCTCTCCTCGTTTAACTCGATGTAGCACAATATTATTGGAAGTCGCAAGTATGGTTGGAACTTAAGCGGCGTTCGCAAACATACACACACCCTATCCGTTGAACAAAATCTCATCTTACTTGCTGGACTTACCGTCAGTTAAAGTCTTGCCACAAACATTACCTAAGATGACAACACAACTCAGCTTAAGCTTCCATAAGACCCAGTACATGTTCTAACTTTGATTTTTCAACTCATTTGACTTGATGTACCACGCCACTAGAAAGTCAGTTTTGGTGGGAACTTGAGCTGATACAGTGAACTAACTAACGCATACCCTTTCCTTTGAACAAACCTCCTGTTTCGTGTTTTTCACACTACACTGAACGTCAAAGCATCATTTACACATGCATCACGACACACCTCAGCTTGAGCTTACAGTATACCCGCGACATACTTTCTCTTATATATTTCTCCTCGTTTAACTCGATGTAGCACACTATAATTGGAAGTCGCTAGTATGGTTGGAACTTAAGCGGCGTTCACAAACGTACACACACCCTATCCGTTGAACAAAATCTCATCTTACTTGCTGGACTTACCGTCAGTTAAACTCTTGTCACAAGCTTTACCTAAGACGACAACACAACTCAGCTTAAGCTTCCTACAGACGCTCGACGTGTTTTAACTTTGATTTATCTTCTGATTTGACTTGATGTACCATACGCCACTAGAGTCACAGTTTTGTAGGGAACATAAGCTGGTGCAGCAAACGGACGTACACTCTTTTGAACAAACCCTCATGTTACTCGCTTTGCACACTACACTGAATGTCAAAGGATCATTTACACATACATGACGACACACTTCAGCCTAAGCTAAGAGCATACCCGCGACATGCTTTCACTTATATATCTCTCCTCGTTTAACTCGATGTAGGACACTGTTATGTGAAATTGCAAGTATGGATGGAACTTAAGCGGCATTCGCAAACATACACTCACCCTATCCGTTAAAGAAAATCTCATCTTTCTAGACTTACGGTCAATTAAACTCTTGCCACAAGCATTACCTAAGACGACAACATAACTCAGCTTAAGGTTCCAATATACCCGCGACATGTTTTAACTTTGATTTATTTCCTGATTTGACTTGATGTACCATACACCAGTACAGAGTCAGAGTTTGGTAGGGAACTTGAATTGATGCAGCAAATAGACGCACACGCTTTCCTTTGAACAAAACCCCATGTTTCTTCCTTGGCACACTACACTGAACGCCAAAGGATCATTTACACATATATGACGACACACCTCAGCTTGAGCTTACAGTATACCCGCGAAATACTTTCTCTTATATATCTCTCCTCGTTTAACTCGATGTAGCACAATATTATTGGAAGTCGCAAGTATGGTTGGAACTTAAGCGGCGTTCGCAAACATACACACACCCTATCCGTTGAACAAAATCTCATCTTACTTGCTGGACTTACCGTCAGTTAAAGTCTTGCCACAAACATTACCTAAGATGACAACACAACTCAGCTTAAGCTTCCATAAGACCCAGTACATGTTCTAACTTTGATTTTTCAACTCATTTGACTTGATGTACCACGCCACTAGAAAGTCAGTTTTGGTGGGAACTTGAGCTGATACAGTGAACTAACTAACGCATACCCTTTCCTTTGAACAAACCTCCTGTTTCGTGTTTTTCACACTACACTGAACGTCAAAGCATCATTTACACATGCATCACGACACACCTCAGCTTGAGCTTACAGTATACCCGCGAAATACTTTCTCTTATATATCTCTCCTCGTTTAACTCGATGTAGCACACTATTATACGAAATCGCAAGTATGGTTGGAACTTAAGCGGCATTCGCAAACATACACACACCCTATCCGTTGAACAAAATTTCATCTTACTTGCTGGACTTACCGTGAGTTAAACTCTTGCCACAAGCTTTACCTAAGATGACAACACAACTCAGCTTAAGCTTCCATCAGACCCAGTACATGTTTTAACTTTGATTTATCAACTCATTTGACTTGATGTACCAGGCCACTACAAAGTCACAGTTTTGGTGGGAACTTAAGCTGATACAGTGAACTAACGCATACGCTTTCCTTTGAACAAAACCCGTCGTTTCTTGTTTTTCACACTACACTGAACGTCAAAGCATCATTTACACATACATCACGACACACCTCAGCTTGGGCTTACAGTATACCCGCGAAATACTTTCTCTTATATATCTCTCCTCGTTTAACTCGATGTAGCACACTGTTATTGGAAGTCGCAAGTATGGTTGGAACTTAAGCGGCGTTCGCAAACATACACACACCCTATCCGTTGAACAAAATCTCATCTTACTTGCTGGACTAACCATCATTTAAAGTCTTGCCACAAACATTACCTAAGATGACAACACAACTCAGCTTAAGTTTACAACATACCCTGGAGATGTTTTAGCTTTAATTTTTCGCAAACATACACCCTATCCGTTGAACAAAATATCATCTTACTTGCTGGACTTGCCGTCAATTAAACTCTTGTCACAAGCAATACCTTAGATGACAACACAACTCAGCTTAAGGTTCCAACAATACCGCGACTTGTTTTAACTTTGATTTATCTCCTGATTTGACTTGATGTACCATACGTTACTACAAATCACAGTTTGGTAGGGAACATGAGCTGATGTAGTAAACAGAAGCACACTCTTTCCTTTGAACAAAACCCCATGTTACTTGCTTACTACACTACACTGAACGTCAAAGCATCATTTGCACATGCATCACGACACACCTCAGCTTGAGCTTACAGTATACCCGCTAAATACTTTCTCTTATATATCTCTCCTCGTTTAACTCTATGTAGCACACTATTATACGAAATCGCAAGTATGGTTGGAACTTAAGCGGCATTCGCAAACATACACACACCCTATCCGTTGAACAAAATCTCATTTTACTTGCTGGACTTGCTGTCAGTTAAACTCTTGTCACAAGCAATACCTTAGATTACAACACAACAACTCAGGTTAAGGTTCCAACAATACCGCGACTTGTTTTAACTTTGATTTATCAGGGAACATGAGCTGATGTAGTAAACAGACGCACACTCTTTCCTTTGAACAAAACCCCATGTTACTTGCTTACTACACTACACAGAACGTCATAGAAGGATTTACATATACATCACGACACACCTCAGCTTAATGGTACAGCATACCCTCGACATACTTTCACTTATATATATCTCCTCGTTTATCTCGATGTAGGAGACTGTTATACGAAATCGCAATTACTTTTGGAGCTTAAGCGGCATTCGCAAACATACACACACACAATCCGTTGAACAAAATGTCATCTTACTTGCTGGACTTACCGTCAGTTAAGCTCTTGCCACAAACATTACCTAAGATGACTTCACAACTCAGCTTAAGCTTCCATCAGACACAGTACATGTTTCACTTTGATTTATCAACTCATTTGACTTGATGTACCACGCCAATAGAAAGTCACAATTTGGTTGGGAACTTAAGCTGATACAGTGAACTAACTAACGCATACCCTTTCCTTTGAACAAAACCCCCTGTTTCTTGTTTTTCACACTACATTGAACGTCAAAGCATGATTTACACATACATCACGACACACCTCAGCTTGAGCTTACAGTATACCCGCGACATAATTTCTCTTATATATCTCTCCTCGTTTAACTCGATGTGGCACACTATTATTGGAAGTCGCAAGTATGGTTAGAACTTAAGCGGCGTTCGCAAACATACACACACCCTATCCGTTGAACAAAGTCTCATCTTACTTGCTGGACTAACCGTCATTTAAAGTCTTGTCAAAAGCATTACCTAAGATGACAACACAACTCAGCTTAAGCTTCCAACATACCCTGGAGATGTTTTAACTTTGATTTTTCGCAAACATACACCCTATCCGTTGAACAAAATATCATCTTACTTGGTGGACTTACCATCAGTTAAACTCTTGCACAAGCATTACCTAAGATGACAAAACAGCTCGGCTTAAAATTCCAACATACCCCTGTGGGATGGGGGGAATCTTAAGAATACACCCACTGCGTTCTGTTCCGTGCATGGCGTAAGAGGCGACTAATCGGAATTTCTTTCTAACTCTTCTTTTACTATTTCTTCATTCTTCCCTCTTTTTTTCCCACTTGTTCCTTTAGCAAATGCGTCCCAATATACCCATTATAGTCGCTTAACGGCACGTTAAACACCAAACCGTCATACCCGCGACATGTTTTAACTTTGATTTATCTACTCATTTGACTTGATGTACTATACGCCACCAGAGTCAGAGTTTTGTAGGGAACTTAAGCTGATGCAGCAAATAGACGCACACCCTTTCCTTCGAAGAAAACCGCATGTTACGTGCTTGCCATACTACATTGAACGTCAAAGGATCATTTACACATACATGACGACACACCTCAGCTTAAGCTTACAGCCCACTCTCGACATACTTTCATTTTAAATCTCTTTTCGTTTAACTCGATGTAGCACACTATTATACGAAATCGCAAGTATGGTTGGAACTTAAGCGGCATTCGCAAACATACACACACCCTATCCGTTGAACAAAATTTCATCTTACTTGCTGGACTTACCGTGAGTTAAACTCTTGCCACAAACTTTACCTAAGATGACAACACAACTCAGCTTAAGCTTCCATCAGACCCAGTACATGTTTTAACTTTGATTTCTCAACTCATTTGACTTGATGTACCACGCCACTACGAAGTCACAGTTTTGGTGGGAACTTAAGCTGATACAGTGAACTAACGCATACGCTTTCCTTTGAACAAAATCCCTCGTTTCTTGTTTTTCACACTACACTGAACGTCAAAGCATCATTTACACATACATCACGACACACCTCAGCTTGGGCTTACAGTATACCCGCGAAATACTTTCTCTTATATATCTCTCCTCGTTTAACTCGATGTAGCACACTGTTATTGGAAGTCGCAAGTATGGTTGGAACTTAAGCGGCGTTCGCAAACATACACACACCCTATCCGTTGAACAAAATCTCATCTTACTTGCTTGACTTACCGTCAGTTAAAGTCTTGCCGAAAACATTACCTAAGATGACAACACAACTCAGCTTAAGCTTCCAACATACCCTGGAGATGTTTTAGCATTGATTTTTCGCAAACATACACCCTATCCGTTGAACAAAATATCATCTTTCTGGTGGACTTACCGTCAGTTAAACTCTTGCACAAGCATTACCTAAGATGACAAAACAGCTCGGCTTAAAATTCCAACATACCCCTGTGGGGTTGGGGGAATCTTAAGAATACACCCATTGCGTTCTGTTCCGTGCATGGCGTAAGAGGCGACTAATCGGAATTTCTTTGTTTCTAACTCTTCTTTTGCTATTTCTTCATTGTTCTCTCTTTTTTACCCACTTGTTCCTTTAGCAAATGCGTCCCAATATACCCATCATAGTCGCTTAACGGGACGTTAAACACCAAACCAACAAACCAATATACCCGCCACATGTTTTAACTTTGATTTATCTACTCATTTGACTTGATGTACTATACGCCACCAGAGTCAGAGTTTTGTAGGGAACTTAAGCTGATGCAGCAAATAGACGCACATCCTTTCCTTCGAACAAAACCGCATGTTACTTGCCTGCCATACTACATTGAACGTCAAAGGATCATTTACACATACATGACGACACACCTCAGCTTAAGCTTACAACCCACTCTCGACATACTTTCATTTTAAATCTCTTTTCGTTTAACTCGATGTAGCACACTATTATACGAAATCGCAAATATGGTTGGAACTTAAGCGGCATTCGCAAACATACACACACCTTATCCGTTGAACAAAATGTCATCTTACTTGCTGGACTTACCGTCAGTTAAACTCTTGCACAAGCATTACCTAAGATGACAAAACAGCTCGGCTTAAAATTCCAACATGCCCCTGTTGGATGGGGGGAATCTTAAGAATACACCCACTGCGTTCTGTTCCGTGCATGGCGTAAGAGGCGACTAATCGGAATTTCTTTCTAACTCTTCTTTTACTATTTCTTCATTCTTCCCTCTTTTTTTCCCACTTGTTCCTTTAGCAAATGCGTCCCAATATACCCATTATAGTCGCTTAACGGGACGTTAAACACCAAACCGTCATACCCGCGACATGTTTTAACTTTGATTTATCTCCTCATTTAACTTGATGTACTATACGCCACCAAAGTCAGAGTTTTGTAGGGAACTTAAGCTGATGCAGCAAATAGACGCACACCCTTTCCTTCGAAGAAAACCGCATGTTACGTGCTTGCCATACTACATTGAACGTCAAAGGATCATTTACACATACATGACGACACACCTCAGCTTAAGCTTACAACCCACTCTCGACATACTTTCATTTTAAATCTCTTTTCGTTTAACTCGATGTAGCACACTATTATACGAAATCGCAAGTATGGTTGGAACTTAAGCGGCATTCGCAAACATACACACACCCTATCCGTTGAACAAAATTTCATCTTACTTGCTGGACTTACCGTGAGTTAAACTCTTGCCACAAACTTTACCTAAGATGACAACACAACTCAGCTTAAGCTTCCATCAGACCCAGTACATGTTTTAACTTTGATTTCTCAACTCATTTGACTTGATGTACCACGCTACTACAAAGTCACAGTTTTGGTGGGAACTTAAGCTGATACAGTGAACTAACGCATACGCTTTCCTTTGAACAAAATCCCTCGTTTCTTGTTTTTCACACTACACTGAACGTCAAAGCATCATTTACACATACATCACGACACACCTCAGCTTGAGCTTACAGTATACCCGCGAAATACTTTCTCTTATATATCTCTCCTCGTTTAACTCGATGTAGCACACTGTTATTGGAAGTCGCAAGTATGGTTGGAACTTAAGCGGCGTTCGCAAACACACACACACCCTATCCGTTGAACAAAATCTCATCTTACTTGCTGGACTTACCGTCAGTTAAGCTCTTGCCACAAACATTACCTAAGATGACAACACAACTCAGCTTAAGCTTCCAACATACCCTGGAGATGTTTTAACTTTGATTTTTCGCAAACATACACCCTATCCGTTGAACAAAATATCATCTTACTTGGTGGACTTACCATCAGTTAAACTCTTGCACAAGCATTACCTAAGATGACAAAACAGCTCGGCTTAAAATTCCAACATACCCCTGTGGGATGGGGGGAATCTTAAGAATACACCCACTGCGTTCTGTTCCGTGCATGGCGTAAGAGGCGACTAATCGGAATTTCTTTCTAACGCTTCTTTTACTATTTCTTCATTCTTCCCTCTTTTTTTCCCACTTGTTCCTTTAGCAAATGCGTCCCAATATACCCATTATAGTCGCTTAACGGCACGTTAAACACCAAACCGTCATACCCGCGACATGTTTTAACTTTGATTTATCTCCTCATTTAACTTGATGTACTATACGCCACCAGAGTCAGAGTTTTGTAGGGAACTTAAGCTGATGCAGCAAATAGACGCACACCCTTTCCTTCGAAGAAAACCGCATGTTACGTGCTTGCCATACTACATTGAACGTCAAAGGATCATTTACACATACATGACGACACACCTCAGCTTAAGCTTACAACCCACTCTCGACATACTTTCATTTTAAATCTCTTTTCGTTTAACTCGATGTAGCACACTATTATACGAAATCGCAAGTATGGTTGGAACTTAAGCGGCATTCGCAAACATACACACACCCTATCCGTTGAACAAAATTTCATCTTACTTGCTGGACTTACCGTGAGTTAAACTCTTGCCACAAACTTTACCTAAGATGACAACACAACTCAGCTTAAGCTTCCATCAGACCCAGTACATGTTTTAACTTTGATTTCTCAACTCATTTGACTTGATGTACCACGCTACTACAAAGTCACAGTTTTGGTGGGAACTTAAGCTGATACAGTGAACTAACGCATACGCTTTCCTTTGAACAAAATCCCTCGTTTCTTGTTTTTCACACTACACTGAACGTCAAAGCATCATTTACACATACATCACGACACACCTCAGCTTGAGCTTACAGTATACCCGCGAAATACTTTCTCTTATATATCTCTCCTCGTTTAACTCGATGTAGCACACTGTTATTGGAAGTCGCAAGTATGGTTGGAACTTAAGCGGCGTTCGCAAACACACACACACCCTATCCGTTGAACAAAATCTCATCTTACTTGCTGGACTTACCGTCAGTTAAGCTCTTGCCACAAACATTACCTAAGATGACAACACAACTCAGCTTAAGCTTCCAACATACCCTGGAGATGTTTTAACTTTGATTTTTCGCAAACATACACCCTATCCGTTGAACAAAATATCATCTTACTTGGTGGACTTACCATCAGTTAAACTCTTGCACAAGCATTACCTAAGATGACAAAACAGCTCGGCTTAAAATTCCAACATACCCCTGTGGGATGGGGGGAATCTTAAGAATACACCCACTGCGTTCTGTTCCGTGCATGGCGTAAGAGGCGACTAATCGGAATTTCTTTCTAACTCTTCTTTTACTATTTCTTCATTCTTCCCTCTTTTTTTCCCACTTGTTCCTTTAGCAAATGCGTCCCAATATACCCATTATAGTCGCTTAACGGGACGTTAAACACCAAACCGTCATACCCGCGACATGTTTTAACTTTGATTTATCTACTCATTTGACTTGATGTACTATACGCCACCAGAGTCAGAGTTTTGTAGGGAACTTAAGCTGATGCAGCAAATAGGCGCACACCCTTTCCTTCGAAGAAAACCGCATGTTACGTGCTTGCCATACTACATTGAACGTCAAAGGATCATTTACACATACATGACGACACACCTCAGCTTAAGCTTACAGCCCACTCTCGACATACTTTCATTTTAAATCTCTTTTCGTTTAACTCGATGTAGCACACTATTATACGAAATCGCAAGTATGGTTGGAACTTAAGCGGCATTCGCAAACATACACACACCCTATCCGTTGAACAAAATGTCATCTTACTTGCTGGACTTACCGTCAGTTAAACTCTTGCCACAAACTTTACCTAAGATGACAACACAACTCAGCTTAAGCTTCCATCAGACCCAGTACATGTTTTAACTTTGATTTCTCAACTCATTTGACTTGATGTACCACGCCACTACGAAGTCACAGTTTTGGTGGGAACTTAAGCTGATACAGTGAACTAACGCATACGCTTTCCTTTGAACAAAATCCCTCGTTTCTTGTTTTTCACACTACACTGAACGTCAAAGCATCATTTACACATACATCACGACACACCTCAGCTTGGGCTTACAGTATACCCGCGTAATACTTTCTCTTATATATCTCTCCTCGTTTAACTCGATGTAGCACACTGTTATTGGAAGTCGCAAGTATGGTTGGAACTTAAGCGGCGTTCGCAAACATACACACACCCTATCCGTTGAACAAAATCTCATCTTACTTGCTGGACTTACCGTCAGTTAAAGTCTTGCCGAAAACATTACCTAAGATGACAACACAACTCAGCTTAAGCTTCCAACATACCCTGGAGATGTTTTAGCATTGATTTTTCGCAAACATACACCCTATCCGTTGAACAAAATCTCATCTTACTTGCTGGACTTACCGTCAGTTAAGCTCTTGCCACAAACATTACCTAAGATGACAACACAACTCAGCTTAAGCTTCCAACATACCCTGGAGATGTTTTAACTTTGATTTTTCGCAAACATACACCCTATCCGTTGAACAAAATATCATCTTTCTGGTGGACTTACCGTCAGTTAAACTCTTGCACAAGCATTACCTAAGATGACAAAACAGCTCGGCTTAAAATTCCAACATACCCCTGTGGGGTTGGGGGAATCTTAAGAATACACCCATTGCGTTCTGTTCCGTGCATGGCGTAAGAGGCGACTAATCGGAATTTCTTTGTTTCTAACTCTTCTTTTGCTATTTCTTCATTGTTCTCTCTTTTTTACCCACTTGTTCCTTTAGCAAATGCGTCCCAATATACCCATCATAGTCGCTTAACGGGACGTTAAACACCAAACCGTCATACCCGCGACATGTTTTAACTTTGATTTATCTCCTCATTTAACTTGATGTACTATACGCCACCAGAGTCAGAGTTTTGTAGGGAACTTAAGCTGATGCAGCAAATAGACGCACACCCTTTCCTTCGAAGAAAACCGCATGTTACGTGCTTGCCATACTACATTGAACGTCAAAGGATCATTTACACATACATGACGACACACCTCAGCTTAAGCTTACAACCCACTCTCGACATACTTTCATTTTAAATCTCTTTTCGTTTAACTCGATGTAGCACACTATTATACGAAATCGCAAGTATGGTTGGAACTTAAGCGGCATTCGCAAACATACACACACCCTATCCGTTGAACAAAATTTCATCTTACTTGCTAGACTTACCGTGAGTTAAACTCTTGCCACAAACTTTACCTAAGATGACAACACAACTCAGCTTAAGCTTCCATCAGACCCAGTACATGTTTTAACTTTGATTTCTCAACTCATTTGACTTGATGTACCACGCTACTACAAAGTCACAGTTTTGGTGGGAACTTAAGCTGATACAGTGAACTAACGCATACGCTTTCCTTTGAACAAAATCCCTCGTTTCTTGTTTTTCATACTACACTGAACGTCAAAGCATCATTTACACATACATCACGACACACCTCAGCTTGAGCTTACAGTATACCCGCGAAATACTTTCTCTTATATATCTCTCCTCGTTTAACTCGATGTAGCACACTGTTATTGGAAGTCGCAAGTATGGTTGGAACTTAAGCGGCGTTCGCAAACACACACACACCCTATCCGTTGAACAAAATCTCATCTTACTTGCTGGACTTACCGTCAGTTAAGCTCTTGCCACAAACATTACCTAAGATGACAACACAACTCAGCTTAAGCTTCCAACATACCCTGGAGATGTTTTAACTTTGATTTTTCGCAAACATACACCCTATCCGTTGAACAAAATATCATCTTACTTGGTGGACTTACCGCCAGTTAAACTCTTGCACAAGCATTACCTAAGATGACAAAACAGCTCGGCTTAAAATTCCAACATACCCCTGTGGGGTTGGGCGAATCTTAAGAATACATCCATTGCGTTCTGTTCCGTGCATGGCGTAAGAGGCGACTAATCGGAATTTCTTTGTTTCTAACTCTTCTTTTGCTATTTCTTCATTCTTCTCTCTTTTTTACCCACTTGTTCCTTTAGCAAATGCGTCCCAATATACCCATCATAGTCGCTTAACGGGACGTTAAACACCAAACCAACAAACCAACATACCCGCGACATGTTTTAACTTTGATTTATCTCCTCATTTGACTTGATGTACTATACGCCACCAGAGTCAGAGTTTTGTAGGGAACTTAAGCTGATGCAGCAAATAGACGCACACCCTTTCCTTCGAAGAAAACCGCATGTTACTTGCCTGCCATACTACATTGAACGTCAAAGGATCATTTACACATACATGACGACACACCTCAGCTTAAGCTTACAACCCACTCTCGACATACTTTCATTTTAAATCTCTTTTCGTTTAACTCGATGTAGCACACTATTATACGAAATCGCAAGTATGGTTGGAACTTAAGCGGCATTCGCAAACATACACACACCCTATCCGTTGAACAAAATGTCATCTTACTTGCTGGACTTACCGTCAGTTAAACTCTTGCCACAAACTTTACCTAAGATGACAACACAACTCAGCTTAAGCTTCCATCAGACCCAGTACATGTTTTAACTTTGATTTATCAACTCATTTGACTTGGTGTACCACGCCACTAGAAAGTCACAGTTTTGGTGGGAACTTAAGCTGATACAGTGAACTAACGCATACCCTTTCCTTTGAACAAAACCCCTGGTTCTTGTTTTTCACACTACACTGAACGTCAAAGCATCATTTACACATACATCACGACACACCTCAGCTTGAGCTTACAGTATACCCGCGAAATACTTTCTCTTATATATCTCTCCTCGTTTAACTCGATGTAGCACACTAATATTGGGAGTCGCAAGTATGGTTGGAACTTAAGCGGCGTTCGCAAACATACACACACCCTATCCGTTGAACAAAATCTCATCTTACTTGCTGGACTTACCGTCAGATAAACTCTTGTCACAAGCATTACCTAAGATGACAACACAACTCAGCTTAAGCTTCCAACATACCCTGGAGATGTTTTAGCTTTGATTTTTCGCAAACATACACCCTATCCGTTGAACAAAATATCATCTTACTTGGTGGACTTACCATCAGTTAAACTCTTGCACAAGCATTACCTAAGATGACAAAACAGCTCGGCTTAAAATTCCAACATACCCCTGTGGGGTGGGGGGAATCTTAAGAATACACCCACTGCGTTCTGTTCCGTGCATGGCGTAAGAGGCGACTAATCGGAATTTCTTTGTTTCTAACTCTTCTTTTACTATTTCTTCATTCTTCCCTCTTTTTTTTCCCACTTGTTCCTTTAGCAATTGCGTCCCAATATTCCCATCATAGTCGCTTAACGGGACGTTAAACACCCAACCAACAAACCAACATACCCGCGACATGTTTTAACTTTGATTTCTCTCCTCATTTGACTTGATGTACTATACGCCACCAGAGTCAGAGTTTTGTAGGGAACTTAAAGGCCCAACGAGGACTATAAAAGCAGCCCTTAGCTCCTCCCATTTTCATTGTGATTCTGGGGCTCAAACAGGCAACATGAGACCCTCGCGTACTTATTTAGCCTTTTTACTAAACATTTTGACAGATTTTGGTAAAATAAAATGGTCGATCAGTTAATTACTTTCTAGCCATACTAAAAGCATTTTAACGACTGTTTGAAAAGAGATTACATCAAAATTTAACTTTAAATCATATCACAATTTTAAAAACGACCCAACCTCATTGTAAATTCCACGTGTTTTACGCGACCTAATTGCTGCCTGATTGACGCTGTCAAAACATTGACCCATTGATGCTCATTGAACAGCATGTTATAGGGAGCCACTCCAAGCAAAACCGATTTCACACATTTTTCCTTTCAACTCCTTTGTCTAAGCCGGAGTCATAGTGTGGATAGAAATACGCTGCATAAATTAACTGTTATCTTCAGTTGATCAGTTCGCACATCGCACAAAGACGTTAATCTTAACGTTGTAAAATCTGTATAAAATTGATTGATGGCCTTTTCCAAGAAAGTGAGAAAAGGGGCGGACTCGGTGCCATGGCTAAAAGCAGCGTTTTCAGTTGGGCCTTCAACCTGATGCAGCAAATAGACGCACACCCTTTCCTTCGAAGAAAACCGCATGTTACTTGCCTGCCATACTACATTGAACGTCAAAGGATCATTTACACATGCATGACGACACACCTCAGCTTAAGCTTACAACCCACTCTCGACATACTTTCATTTTAAATCTCTTTTCGTTTAACTCGATGTAGCACACTATTATACGAAATCGCAAGTATGGTTGGAACTTAAGCGGCATTCGCAAACATACACACACCTATCCGTTGAACAAAATGTCATCTTACTTGCTGGACTTACCGTCAGTTAAACTCTTGCCACAAACTTTACCTAAGATGACAACACAACTCAGCCTAAGCTTCCATCAGACCCAGTACATGTTTTAACTTTGATTTATCAACTCATTTGACTTGATGTACCACGCCACTAGAAAGTCACAGTTTTGTGGGAACTTAAGCTGATACAGTGAACTAACGCATACGCTTTCCTTTGAACAAAACCCATCGTTTCTTGTTTTTCACACTACACTGAACGTCAAATCATCATTTACACATACATCACGACACACCTCAGCTTGGGCTTACAGTATACCCGCGAAATACTTTCTCTTATATATCTCTCCTCGTTTAACTCGATGTAGCACACTATTATTGGAAGTCGCAAGTATGGTTGGAACTTAAGCGGCGTTCGCAAACATACACACACCCTATCCGTTGAACAAAATCTCATCTTACTTGCTGGACTTACCGTCAGTTAAGCTCTTGCCACAAACATTGCCTAAGATGACAACACAACTCAGCTTAAGCTTCCAACATACCCTGGAGATGTTTTAACTTTGATTTTTCGCAAACATACACCCAATCCGTTGAACAAAATATCATCTTACTTGGTGGACTTACCGTCAGTTAAACTCTTGCACAAGCATTACCTAAGATGACAAAACAGCTCGGCTTAAAATTCCAACATACCCCTGTGGGGTGGGGGGAATCTTAAGAATACACCCACTGCGTTCTGTTCCGTGCATGGCGTAAGAGGCGACTAATCGGAATTTCTTTGTTTCTAACTATTCTTTTACTATTTCTTCATTCTTCCCTCTTTTTTTCCCACTTGTTCCTTTAGCAATTGCGTCCCAATATTCCCATCATAGTCGCTTAACGGGACGTTAAACACCAAACCAACAAACCAACATACCCGCGACATGTTTTAACTTTGATTTATCTCCTCATTTGACTTGATGTACTATACGCCACCAGAGTCGGAGTTTTGTAGGGAACTTAAGCTGATGCAGCAAATAGACGCACACCCTTCGAAGAAAACCGCATGTTACCTGCCTCCCATACTACATTGAACGTCAAAGGATCATTTACACATACATGACGACACACCTCAGCTTAAGCTTACAACCCACTCTCGACATACTTTCATTTTAAATCTCTTTTCGTTTAACTCGATGTAGCACACTATTATACGAAATCGCAAGTATGGTTGGAACTTAAGCGGCATTCGCAAACATACACACACCCTATCCGTTGAACAAAATGTCATCTTACTTGCTGGACTTACCGTCAGTTAAACTCTTGCCACAAACTTTACCTAAGATGACAACACAACTCAGCCTAAGCTTCCATCAGACCCAGTACATGTTTTAACTTTGATTTATCAACTCATTTGACTTGATGTACCACGCCACTACAAAGTCACAGTTTTGTGGGAACTTAAGCTGATACAGTGAACTAACGCATACGCTTTCCTTTGAACAAAACCCCTCGTTTCTTGTTTTTCACACTACACTGAACGTCAAAGCATCATTTACACATACATCACGACACACCTCAGCTTGGGCTTACAGTATACCCGCGAAATACTTTCTCTTATATATCTCTTCTCGTTTAACTCGATGTAGCACACTATTATTGGAAGTCGCAAGTATGGTTGGAACTTAAGCGGCGTTCGCAAACATACACACACCCTATCCGTTGAACAAAATCTCATCTTACTTGCTGGACTTACCGTCAGTTAAGCTCTTGCCACAAACATTACCTAAGATGACAACACAACTCAGCTTAAGCTTCCAACATACCCTGGAGATGTTTTAACTTTGATTTTTCGCAAACATACACCCTATCCGTTGAACAAAATATCATCTTACTTGGTGGACTTACCGTCAGTTAAACTCTTGCACAAGCATTACCTAAGATGACAAAACAGCTCGGCTTAAAATTCCAACATACCCCTGTCGGGTGGGGGGAATCTTAAGAATACACCCACTGCGTTCTGTTCCGTGCATGGCGTAAGAGGCGACTAATCGGAATTTCTTTGTTTCTAACTATTCTTTTACTATTTCTTCATTCTTCCCTCTTTTTTTCCCACTTGTTCCTTTAGCAATTGCGTCCCAATATTCCCATCATAGTCGCTTAACGGGACGTTAAACACCAAACCAACAAACCAACATCCCCGCAACATGTTTTAACTTTGATTTATCTCCTCATTTGACTTGATGTACTATACGCCACCAGAGTCAGAGTTTTGTAGGGAACTTAAGCTGATGCAGCAAATAGACGCACACCCTTCGAAGAAAACCGCATGTTACCTGCCTGCCATACTACATTGAACGTCAAAGGATCATTTACACATACATGACGACACACCTCAGCTTAAGCTTACAACCCACTCTCGACAAACTTCCTTTTTATATCTCTTTTCGTTTAACTCGATGTAGCACACTATTATACGAAATCGCAAGTATGGTTGGAACTTAAGCGGCATTCGCAAACATACACACACCCTATCCGTTGAACAAAATGTCATCTTACTTGCTGGACTTACCGTCAGTTAAACTCTTGCCACAAACTTTACCTAAGATGACAACACAACTCAGCCTAAGCTTCCATCAGACCCAGTACATGTTTTAACTTTGATTTATCAACTCATTTGACTTGGATGTACCACGCCACTAGAAAGTCACAGTTTTGTGGGAACTTAAGCTGATACAGTGAACTAACGCATACGCTTTCCTTTGAACAAAACCCCTCGTTTCTTGTTTTTCACACTACACTGAACGTCAAATCATCATTTACACATACATCACGACACACCTCAGCTTGGGCTTACAGTATACCCGCGAAATACTTTCTCTTATATATCTCTCCTCGTTTAACTCGATGTAGCACACTATTATTGGAAGTCGCAAGTATGGTTGGAACTTAAGCGGCGTTCGCAAACATACACACACCCTATCCGTTGAACAAAATCTCATCTTACTTGCTGGACTTACCGTCAGTTAAGCTCTTGCCACAAACATTACCTAAGATGACAACACAACTCAGCTTAAGCTTCCAACATACCCTGGAGATGTTTTAACTTTGATTTTTCGCAAACATACACCCTATCCGTTGAACAAAATATCATCTTACTTGGTGGACTTACCGTCAGTTAAACTCTTGCACAAGCATTACCTAAGATGACAAAACAGCTCGGCTTAAAATTCCAACATACCCCTGTCGGGTGGGGGGAATCTTAAGAATACACCCACTGCGTTCTGTTCCGTGCATGGCGTAAGAGGCGACTAATCGGAATTTCTTTCTAACTCTTCTTTTACTATTTCTTCATTCTTCCCTCTTTTTTTCCCACTTGTTCCTTTAGCAATTGCGTCCCAATATTCCCATCATAGTCGCTTAACGGGACGTTAAACACCAAACCAACAAACCAACATACCCGCGACATGTTTTAACTTTGATTTATCTCCTCATTTGACTTGATGTACTATACGCCACCAGAGTCAGAGTTTTGTAGGGAACTTAAGCTGATGCAGCAAATAGACGCACACCCTTCGAAGAAAACCGCATGTTACCTGCCTGCCATACTACATTGAACGTCAAAGGATCATTTACACATACATGACGACACACCTCAGCTTAAGCTTACAACCCACTCTCGACATACTTTCATTTTAAATCTCTTTTCGTTTAACTCGATGTAGCACACTATTATACGAAATCGCAAGTATGGTTGGAACTTAAGCGGCATTCGCAAACATACACACACCCTATCCGTTGAACAAAATCTCATCTTACTTGCTGGACTTACCGTCAGTTAAACTCTTGCCACAAACTTTACCTAAGATGACAACACAACTCAGCCTAAGCTTCCATCAGACCCAGTACATGTTTTAACTTTGATTTATCAACTCATTTGACTTGATGTACCACGCCACTAGAAAGTCACAGTTTTGTGGGAACTTAAGCTGATACAGTGAACTAACGCATACGCTTTCCTTTGAACAAAACCCCTCGTTTCTAGTTTTTCACACTACACCGAACGTCAAAGTATCATTTACACATACATCACGACACACCTCAGCTTGGGCTTACAGTATACCCGCGAAATACTTTCTCTTATATATCTCTTCTCGTTTAACTCGATGTAGCACACTATTATTGGAAGTCGCAAGTATGGTTGGAACTTAAGCGGCGTTCGCAAACATACACACACCCTATCCGTTGAACAAAATCTCATCTTACTTGCTGGACTTACCGTCAGTTAAGCTCTTGCCACAAACATTACCTAAGATGACAACACAACTCAGCTTAAGCTTCCAACATACCCTGGAGATGTTTTAACTTTGATTTTTCGCAAACATACACCCTATCCGTTGAACAAAATATCATCTTACTTGGTGGACTTACCGTCAGTTAAACTCTTGCACAAGCATTACCTAAGATGACAAAACAGCTCGGCTTAAAATTCCAACATACCCCTGTCGGGTGGGGGGAATCTTAAGAATACACCCACTGCGTTCTGTTCCGTGCATGGCGTAAGAGGCGACTAATCGGAATTTCTTTGTTTCTAACTATTCTTTTACTATTTCTTCATTCTTCCCTCTTTTTTTCCCACTTGTTCCTTTAGCAATTGCGTCCCAATATTCCCATCATAGTCGCTTAACGGGACGTTAAACACCAAACCAACATACCCGCGACATGTTTTAACTTTGATTTATCTCCTCATTTGACTTGATGTACTATACGCCACCAGAGTCAGAGTTTTGTAGGGAACTTAAGCTGATGCAGCAAATAGACGCACACCCTTCGAAGAAAACCGCATGTTACCTGCCTGCCATACTACATTGAACGTCAAAGGATCATTTACACATACATGACGACACACCTCAGCTTAAGCTTACAACCCACTCTCGACATACTTTCATTTTAAATCTCTTTTCGTTTAACTCGATGTAGCACACTATTATACGAAATCGCAAGTATGGTTGGAACTTAAGCGGCATTCGCAAACATACACACACCCTATCCGTTGAACAAAATGTCATCTTACTTGCTGGACTTACCGTCAGTTAAACTCTTGCCACAAACTTTACCTAAGATGACAACACAACTCAGCTTAAGCTTCCATCAGACCCAGTACATGTTTTAACTTTGATTTATCAACTCATTTGACTTGATGTACCACGCCACTAGAAAGTCACAGTTTTGGTGGGAACTTAAGCTGATACAGTGAACTAACGCATACGCTTTCCTTTGAACAAAACCCCTCGTTTCTTGTTTTTCACACTACACCGAACGTCAAAGCATCATTTACACATACATCACGACACACCTCAGCTTGGGTTTACAGTATACCCGCGAAATACTTTCTCTTATATATCTCTCCTCGTTTAACTCGATGTAGCACACTATTATTGGAAGTCGCAAGTATGGTTGGAACTTAAGCGGCGTTCGCAAACATACACACACCCTATCCGTTGAACAAAATCTCATCTTACTTGCTGGACTTACCGTCAGTTAAACTCTTGCCACAAGCAATACCTTAGATCACAGCACAACTCAGCTTAAGGTTCCAACAATACCGCGACTTGTTTTAACTTTGATTTATCTCCTAATTTGACTTGATGTACCACACGCCACTACAAGGTCACAGTTTGGTAGGGAACATAAGGTGATGTAGTAAACAGACGCACACTCTTTCCTTTGAACAAAACCCCATGTTACTTGTTTGCTACACTACACTGAACGTCAAAGGAGGATTTACATATACATCACGACACACCTCAGCTTAATGGTACAGCATACCCTCGACATACTTTCACTTATATTTATCTCCTCGTTTATCTCGATGTAGGAGACTGTTATACGAAATCGCAAGTACTTTTGGAGCTTAAGCGGCATTCCCAAACATACACACACCCAATCCGTTGAACAAAATTTCATCTTACTTGCTGGACTTACCCCGTCAGTTAAACTCTTGCCACAAACATTACCTAAGATGACAACACAACTCAGCTTAAGCTTCCATCAGACCCAGTACATGTTTTAACTTTGATATATCAACTCATTTGACTTGATGTACCACGCCACTAGAAAGTCACAGTTTTGGTGGGAACTTAAGCTGATACAGTGAACTAACGCATACCCTTTCCTTTGAACAAAACCCCCTGTTTCTTGTTTTTCACACTACAGCGAACGTCAAAGCATCATTTACACATACATCACGACACACCTCAGCTTGAGCTTACAGTATACCGGCGAAATACTTTCTCTTATATATCTCTCCTAGTTTAAATCGATGTAGCACACTATTATTGGAAGTCGCAAGTATGGTTGGAACTTAAGCGGCGTTCGCAAACATACACACATCCTATCCGTTGAACAAAATCTCATCTTACTTGTTGGACTTACCGTCAGATAAACTCTTGTCACAAGCATTACCTAAGATGACAACACAACTCAGCTTAAGCTTCCAACATACCCTGGAGATGTTTTAACTTTGATTTTTCGCGAACATACACCCTATCCGTTGAACAAAATATCATCTTACTTGGTGGACTTACCGTCAGTTAAACTCTTGCACAAGCATTACCTAAGATGACAAAACAGCTCGGCTTAAAATTCCAACATACCCCTGTGGGGTGGGGGGAATCTTAAGAATACACCCACTGCGTTCTGTTCCGTGCATGGCGTAAGAGGCGTCTAATCGGAATTTCTTTCTTTCTAACTCTTCTTTTACTATTTCTTCATTCTTCCCTCTTTTTTTCCCACTTGTTCCTTTAGCAAATGCGACCCAATATACCCATCATAGTCGCTTAACGGGACGTTAAACACCAAACCAACAAACCAACGTGTCCGCGACATGTTTTAACTTTGATTTTATCTCCTCATTTAACTTGATGTACTATACGCCACCAGAGTCAGAGTTTTGTAGGGAACTTAAGCTGATGCAGAAAATAGACGCACACCCTTTCCTTCGAACAAAACCGCATGTTACTTGCTTGCCATACTACATTGAACGTCAAAGGATCATTTACACATACATGACGACACACCTCAGCTTTAGCTTGCAACCCACCCTGGACATACTTTCATTTTAAATCTCTTTTCGTTTAACTCGATGTAGCACACTATTATACGAAATCGCAAGTATGGTTGGAACTTAAGCGGCATTCGCAAACATACACACACCCTATCCGTTGAACAAAATGTCATCTTACTTGCTGGACTTACCGTCAGTTAAACTCCTACCACAAGCAATACCTTAGATGACAACACAACTCAGCTTAAGGTTCCAACAATACCGCGACTTGTTTTAACTTTGATTTATCTCCGGATTTGACTTGATGTACCATACGCCACTACACAGTCACAGTTTGGTAGGGAACATAAGCGGATGTAGTAAACAGACGCACACTCTTTCCTTTGAACAAAACCCCATGTTACTTGTTTGCTACACTACACTGAACGTCAAAGGAGGATTTACATATACATCACGACACACCTCAGCTTAATGGTACAGCATACCCTCGACATACTTTCACTTATATATATCTCCTCGTTTATCTCGATGTAGGAGACTGTTATACGAAATCGCAAGTACTTTTGGAGCTTAAGCGGCATTCCCAAACATACACACACCCAATCCGTTGAACAAAATGTCATCTTACTTGCTGGACTAACCGTCAGTTAAACTCTTGCCACAAACATTACCTAAGATGACAACACAACTCAGCTTAAGCTTCCATCAGACCCAGTACATGTTTTAATTTTGATATATCAACTCATTCGACTTGATGTACCACGCCACTAGAAAGTCACAGTTTTGGTGGGAACTTAAGCTGATACAGTGAACTAACGCATACCCTTTCCTTTGAACAAAACCCCCTGTTTCTTCTTTTTCACACTACACCGAACGTCAAAGCATCATTTACACATACATCACGACACACCTCAGCTTGAGCTTACAGTATACCCGCGAAATACTTTCTCTTATATATCTCTCCTCGTTTAACTAGATGTAGCACACTATTATTGGAAGTCGCAAGTATGGTTGGAACTTAAGCGGCGTTCGCAAACATAAACACACCCTATCCGTTGAACAAAATCTCATCTTACTTGCTTGACTTACCGTCAGATAAACTCTTGTCACAAGCATTACCTAAGATGACAACACAACTCAGCTTAAGCTTCCAACATACCCTGGAGATGTTTTAGCTTTGATTTTTCGCGAACATTCACCCTATCCGTTGAACAAAATATCATCTTACTTGGTGGACTTACCGTCAGTTAAACTCTTGCACAAGCATTACCTAAGATGACAAAACAGCTCGGCTTAAAATTCCAACATACCCCTGTGGGTAGGGGGGAATCTTAAGAATACACCCACTGCGTTCTGTTCCGTGCATGGCGTAAGAGGCGACTAATCGGAATTTCTTTCTTTCTAACTCTTCTTCTACTATTTCTTCATTCTTCCCTCTTTTTTTCCCCACTTGTTCCTTTAGCAAATGCGTCTCAATATACCCATTATAGTCGCTTAACGGGACGTTAAACACCAAACAAACAAACCAACGTACCCGCGACATGTTTTAACTTTGATTTATCTCCTCATTTAACTTGATGTACTATACGCCACCAGAGTCAGAGTTTTGTAGGGAACTTAAGCTGATGCAGCAAATAGACGCACACCCTTTCCTTCGAACAAAACCGCATGTTACTTGCTTGCTATACTACACGGAACGTCAAAGCATCGTTTGCACATACATCACGACACACCTCAGCTTGAGCTTACAGTATACCCGCGACATACTTTCTCTTATATATCTCTCCTCGTTTAACTCGATGTAGCACACTATTATTGGAAGTCGCAAGTATGGTTGGAACTTAAGCGGCGTTCGCAAACATACACACACCCTATCCGTTGAACAAAATCTCATCTTACTTGCTCGACTTACCGTCAGATAAACTCTTGTCACAAGCATTACCTAAGATGACAACACAACTCAGCTTAAGCTTCCAACATACCCTGGAGATGTTTTAGCTTTGATTTTTCGCAAACATACACCCTATCCGTTGAACAAAATATCATCTTACTTGGTGGAATTACCGTCAGTTAAACTCTTGCACAAGCATTACCTAAGATGACAAAACAGCTCGGCTTAAAATTCCAACATACCCCTGTGGGGTGGGGGGAATCTTAAGAATACACCCACTGCGTTCTGTTCCGTGCATGGCGTAAGAGGCGGTTAATCGGAATTTCTTTCTTTCTAACTCTTCTTTTACTATTTCTTCATTCTTCCCTCTTTTTTCCCACTTGTTCCTTTAGCAAATGCGTCCCAATATACCCATCATAGTCGCTTAACGGGACGTTAAACACCAATCCAACAAACCAACATACCCACGACATGTTTTAACTTTGATTTATCTCCTCATTTAACTTGATGTACTATACGCCACCAGAGTCAGAGTTTTGTAGGGAACTTAAGCTGATGCAGAAAATAGACGCACACCCTTTCCTTCGAACAAAACCGCATGTTACTTGCTTGCCATACTACATAGAACGTCAAAGGACCATTTACACATGCATGACGACACACCTCAGCTTAAGCTTACAACCCACCCTGGACATACTTTCATTTTAAATCTCTTTTCGTTTTACTCGATGTAGCACACTATTATACGAAATTGCAAGTATGGTTGGAACTTAAGCAGCATTCGCAAACATACACACACCCTATCCGTTGAACAAAATGTCATCTTACTTGCTGGACTTACCGTCAATTAAACTCTTGCCACAAGCAATACCTTAGATGACAACACAACTCAGCTTAAGGTTCCAACAATACCGCGACTTGTTTTAACTTTGATTTATCTCCTGATTTGACTTGATGTACTATACGCCACTACAAAGTCAGTTTGGTAGAGAACATAAGCTGAAATAGTAAACAGACGCACACTCTTTCCTTTGAACAAAACCCCATGTTACTTGCTTGCTACACTACACTGAACGTCAAGGGAGGATTTACATATACATCACGACACACCTCAGCTTAATGGTACGGCATACCCTCGACATACTTTCACTTATAGATATATCTCCTTGTTTATCTCGATGTAGAAGACTGTTATACGAAATCGCAAGTACTTTTGGAGCTTAAGCGGCATACGCAAACATACACACACCCAATCCGTTGAACAAAATTTCATCTTACTTGCTGGACTTACCGTCAGTTAAACTCTTGCCACAAACATTACCTAAGATGACTACACAACTCAGCTTAAGGTTCCATCAGACCCAGTACATGTTTTAACTTTGATATATCAACTCATTCGACTTGATGTACCACGCCACAAGAAAGTCACAGTTTTGGTGGGAACTTAAGCTGATACAGTGAACTAACGCATACGCTTTCCTTTGAACAAAACCCCCTGTTTCTTCTTTTTCACACTACACTGAACGTCAAAGCATCATTTACACATACATCACGACACACCTCAGCTTGAGCTTACAGTATACCCGCAAAATACTTTCTCTTATATATCTCTCCTGGTTTAACTCGATGTAGCACACTATTATTGGAAGTCGCAAGTATGGTTGGAACTTAAGCGGCGTTCGCAAACATACACACATCCTATCCGTTGAACAAAATCTCATCTTACTTGCTCGACTTACCGTCAGATAAATTCTTGTCACAAGCATTACCTAAGATGACAACACAACTCAGCTTAAGCTTCCAACATACCCTGGAGATGTTTTAGCTTTGATTTTTCGCAAACATACACCCTATCCGTTGAACAAAATATCATCTTACTTGGTGGAATTACCGTCAGTTAAACTCTTGCACAAGCATTACCTAAGATGACAAAACAGCTCGGCTTAAAATTCCAACATACCCCTGTGGGGTGGGGGGAATCTTAAGAATACACCCACTGCGTTCTGTTCCGTGCATGGCGTAAGAGGCGGTTAATCGGAATTTCTTTCTTTCTAACTCTTCTTTTACTATTTCTTCATTCTTCCCTCTTTTTTTCCGACTTGTTCCTTTAGCAAATGCGTCCCAATATACCCATCATAGTCGCTTAACGGGACGTTAAACACCAATCCAACAAACCAACATACCCACGACATGTTTTAAATTTGATTTATCTCCTCATTTAACTTGATGTACTATACGCCACCAGAGTCAGAGTTTTGTAGGGAACTTAAGCCGATGCAGAAAATAGACGCACACCCTTTCCTTCGAACAAAACCGCATGTTACTTGCTTGCCATACTACATTGAACGTCAAAGGATCATTTACACATGCATGACGACACACCTCAGCTTAAGCTTACAACCCACCCTGGACATACTTTCATTTTAAATTTCTTTTCGTTTTACTCGATGTAGCACACTATTTTACGAAATCGCAAGTATGGTTGGAACTTAAGCGGCATTCGCAAACATACACACACCCTATTCGTTGAACAAAATGTCATCTTACTTGCTGGATTTACCGTCAATTAAACTCTTGCCACAAGCAATACCTTAGATGACAACACAACTCAGCTTAAGGTTCCAACAATACCGCGACTTGTTTTAACTTTGATTTATCTCCTGATTTGACTTGATGTACTATACGCGACTACAAAGTCACAGTTTGGTAGAGAACATAAGCTGATGTAGTAAACAGACGCACACTTTTTCCTTTGAACAAAACCCCATGTTACTTGCTTGCTACACTACACTGAACGTCAAGGGAGGATTTACATATACATCACGACACACCTCAGCTTAATGGTACAGCATACCCTCGACATACTTTCACTTATATATATATCTCCTCGTTTATCTCGATGTAGAAGACTGTTATACGAAATCGCAAGTACTTTTGGAGCTTAAGCGGCATACGCAAACATACACACACCCAATCCGTTGAACAAAATTTCATCTTACTTGCTGGACTTACCGTCAGTTAAACTCTTGCCACAAACATTACCTAAGATGACTTCACAACTCAGCTTAAGGTTCCATCAGACCCAGTACATGTTTTAAGTTTGATATATCAACTCATTCGACTTGATGTACCACGCCACTAGAAAGTCACAGTTTTGGTGGGAACTTAAGCTGATACAGTGAACTAACGCATACGCTTTCCTTTGAACAAAACCCCCTGTTTCTTCTTTTTCACACTACACTGAACGTCAAAGCATCATTTACACATACATCACGACACACCTCAGCTTGAGCTCACAGTATACCCGCAAAATACTTTCTCTTATATATCTCTCCTCGTTTAACTCGATGTAGCACACTATTATTGGAAGTCGCAAGTATGGTTGGAACTTAAGCGGCGTTCGCAAACATACACACACCCTATCCGTTGAACAAAATCTCATCTTACTTGCTGGACTTACCGTCAGATAAATTCTTGTCACAAGCATTACCTAAGATGACAACACAACTCAGCTTAAGCTTCCAACATACCCTGGAGATGTTTTAGCTTTGATTTGTCGCAAACATACACCCTATCCGTTGAACAAAATATCATCTTACTTGGTGGAATTACCGTCAGTTAAACTCTTGCACAAGCATTACCTAAGATGACAAAACAGCTCGGCTTAAAATTCCAACATACCCCTGTGGGGTGGGGGGAATCTTTAGAATACACCCACTGCGTTCTGTTCCGTGCATGGCGTAAGAGGCGGTTAATCGGAATTTCTTTCTTTCTAACTCTTCTTTTACTATTTCTTCATTCTTCCCTCTTTTTTCCCACTTGTTCCTTTAGCAAATGCGTCCCAATATACCCATCATAGTCGCTTAACGGGACGTTAAACACCAATCCAACAAACCAACATACCCACGACATGTTTTAACTTTGATTTATCTCCTCATTTAACTTGATGTACTATACGCCACCAGAGTCAGAGTTTTGTAGGGAACTTAAGCTGATGCAGAAAATAGACGCACACCCTTTCCTTCGAACAAAACCGCATGTTACTTGCTTGCCATACTACATTGAACGTCAAAGGATCATTTACACATGCATGACGACACACCTCAGCTTAAGCTTACAACCCACCCTGGACATACTTTCATTTTAAATCTCTTTTCGTTTTACTCGATATAGCACACTATTATACGAAATTGCAAGTATGGTTGGAACTTAAGCGGCATTCGCAAACATACACACACCCTATCCGTTGAACAAAATGTCATCTTACTTGCTGGACTTACCGTCAATTAAACTCTTACCACAAGCAATACCTTAGATGACAACACAACTCAGCTTAAGGTTCCAACAATACCGCGACTTGTTTTAACTTTGATTTATCTCCTGATTTGACTTGATGTACTATACGCCACTACAAAGTCAGTTTGGTAGAGAACATAAGCTGAAATAGTAAACAGACGCACACTCTTTCCTTTGAACAACACCCCATGTTACTTGCTTGCTACACTACACTGAACGTCAAGGGAGGATTTACATATACATCACGACACACCTCAGCTTAATGGTGCAGCATACCCTCGACATACTTTCACTTATAGATATATCTCCTCGTTTATCTCGATGTAGAAGACTGTTATACGAAATCGCAAGTACTTTTGGAGCTTAAGCGGCATACGCAAACATACACACACCCAATCCGTTGAACAAAATTTCATCTTACTTGCTGGACTTACCGTCAGTTAAACTCTTGCCACAAACATTACCTAAGATGACTACACAACTCAGCTTAAGGTTCCATCAGACCCAGTACATGTTTTAAGTTTGATATATCAACTCATTCGACTTGATGTACCACGCCACTAGAAAGTCACAGTTTTGGTGGGAACTTAAGCTGATACAGTGAACTAACGCATACGCTTTCCTTTGAACAAAACCCCCTGTTTCTTCTTTTTCACACTACACTGAACGTCAAAGCATCATTTACACATACATCACGACACACCTCAGCTTGAGCTCACAGTATACCCGCAAAATACTTTCTCTTATATATCTCTCCTGGTTTAACTCGATGTAGCACACTATTATTGGAAGTCGCAAGTATGGTTGGAACTTAAGCGGCGTTCGCAAACATACACACACCCTATCCGTTGAACAAAATCTCATCTTACTTGCTCGACTTACCGTCAGATAAATTCTTGTCACAAGCATTACCTAAGATGACAACACAACTCAGCTTAAGCTTCCAACATACCCTGGAGATGTTTTAGCTTTGATTTGTCGCAAACATACACCCTATCCGTTGAACAAAATATCATCTACTTTCTCTTATATATCTCTCCTCGTTTAACTCGATGTAGCACACTATTATTGGAAGTCGCAAGTATGGTTGGAACTTAAGCGGCGTTCGCAAACATACACACACCCTATCCGTTGAACAAAATCTCATCTTACTTGCTGGACTTACCGTCAGATAAATTCTTGTCACAAGCATTACCTAAGATGACAACACAACTCAGCTTAAGCTTCCAACATACCCTGGAGATGTTTTAGCTTTGATTTGTCGCAAACATACACCCTATCCGTTGAACAAAATATCATCTTACTTGGTGGAATTACCGTCAGTTAAACTCTTGCACAAGCATTACCTAAGATGACAAAACAGCTCGGCTTAAAATTCCAACATACCCCTGTGGGGTGGGGGGAATCTTAAGAATACACCCACTGCGTTCTGTTCCGTGCATGGCGTAAGAGGCGGTTAATCGGAATTTCTTTCTTTCTAACTCTTCTTTTACTATTTCTTCATTCTTCCCTCTTTTTTCCCACTTGTTCCTTTAGCAAATGCGTCCCAATATACCCATCATAGTCGCTTAACGGGACGTTAAACACCAATCCAACAAACCAACATACCCACGACATGTTTTAACTTTGATTTATCTCCTCATTTAACTTGATGTACTATACGCCACCAGAGTCAGAGTTTTGTAGGGAACTTAAGCTGATGCAGAAAATAGACGCACACCCTTTCCTTCGAACAAAACCGCATGTTACTTGCTTGCCATACTACATTGAACGTCAAAGGATCATTTACACATGCATGACGACACACCTCAGCTTAAGCTTACAACCCACCCTGGACATACTTTCATTTTAAATCTCTTTTCGTTTTACTCGATATAGCACACTATTATACGAAATTGCAAGTATGGTTGGAACTTAAGCGGCATTCGCAAACATACACACACCCTATCCGTTGAACAAAATGTCATCTTACTTGCTGGACTTACCGTCAATTAAACTCTTACCACAAGCAATACCTTAGATGACAACACAACTCAGCTTAAGGTTCCAACAATACCGCGGCTTGTTTTAACTTTGATTTATCTCCTGATTTGACTTGATGTACTATACGCCACTACAAAGTCAGTTTGGTAGAGAACATAAGCTGAAATAGTAAACAGACGCACACTCTTTCCTTTGAACAACACCCCATGTTACTTGCTTGCTACACTACACTGAACGTCAAGGGAGGATTTACATATACATCACGACACACCTCAGCTTAATGGTGCAGCATACCCTCGACATACTTTCACTTATAGATATATCTCCTCGTTTATCTCGATGTAGAAGACTGTTATACGAAATCGCAAGTACTTTTGGAGCTTAAGCGGCATACGCAAACATACACACACCCAATCCGTTGAACAAAATTTCATCTTACTTGCTGGACTTACCGTCAGTTAAACTCTTGCCACAAACATTACCTAAGATGACTACACAACTCAGCTTAAGGTTCCATCAGACCCAGTACATGTTTTAAGTTTGATATATCAACTCATTCGACTTGATGTACCACGCCACTAGAAAGTCACAGTTTTGGTGGGAACTTAAGCTGATACAGTGAACTAACGCATACGCTTTCCTTTGAACAAAACCCCCTGTTTCTTCTTTTTCACACTACACTGAACGTCAAAGCATCATTTACACATACATCACGACACACCTCAGCTTGAGCTCACAGTATACCCGCAAAATACTTTCTCTTATATATCTCTCCTGGTTTAACTCGATGTAGCACACTATTATTGGAAGTCGCAAGTATGGTTGGAACTTAAGCGGCGTTCGCAAACATACACACACCCTATCCGTTGAACAAAATCTCATCTTACTTGCTCGACTTACCGTCAGATAAATTCTTGTCACAAGCATTACCTAAGATGACAACACAACTCAGCTTAAGCTTCCAACATACCCTGGAGATGTTTTAGCTTTGATTTGTCGCAAACATACACCCTATCCGTTGAACAAAATATCATCTTACTTGGTGGAATTACCGTCAGTTAAACTCTTGCACAAGCATTACCTAAGATGACAAAACAGCTCGGCTTAAAATTCCAACATACCCCTGTGGGGTTGGGGGAATCTTAAGAATACACCCACTGCGTTCTGTTCCGTGCATGGCGTAAGAGGCGGTTAATCGGAATTTCTTTCTTTCTAACTCTTCTTTTACTATTTCTTCATTCTTCCCTCTTTTTTCCCACTTGTTCCTTTAGCAAATGCGTCCCAATATACCCATCATAGTCGCTTAACGGGACGTTAAACACCAATCCAACAAACCAACATACCCACGACATGTTTTAACTTTGATTTATCTCCTCATTTAACTTGATGTACTATACGCCACCAGAGTCAGAGTTTTGTAGGGAACTTAAGCTGATGCAGAAAATAGACGCACACCCTTTCCTTCGAACAAAACCGCATGTTACTTGCTTGCCATACTACATTGAACGTCAAAGGATCATTTACACATGCATGACGACACACCTCAGCTTAAGCTTACAACCCACCCTGGACATACTTTCATTTTAAATCTCTTTTCGTTTTACTCGATATAGCACACTATTATACGAAATTGCAAGTATGGTTGGAACTTAAGCGGCATTCGCAAACATACACACACCCTATCCGTTGAACAAAATGTCATCTTACTTGCTGGACTTACCGTCAATTAAACTCTTACCACAAGCAATACCTTAGATGACAACACAACTCAGCTTAAGGTTCCAACAATACCGCGACTTGTTTTAACTTTGATTTATCTCCTGATTTGACTTGATGTACTATACGCCACTATAAAGTCAGTTTGGTAGAGAACATAAGCTGAAATAGTAAACAGACGCACACTCTTTCCTTTGAACAAAACCCCATGTTACTTGCTTGCTACACTACACTGAACGTCAAGGGAGGATTTACATATACATCACGACACACCTCAGCTTAATGGTACAGCATACCCTCGACATACTTTCACTTATAGATATATGTCCTCGTTTATCTCGATGTAGAAGACTGTTATACGAAATCGCAAGTACTTTTGGAGCTTAAGCGGCATACGCAAACATACACACACCCAATCCGTTGAACAAAATTTCATCTTACTTGCTGGACTTACCGTCAGTTAAACTCTTGCCACAAACATTACCTAAGATGACTTCACAACTCAGCTTAAGGTTCCATCAGACCCAGTACATGTTTTAACTTTGATATATCAACTCATTCGACTTGATGTACCACGCCACTAGAAAGTCACAGTTTTGGTGGGAACTTAAGCTGATACAGTGAACTAACGCATACGCTTTCCTTTGAACAAAACCCCCTGTTTCTTCTTTTTCACACTACACTGAACGTCAAAGCATCATTTACACATACATCACGACACACCTCAGCTTGAGCTCACAGTATACCCGCAAAATACTTTCTCTTATATATCTCTCCTCGTTTAACTCGATGTAGCACACTATTATTGGAAGTCGCAAGTATGGTTGGAACTTAAGCGGCGTTCGCAAACATACACACACCCTGTCCGTTGAACAAAATCTCATCTTACTTGCTGGACTTACCGTCAGATAAATTCTTGTCACAAGCATTACCTAAGATGACAACACAACTCAGCTTAAGCTTCCAACATACCCTGGAGATGTTTTAGCTTTGATTTGTCGCAAACATACACCCTATCCGTTGAACAAAATATCATCTTACTTGGTGGAATTACCGTCAGTTAAACTCTTGCACAAGCATTACCTAAGATGACAAAACAGCTCGGCTTAAAATTCCAACATACCCCTGTGGGGTGGGGGGAATCTAAAGAATACACCCACTGCGTTCTGTTCCGTGCATGGCGTAAGAGGCGGTTAATCGGAATTTCTTTCTTTCTAACTCTTCTTTTACTATTTCTTCATTCTTCCCTCTTTTTTTCCCACTTGTTCCTTTAGCAAATGCGTCCCAATATACCCATCATAGTCGCTTAACGGGACGTTAAACACCAATCCAACAAACCAACATACCCACGACATGTTTTAACTTTGATTTATCTCCTCATTTAACTTGATGTACTATACGCCACCAGAGTCAGAGTTTTGTAGGGAACTTAAGCTGATGCAGAAAATAGACGCACACTCTTTCCTTCGAACAAAACCGCATGTTACTTGCTTGCCATACTACATTGAACGTCAAAGGATCATTTACACATGCATGACGACACACCTCAGCTTAAGCTTACAACCCACCCTGGACATACTTTCATTTTAAATCTCTTTTCGTTTTACTCGATATAGCACACTATTATGCGAAATTGCAAGTATGGTTGGAACTTAAGCGGCATTCGCAAACATACACACACCCTATCCGTTGAACAAAATGTCATCTTACTTGCTGGACTTACCGTCAATTAAACTCTTACCACAAGCAATACCTTAGATGACAACACAACTCAGCTTAAGGTTCCAACAATACCGCGACTTGTTTTAACTTTGATTTATCTCCTGATTTGACTTGATGTACTATACGCCACTACAAAGTCAGTTTGGTAGAGAACATAAGCTGAAATAGTAAACAGACGCACACTCTTTCCTTTGAACAAAACCCCATGTTACTTGCTTGCTACACTACACTGAACGTCAAGGGAGGATTTACATATACATCACGACACACCTCAGCTTAATGGTACAGCATACCCTCGACATACTTTCACTTATAGATATATCTCCTCGTTTATCTCGATGTAGAAGACTGTTATACGAAATCGCAAGTACTTTTGGAGCTTAAGCGGCATACGCAAACATACACACACCCAATCCGTTGAACAAAATTTCATCTTACTTGCTGGACTTACCGTCAGTTAAACTCTTGCCACAAACATTACCTAAGATGACTACACAACTCAGCTTAAGGTTCCATCAGACCCAGTACATGTTTTAACTTTGATATATCAACTCATTCGACTTGATGTACCACGCCACTAGAAAGTCACAGTTTTGGTGGGAACTTAAGCTGATACAGTGAACTAACGCATACGCTTTCCTTTGAACAAAACCCCCTGTTTCTTCTTTTTCACACTACACTGAACGTCAAAGCATCATTTACACATACATCACGACACACCTCAGCTTGAGCTCACAGTATACCCGCAAAATACTTTCTCTTATATATCTCTCCTGGTTTAACTCGATGTAGCACACTATTATTGGAAGTCGCAAGTATGGTTGGAACTTAAGCGGCGTTCGCAAACATACACACACCCTATCCGTTGAACAAAATCTCATCTTACTTGCTGGACTTACCGTCAGATAAATTCTTGTCACAAGCATTACCTAAGATGACAACACAACTCAGCTTAAGCTTCCAACATACCCTGGAGATGTTTTAGCTTTGATTTGTCGCAAACATACACTCTATCCGTTGAACAAAATATCATCTTACTTGGTGGAATTACCGTCAGTTAAACTCTTGCACAAGCATTACCTAAGATGACAAAACAGCTCGGCTTAAAATTCCAACATACCCCTGTGGGGTTGGGGGAATCTTAAGAATACACCCACTGCGTTCTGTTCCGTGCATGGCGTAAGAGGCGGTTAATCGGAATTTCTTTCTTTCTAACTCTTCTTTTACTATTTCTTCATTCTTCCCTCTTTTTTCCCACTTGTTCCTTTAGCAAATGCGTCCCAATATACCCATCATAGTCGCTTAACGGGACGTTAAACACCAATCCAACAAACCAACATACCCACGACATGTTTTAACTTTGATTTATCTCCTCATTTAACTTGATGTACTATACGCCACCAGAGTCAGAGTTTTGTAGGGAACTTAAGCTGATGCAGAAAATAGACGCACACTCTTTCCTTCGAACAAAACCGCATGTTACTTGCTTGCCATACTACATTGAACGTCAAAGGATCATTTACACATGCATGACGACACACCTCAGCTTAAGCTTACAACCCACCCTGGACATACTTTCATTTTAAATCTCTTTTCGTTTTACTCGATATAGCACACTATTATGCGAAATTGCAAGTATGGTTGGAACTTAAGCGGCATTCGCAAACATACACACACCCTATCCGTTGAACAAAATGTCATCTTACTTGCTGGACTTACCGTCAATTAAACTCTTACCACAAGCAATACCTTAGATGACAACACAACTCAGCTTAAGGTTCCAACAATACCGCGACTTGTTTTAACTTTGATTTATCTCCTGATTTGACTTGATGTACTATACGCCACTACAAAGTCAGTTTGGTAGAGAACATAAGCTGAAATAGTAAACAGACGCACACTCTTTCCTTTGAACAAAACCCCATGTTACTTGCTTGCTACACTACACTGAACGTCAAGGGAGGATTTACATATACATCACGACACACCTCAGCTTAATGGTACAGCATACCCTCGACATACTTTCACTTATAGATATATCTCCTCGTTTATCTCGATGTAGAAGACTGTTATACGAAATCGCAAGTACTTTTGGAGCTTAAGCGGCATACGCAAACATACACACACCCAATCCGTTGAACAAAATTTCATCTTACTTGCTGGACTTACCGTCAGTTAAACTCTTGCCACAAACATTACCTAAGATGACTACACAACTCAGCTTAAGGTTCCATCAGACCCAGTACATGTTTTAAGTTTGATATATCAACTCATTCGACTTGATGTACCACGCCACTAGAAAGTCACAGTTTTGGTGGGAACTTAAGCTGATACAGTGAACTAACGCATACGCTTTCCTTTGAACAAAACCCCCTGTTTCTTCTTTTTCACACTACACTGAACGTCAAAGCATCATTTACACATACATCACGACACACCTCAGCTTGAGCTCACAGTATACCCGCAAAATACTTTCTCTTATATATCTCTCCTGGTTTAACTCGATGTAGCACACTATTATTGGAAGTCGCAAGTATGGTTGGAACTTAAGCGGCGTTCGCAAACATACACACACCCTATCCGTTGAACAAAATCTCATCTTACTTGCTGGACTTACCGTCAGATAAATTCTTGTCACAAGCATTACCTAAGATGACAACACAACTCAGCTTAAGCTTCCAACATACCCTGGAGATGTTTTAGCTTTGATTTGTCGCAAACATACACTCTATCCGTTGAACAAAATATCATCTTACTTGGTGGAATTACCGTCAGTTAAACTCTTGCACAAGCATTACCTAAGATGACAAAACAGCTCGGCTTAAAATTCCAACATACCCCTGTGGGGTTGGGGGAATCTTAAGAATACACCCACTGCGTTCTGTTCCGTGCATGGCGTAAGAGGCGGTTAATCGGAATTTCTTTCTTTCTAACTCTTCTTTTACTATTTCTTCATTCTTCCCTCTTTTTTCCCACTTGTTCCTTTAGCAAATGCGTCCCAATATACCCATCATAGTCGCTTAACGGGACGTTAAACACCAATCCAACAAACCAACATACCCACGACATGTTTTAACTTTGATTTATCTCCTCATTTAACTTGATGTACTATACGCCACCAGAGTCAGAGTTTTGTAGGGAACTTAAGCTGATGCAGAAAATAGACGCACACCCTTTCCTTCGAACAAAACCGCATGTTACTTGCTTGCCATACTACATTGAACGTCAAAGGATCATTTACACATGCATGACGACACACCTCAGCTTAAGCTTACAACCCACCCTGGACATACTTTCATTTTAAATCTCTTTTCGTTTTACTCGATATAGCACACTATTATACGAAATTGCAAGTATGGTTGGAACTTAAGCGGCATTCGCAAACATACACACACCCTATCCGTTGAACAAAATGTCATCTTACTTGCTGGACTTACCGTCAATTAAACTCTTACCACAAGCAATACCTTAGATGACAACACAACTCAGCTTAAGGTTCCAACAATACCGCGACTTGTTTTAACTTTGATTTATCTCCTGATTTGACTTGATGTACTATACGCCACTATAAAGTCAGTTTGGTAGAGAACATAAGGTGAAATAGTAAACAGACGCACACTCTTTCCTTTGAACAAAACCCCATGTTACTTGCTTGCTACACTACACTGAACGTCAAGGGAGGATTTACATATACATCACGACACACCTCAGCTTAATGGTACAGCATACCCTCGACATACTTTCACTTATAGATATATGTCCTCGTTTATCTCGATGTAGAAGACTGTTATACGAAATCGCAAGTACTTTTGGAGCTTAAGCGGCATACGCAAACATACACACACCCAATCCGTTGAACAAAATTTCATCTTACTTGCTGGACTTACCGTCAGTTGAACTCTTGCCACAAACATTACCTAAGATGACTTCACAACTCAGCTTAAGGTTCCATCAGACCCAGTACATGTTTTAACTTTGATATATCAACTCATTCGACTTGATGTACCACGCCACTAGAAAGTCACAGTTTTGGTGGGAACTTAAGCTGATACAGTGAACTAACGCATACGCTTTCCTTTGAACAAAACCCCCTGTTTCTTCTTTTTCACACTACACTGAACGTCAAAGCATCATTTACACATACATCACGACACACCTCAGCTTGAGCTCACAGTATACCCGCAAAATACTTTCTCTTATATATCTCTCCTCGTTTAACTCGATGTAGCACACTATTATTGGAAGTCGCAAGTATGGTTGGAACTTAAGCGGCGTTCGCAAACATACACACACCCTATCCGTTGAACAAAATCTCATCTTACTTGCTGGACTTACCGTCAGATAAATTCTTGTCACAAGCATTACCTAAGATGACAACACAACTCAGCTTAAGCTTCCAACATACCCTGGAGATGTTTTAGCTTTGATTTGTCGCAAACATACACCCTATCCGTTGAACAAAATATCATCTTACTTGGTGGAATTACCGTCAGTTAAACTCTTGCACAAGCATTACCTAAGATGACAAAACAGCTCGGCTTAAAATTCCAACATACCCCTGTGGGGTTGGGGGAATCTTAAGAATACACCCACTGCGTTCTGTTCCGTGCATGGCGTAAGAGGCGGTTAATCGGAATTTCTTTCTTTCTAACTCTTCTTTTACTATTTCTTCATTCTTCCCTCTTTTTTCCCACTTGTTCCTTTAGCAAATGCGTCCCAATATACCCATCATAGTCGCTTAACGGGACGTTAAACACCAATCCAACAAACCAACATACCCACGACATGTTTTAACTTTGATTTATCTCCTCATTTAACTTGATGTACTATACGCCACCAGAGTCAGAGTTTTGTAGGGAACTTAAGCTGATGCAGAAAATAGACGCACACCCTTTCCTTCGAACAAAACCGCATGTTACTTGCTTGCCATACTACATTGAACGTCAAAGGATCATTTACACATGCATGACGACACACCTCAGCTTAAGCTTACAACCCACCCTGGACATACTTTCATTTTAAATCTCTTTTCGTTTTACTCGATATAGCACACTATTATACGAAATTGCAAGTATGGTTGGAACTTAAGCGGCATTCGCAAACATACACACACCCTATCCGTTGAACAAAATGTCATCTTACTTGCTGGACTTACCGTCAATTAAACTCTTACCACAAGCAATACCTTAGATGACAACACAACTCAGCTTAAGGTTCCAACAATACCGCGACTTGTTTTAACTTTGATTTATCTCCTGATTTGACTTGATGTACTATACGCCACTATAAAGTCAGTTTGGTAGAGAACATAAGCTGAAATAGTAAACAGACGCACACTCTTTCCTTTGAACAAAACCCCATGTTACTTGCTTGCTACACTACACTGAACGTCAAGGGAGGATTTACATATACATCACGACACACCTCAGCTTAATGGTACAGCATACCCTCGACATACTTTCACTTATAGATATATGTCCTCGTTTATCTCGATGTAGAAGACTGTTATACGAAATCGCAAGTACTTTTGGAGCTTAAGCGGCATACGCAAACATACACACACCCAATCCGTTGAACAAAATTTCATCTTACTTGCTGGACTTACCGTCAGTTAAACTCTTGCCACAAACATTACCTAAGATGACTTCACAACTCAGCTTAAGGTTCCATCAGACCCAGTACATGTTTTAACTTTGATATATCAACTCATTCGACTTGATGTACCACGCCACTAGAAAGTCACAGTTTTGGTGGGAACTTAAGCTGATACAGTGAACTAACGCATACGCTTTCCTTTGAACAAAACCCCCTGTTTCTTCTTTTTCACACTACACTGAACGTCAAAGCATCATTTACACATACATCACGACACACCTCAGCTTGAGCTCACAGTATACCCGCAAAATACTTTCTCTTATATATCTCTCCTCGTTTAACTCGATGTAGCACACTATTATTGGAAGTCGCAAGTATGGTTGGAACTTAAGCGGCGTTCGCAAACATACACACACCCTATCCGTTGAACAAAATCTCATCTTACTTGCTGGACTTACCGTCAGATAAATTCTTGTCACAAGCATTACCTAAGATGACAACACAACTCAGCTTAAGCTTCCAACATACCCTGGAGATGTTTTAGCTTTGATTTTTCGCAAACATACACCCTATCCGTTGAACAAAATATCATCTTACTTGGTGGAATTACCGTCAGTTAAACTCTTGCACAAGCATTACCTAAGATGACAAAACAGCTCGGCTTAAAATTCCAACATACCCCCGTTGGGTTGGGGGAATCTTAAGAATACACCCACTGCGTTCTGTTCCGTGCATGGCGTAAGAGGCGGTTAATCGGAATTTCTTTCTTTCTAACTCTTCTTTTACTATTTCTTCATTCTTCCCTCTTTTTTCCCACTTGTTCCTTTAGCAAATGCGTCCCAATATACCCATCATAGTCGCTTAACGGGACGTTAAACACCAATCCAACAAACCAACATACCCACGACATGTTTTAACTTTGATTTATCTCCTCATTTAACTTGATGTACTATACGCCACCAGAGTCAGAGTTTTGTAGGGAACTTAAGCTGATGCAGAAAATAGACGCACACCCTTTCCTTCGAACAAAACCGCATGTTACTTGCTTGCCATACTACATTGAACGTCAAAGGATCATTTACACATGCATGACGACACACCTCAGCTTAAGCTTAC
This sequence comes from Protula sp. h YS-2021, assembly GCA_949752745.1. Classification (NCBI taxonomy): domain Eukaryota; kingdom Metazoa; phylum Annelida; class Polychaeta; order Sabellida; family Serpulidae; genus Protula; species Protula sp. h YS-2021. The sequence continues at coordinate 26,336,672 of OX457028.1, forward strand.
AACCCACCCTGGACATACTTTCATTTTAAATCTCTTTTCGTTTTACTCGATATAGCACACTATTATACGAAATTGCAAGTATGGTTGGAACTTAAGCGGCATTCGCAAACATACACACACCCTATCCGTTGAACAAAATGTCATCTTACTTGCTGGACTTACCGTCAATTAAACTCTTACCACAAGCAATACCTTAGATGACAACACAACTCAGCTTAAGGTTCCAACAATACCGCGACTTGTTTTAACTTTGATTTATCTCCTGATTTGACTTGATGTACTATACGCCACTACAAAGTCAGTTTGGTAGAGAACATAAGCTGAAATAGTAAACAGACGCACACTCTTTCCTTTGAACAAAACCCCATGTTACTTGCTTGCTACACTACACTGAACGTCAAGGGAGGATTTACATATACATCACGACACACCTCAGCTTAATGGTACAGCATACCCTCGACATACTTTCACTTATAGATATATCTCCTCGTTTATCTCGATGTAGAAGACTGTTATACGAAATCGCAAGTACTTTTGGAGCTTAAGCGGCATACGCAAACATAAACACACCCAATCCGTTGAACAAAATTTCATCTTACTTGCTGGACTTACCGTCAGTTAAACTCTTGCCACAAACATTACCTAAGATGACTACACAACTCAGCTTAAGGTTCCATCAGACCCAGTACATGTTTTAACTTTGATATATCAACTCATTCGACTTGATGTACCACGCCACTAGAAAGTCACAGTTTTGGTGGGAACTTGAGCTGATACAGTGAACTAACGCATACGCTTTCCTTTGAACAAAACCCCCTGTTTCTTCTTTTTCACACTACACTGAACGTCAAAGCATCATTTACACATACATCACGACACACCTCAGCTTGAGCTCACAGTATACCCGCAAAATACTTTCTCTTATATATCTCTCCTCGTTTAACTCGATGTAGCACACTATTATTGGAAGTCGCAAGTATGGTTGGAACTTAAGCGGCGTTCGCAAACATACACACACCCTATCCGTTGAACAAAATCTCATCTTACTTGCTGGACTTACCGTCAGATAAATTCTTGTCACAAGCATTACCTAAGATGACAACACAACTCAGCTTAAGCTTCCAACATACCCTGGAGATGTTTTAGCTTTGATTTTTCGCAAACATACACCCTATCCGTTGAACAAAATATCATCTTACTTGGTGGAATTACCGTCAGTTAAACTCTTGCACAAGCATTACCTAAGATGACAAAACAGCTCGGCTTAAAATTCCAACATACCCCCGTTGGGTTGGGGGAATCTTAAGAATACACCCACTGCGTTCTGTTCCGTGCATGGCGTAAGAGGCGGTTAATCGGAATTTCTTTCTTTCTAACTCTTCTTTTACTATTTCTTCATTCTTCCCTCTTTTTTCCCACTTGTTCCTTTAGCAAATGCGTCCCAATATACCCATCATAGTCGCTTAACGGGACGTTAAACACCAATCCAACAAACCAACATACCCACGACATGTTTTAACTTTGATTTATCTCCTCATTTAACTTGATGTACTATACGCCACCAGAGTCAGAGTTTTGTAGGGAACTTAAGCTGATGCAGAAAATAGACGCACACCCTTTCCTTCGAACAAAACCGCATGTTACTTGCTTGCCATACTACATTGAACGTCAAAGGATCATTTACACATGCATGACGACACACCTCAGCTTAAGCTTACAACCCACCCTGGACATACTTTCATTTTAAATCTCTTTTCGTTTTACTCGATATAGCACACTATTATACGAAATTGCAAGTATGGTTGGAACTTAAGCGGCATTCGCAAACATACACACACCCTATCCGTTGAACAAAATGTCATCTTACTTGCTGGACTTACCGTCAATTAAACTCTTACCACAAGCAATACCTTAGATGACAACACAACTCAGCTTAAGGTTCCAACAATACCGCGACTTGTTTTAACTTTGATTTATCTCCTGATTTGACTTGATGTACTATACGCCACTACAAAGTCAGTTTGGTAGAGAACATAAGCTGAAATAGTAAACAGACGCACACTCTTTCCTTTGAACAAAACCCCATGTTACTTGCTTGCTACACTACACTGAACGTCAAGGGAGGATTTACATATACATCACGACACACCTCAGCTTAATGGTACAGCATACCCTCGACATACTTTCACTTATAGATATATCTCCTCGTTTATCTCGATGTAGAAGACTGTTATACGAAATCGCAAGTACTTTTGGAGCTTAAGCGGCATACGCAAACATAAACACACCCAATCCGTTGAACAAAATTTCATCTTACTTGCTGGACTTACCGTCAGTTAAACTCTTGCCACAAACATTACCTAAGATGACTACACAACTCAGCTTAAGGTTCCATCAGACCCAGTACATGTTTTAACTTTGATATATCAACTCATTCGACTTGATGTACCACGCCACTAGAAAGTCACAGTTTTGGTGGGAACTTGAGCTGATACAGTGAACTAACGCATACGCTTTCCTTTGAACAAAACCCCCTGTTTCTTCTTTTTCACACTACACTGAACGTCAAAGCATCATTTACACATACATCACGACACACCTCAGCTTGAGCTCACAGTATACCCGCAAAATACTTTCTCTTATATATCTCTCCTCGTTTAACTCGATGTAGCACACTATTATTGGAAGTCGCAAGTATGGTTGGAACTTAAGCGGCGTTCGCAAACATACACACACCCTATCCGTTGAACAAAATCTCATCTTACTTGCTGGACTTACCGTCAGATAAATTCTTGTCACAAGCATTACCTAAGATGACAACACAACTCAGCTTAAGCTTCCAACATACCCTGGAGATGTTTTAGCTTTGATTTGTCGCAAACATACACCCTATCCGTTGAACAAAATATCATCTTACTTGGTGGAATTACCGTCAGTTAAACTCTTGCACAAGCATTACCTAAGATGACAAAACAGCTCGGCTTAAAATTCCAACATACCCCTGTGGGGTGGGGGGAATCTTAAGAATACACCCACTGCGTTCTGTTCCGTGCATGGCGTAAGAGGCGGTTAATCGGAATTTCTTTCTTTCTAACTCTTCTTTTACTATTTCTTCATTCTTCACTCTTTTTTCCCACTTGTTCCTTTAGCAAATGCGTCCCAATATACCCATCATAGTCGCTTAACGGGACGTTAAACACCAATCCAACAAACCAACATACCCACGACATGTTTTAACTTTGATTTATCTCCTCATTTAACTTGATGTACTATACGCCACCAGAGTCAGAGTTTTGTAGGGAACTTAAGCTGATGCAGAAAATAGACGCACACCCTTTCCTTCGAACAAAACCGCATGTTACTTGCTTGCCATACTACATTGAACGTCAAAGGATCATTTACACATGCATGACGACACACCTCAGCTTAAGCTTACAACCCACCCTGGACATACTTTCATTTTAAATCTCTTTTCGTTTTACTCGATATAGCACACTATTATACGAAATTGCAAGTATGGTTGGAACTTAAGCGGCATTCGCAAACATACACACACCCTATCCGTTGAACAAAATGTCATCTTACTTGCTGGACTTACCGTCAATTAAACTCTTACCACAAGCAATACCTTAGATGACAACACAACTCAGCTTAAGGTTCCAACAATACCGCGACTTGTTTTAACTTTGATTTATCTCCTGATTTGACTTGATGTACTATACGCCACTATAAAGTCAGTTTGGTAGAGAACATAAGCTGAAATAGTAAACAGACGCACACTCTTTCCTTTGAACAAAACCCCATGTTACTTGCTTGCTACACTACACTGAACGTCAAGGGAGGATTTACATATACATCACGACACACCTCAGCTTAATGGTACAGCATACCCTCGACATACTTTCACTTATAGATATATGTCCTCGTTTATCTCGATGTAGAAGACTGTTATACGAAATCGCAAGTACTTTTGGAGCTTAAGCGGCATACGCAAACATACACACACCCAATCCGTTGAACAAAATTTCATCTTACTTGCTGGACTTACCGTCAGTTAAACTCTTGCCACAAACATTACCTAAGATGACTTCACAACTCAGCTTAAGGTTCCATCAGACCCAGTACATGTTTTAACTTTGATATATCAACTCATTCGACTTGATGTACCACGCCACTAGAAAGTCACAGTTTTGGTGGGAACTTAAGCTGATACAGTGAACTAACGCATACGCTTTCCTTTGAACAAAACCCCCTGTTTCTTCTTTTTCACACTACACTGAACGTCAAAGCATCATTTACACATACATCACGACACACCTCAGCTTGAGCTCACAGTATACCCGCAAAATACTTTCTCTTATATATCTCTCCTCGTTTAACTCGATGTAGCACACTATTATTGGAAGTCGCAAGTATGGTTGGAACTTAAGCGGCGTTCGCAAACATACACACACCCTATCCGTTGAACAAAATCTCATCTTACTTGCTGGACTTACCGTCAGATAAATTCTTGTCACAAGCATTACCTAAGATGACAACACAACTCAGCTTAAGCTTCCAACATACCCTGGAGATGTTTTAGCTTTGATTTTTCGCACACTAACACCCTATCCGTTGAACAAAATATCATCTTACTTGGTGGAATTACCGTCAGTTAAACTCTTGCACAAGCATTACCTAAGATGACAAAACAGCTCGGCTTAAAATTCCAACATACCCCCGTTGGGTTGGGGGAATCTTAAGAATACACCCACTGCGTTCTGTTCCGTGCATGGCGTAAGAGGCGGTTAATCGGAATTTCTTTCTTTCTAACTCTTCTTTTACTATTTCTTCATTCTTCCCTCTTTTTTCCCACTTGTTCCTTTAGCAAATGCGTCCCAATATACCCATCATAGTCGCTTAACGGGACGTTAAACACCAATCCAACAAACCAACATACCCACGACATGTTTTAACTTTGATTTATCTCCTCATTTAACTTGATGTACTATACGCCACCAGAGTCAGAGTTTTGTAGGGAACTTAAGCTGATGCAGAAAATAGACGCACACCCTTTCCTTCGAACAAAACCGCATGTTACTTGCTTGCCATACTACATTGAACGTCAAAGGATCATTTACACATGCATGACGACACACCTCAGCTTAAGCTTACAACCCACCCTGGACATACTTTCATTTTAAATCTCTTTTCGTTTTACTCGATATAGCACACTATTATACGAAATTGCAAGTATGGTTGGAACTTAAGCGGCATTCGCAAACATACACACACCCTATCCGTTGAACAAAATGTCATCTTACTTGCTGGACTTACCGTCAATTAAACTCTTACCACAAGCAATACCTTAGATGACAACACAACTCAGCTTAAGGTTCCAACAATACCGCGACTTGTTTTAACTTTGATTTATCTCCTGATTTGACTTGATGTACTATACGCCACTATAAAGTCAGTTTGGTAGAGAACATAAGCTGAAATAGTAAACAGACGCACACTCTTTCCTTTGAACAAAACCCCATGTTACTTGCTTGCTACACTACACTGAACGTCAAGGGAGGATTTACATATACATCACGACACACCTCAGCTTAATGGTACAGCATACCCTCGACATACTTTCACTTATAGATATATGTCCTCGTTTATCTCGATGTAGAAGACTGTTATACGAAATCGCAAGTACTTTTGGAGCTTAAGCGGCATACGCAAACATACACACACCCAATCCGTTGAACAAAATTTCATCTTACTTGCTGGACTTACCGTCAGTTAAACTCTTGCCACAAACATTACCTAAGATGACTTCACAACTCAGCTTAAGGTTCCATCAGACCCAGTACATGTTTTAACTTTGATATATCAACTCATTCGACTTGATGTACCACGCCACTAGAAAGTCACAGTTTTGGTGGGAACTTAAGCTGATACAGTGAACTAACGCATACGCTTTCCTTTGAACAAAACCCCCTGTTTCTTCTTTTTCACACTACACTGAACGTCAAAGCATCATTTACACATACATCACGACACACCTCAGCTTGAGCTCACAGTATACCCGCAAAATACTTTCTCTTATATATCTCTCCTCGTTTAACTCGATGTAGCACACTATTATTGGAAGTCGCAAGTATGGTTGGAACTTAAGCGGCGTTCGCAAACATACACACACCCTATCCGTTGAACAAAATCTCATCTTACTTGCTGGACTTACCGTCAGATAAATTCTTGTCACAAGCATTACCTAAGATGACAACACAACTCAGCTTAAGCTTCCAACATACCCTGGAGATGTTTTAGCTTTGATTTTTCGCAAACATACACCCTATCCGTTGAACAAAATATCATCTTACTTGGTGGAATTACCGTCAGTTAAACTCTTGCACAAGCATTACCTAAGATGACAAAACAGCTCGGCTTAAAATTCCAACATACCCCCGTTGGGTTGGGGGAATCTTAAGAATACACCCACTGCGTTCTGTTCCGTGCATGGCGTAAGAGGCGGTTAATCGGAATTTCTTTCTTTCTAACTCTTCTTTTACTATTTCTTCATTCTTCCCTCTTTTTTCCCACTTGTTCCTTTAGCAAATGCGTCCCAATATACCCATCATAGTCGCTTAACGGGACGTTAAACACCAATCCAACAAACCAACATACCCACGACATGTTTTAACTTTGATTTATCTCCTCATTTAACTTGATGTACTATACGCCACCAGAGTCAGAGTTTTGTAGGGAACTTAAGCTGATGCAGAAAATAGACGCACACCCTTTCCTTCGAACAAAACCGCATGTTACTTGCTTGCCATACTACATTGAACGTCAAAGGATCATTTACACATGCATGACGACACACCTCAGCTTAAGCTTACAACCCACCCTGGACATACTTTCATTTTAAATCTCTTTTCGTTTTACTCGATATAGCACACTATTATACGAAATTGCAAGTATGGTTGGAACTTAAGCGGCATTCGCAAACATACACACACCCTATCCGTTGAACAAAATGTCATCTTACTTGCTGGACTTACCGTCAATTAAACTCTTACCACAAGCAATACCTTAGATGACAACACAACTCAGCTTAAGGTTCCAACAATACCGCGACTTGTTTTAACTTTGATTTATCTCCTGATTTGACTTGATGTACTATACGCCACTACAAAGTCAGTTTGGTAGAGAACATAAGCTGAAATAGTAAACAGACGCACACTCTTTCCTTTGAACAAAACCCCATGTTACTTGCTTGCTACACTACACTGAACGTCAAGGGAGGATTTACATATACATCACGACACACCTCAGCTTAATGGTACAGCATACCCTCGACATACTTTCACTTATAGATATATCTCCTCGTTTATCTCGATGTAGAAGACTGTTATACGAAATCGCAAGTACTTTTGGAGCTTAAGCGGCATACGCAAACATAAACACACCCAATCCGTTGAACAAAATTTCATCTTACTTGCTGGACTTACCGTCAGTTAAACTCTTGCCACAAACATTACCTAAGATGACTACACAACTCAGCTTAAGGTTCCATCAGACCCAGTACATGTTTTAACTTTGATATATCAACTCATTCGACTTGATGTACCACGCCACTAGAAAGTCACAGTTTTGGTGGGAACTTGAGCTGATACAGTGAACTAACGCATACGCTTTCCTTTGAACAAAACCCCCTGTTTCTTCTTTTTCACACTACACTGAACGTCAAAGCATCATTTACACATACATCACGACACACCTCAGCTTGAGCTCACAGTATACCCGCAAAATACTTTCTCTTATATATCTCTCCTCGTTTAACTCGATGTAGCACACTATTATTGGAAGTCGCAAGTATGGTTGGAACTTAAGCGGCGTTCGCAAACATACACACACCCTATCCGTTGAACAAAATCTCATCTTACTTGCTGGACTTACCGTCAGATAAATTCTTGTCACAAGCATTACCTAAGATGACAACACAACTCAGCTTAAGCTTCCAACATACCCTGGAGATGTTTTAGCTTTGATTTGTCGCAAACATACACCCTATCCGTTGAACAAAATATCATCTTACTTGGTGGAATTACCGTCAGTTAAACTCTTGCACAAGCATTACCTAAGATGACAAAACAGCTCGGCTTAAAATTCCAACATACCCCTGTGGGGTGGGGGGAATCTTAAGAATACACCCACTGCGTTCTGTTCCGTGCATGGCGTAAGAGGCGGTTAATCGGAATTTCTTTCTTTCTAACTCTTCTTTTACTATTTCTTCATTCTTCCCTCTTTTTTCCCACTTGTTCCTTTAGCAAATGCGTCCCAATATACCCATCATAGTCGCTTAACGGGACGTTAAACACCAATCCAACAAACCAACATACCCACGACATGTTTTAACTTTGATTTATCTCCTCATTTAACTTGATGTACTATACGCCACCAGAGTCAGAGTTTTGTAGGGAACTTAAGCTGATGCAGAAAATAGACGCACACCCTTTCCTTCGAACAAAACCGCATGTTACTTGCTTGCCATACTACATTGAACGTCAAAGGATCATTTACACATGCATGACGACACACCTCAGCTTAAGCTTACAACCCACCCTGGACATACTTTCATTTTAAATCTCTTTTCGTTTTACTCGATATAGCACACTATTATACGAAATTGCAAGTATGGTTGGAACTTAAGCGGCATTCGCAAACATACACACACCCTATCCGTTGAACAAAATGTCATCTTACTTGCTGGACTTACCGTCAATTAAACTCTTACCACAAGCAATACCTTAGATGACAACACAACTCAGCTTAAGGTTCCAACAATACCGCGACTTGTTTTAACTTTGATTTATCTCCTGATTTGACTTGATGTACTATACGCCACTATAAAGTCAGTTTGGTAGAGAACATAAGCTGAAATAGTAAACAGACGCACACTCTTTCCTTTGAACAAAACCCCATGTTACTTGCTTGCTACACTACACTGAACGTCAAGGGAGGATTTACATATACATCACGACACACCTCAGCTTAATGGTACAGCATACCCTCGACATACTTTCACTTATAGATATATGTCCTCGTTTATCTCGATGTAGAAGACTGTTATACGAAATCGCAAGTACTTTTGGAGCTTAAGCGGCATACGCAAACATACACACACCCAATCCGTTGAACAAAATTTCATCTTACTTGCTGGACTTACCGTCAGTTAAACTCTTGCCACAAACATTACCTAAGATGACTTCACAACTCAGCTTAAGGTTCCATCAGACCCAGTACATGTTTTAACTTTGATATATCAACTCATTCGACTTGATGTACCACGCCACTAGAAAGTCACAGTTTTGGTGGGAACTTAAGCTGATACAGTGAACTAACGCATACGCTTTCCTTTGAACAAAACCCCCTGTTTCTTCTTTTTCACACTACACTGAACGTCAAAGCATCATTTACACATACATCACGACACACCTCAGCTTGAGCTCACAGTATACCCGCAAAATACTTTCTCTTATATATCTCTCCTCGTTTAACTCGATGTAGCACACTATTATTGGAAGTCGCAAGTATGGTTGGAACTTAAGCGGCGTTCGCAAACATACACACACCCTATCCGTTGAACAAAATCTCATCTTACTTGCTGGACTTACCGTCAGATAAATTCTTGTCACAAGCATTACCTAAGATGACAACACAACTCAGCTTAAGCTTCCAACATACCCTGGAGATGTTTTAGCTTTGATTTTTCGCACACTAACACCCTATCCGTTGAACAAAATATCATCTTACTTGGTGGAATTACCGTCAGTTAAACTCTTGCACAAGCATTACCTAAGATGACAAAACAGCTCGGCTTAAAATTCCAACATACCCCCGTTGGGTTGGGGGAATCTTAAGAATACACCCACTGCGTTCTGTTCCGTGCATGGCGTAAGAGGCGGTTAATCGGAATTTCTTTCTTTCTAACTCTTCTTTTACTATTTCTTCATTCTTCCCTCTTTTTTCCCACTTGTTCCTTTAGCAAATGCGTCCCAATATACCCATCATAGTCGCTTAACGGGACGTTAAACACCAATCCAACAAACCAACATACCCACGACATGTTTTAACTTTGATTTATCTCCTCATTTAACTTGATGTACTATACGCCACCAGAGTCAGAGTTTTGTAGGGAACTTAAGCTGATGCAGAAAATAGACGCACACCCTTTCCTTCGAACAAAACCGCATGTTACTTGCTTGCCATACTACATTGAACGTCAAAGGATCATTTACACATGCATGACGACACACCTCAGCTTAAGCTTACAACCCACCCTGGACATACTTTCATTTTAAATCTCTTTTCGTTTTACTCGATATAGCACACTATTATACGAAATTGCAAGTATGGTTGGAACTTAAGCGGCATTCGCAAACATACACACACCCTATCCGTTGAACAAAATGTCATCTTACTTGCTGGACTTACCGTCAATTAAACTCTTACCACAAGCAATACCTTAGATGACAACACAACTCAGCTTAAGGTTCCAACAATACCGCGACTTGTTTTAACTTTGATTTATCTCCTGATTTGACTTGATGTACTATACGCCACTACAAAGTCAGTTTGGTAGAGAACATAAGCTGAAATAGTAAACAGACGCACACTCTTTCCTTTGAACAAAACCCCATGTTACTTGCTTGCTACACTACACTGAACGTCAAGGGAGGATTTACATATACATCACGACACACCTCAGCTTAATGGTACAGCATACCCTCGACATACTTTCACTTATAGATATATGTCCTCGTTTATCTCGATGTAGAAGACTGTTATACGAAATCGCAAGTACTTTTGGAGCTTAAGCGGCATACGCAAACATAAACACACCCAATCCGTTGAACAAAATTTCATCTTACTTGCTGGACTTACCGTCAGTTAAACTCTTGCCACAAACATTACCTAAGATGACTACACAACTCAGCTTAAGGTTCCATCAGACCCAGTACATGTTTTAACTTTGATATATCAACTCATTCGACTTGATGTACCACGCCACTAGAAAGTCACAGTTTTGGTGGGAACTTAAGCTGATACAGTGAACTAACGCATACGCTTTCCTTTGAACAAAACCCCCTGTTTCTTCTTTTTCACACTACACTGAACGTCAAAGCATCATTTACACATACATCACGACACACCTCAGCTTGAGCTCACAGTATACCCGCAAAATACTTTCTCTTATATATCTCTCCTCGTTTAACTCGATGTAGCACACTATTATTGGAAGTCGCAAGTATGGTTGGAACTTAAGCGGCGTTCGCAAACATACACACACCCTATCCGTTGAACAAAATCTCATCTTACTTGCTGGACTTACCGTCAGATAAATTCTTGTCACAAGCATTACCTAAGATGACAACACAACTCAGCTTAAGCTTCCAACATACCCTGGAGATGTTTTAGCTTTGATTTTTCGCAAACATACACCCTATCCGTTGAACAAAATATCATCTTACTTGGTGGAATTACCGTCAGTTAAACTCTTGCACAAGCATTACCTAAGATGACAAAACAGCTCGGCTTAAAATTCCAACATACCCCTGTGGGGTGGGGGGAATCTTAAGAATACACCCACTGCGTTCTGTTCCGTGCATGGCGTAAGAGGCGGTTAATCGGAATTTCATTCTTTCTAACTCTTCTTTTACTATTTCTTCATTCTTCCCTCTTTTTTCCCACTTGTTCCTTTAGCAAATGCGTCCCAATATACCCATCATAGTCGCTTAACGGGACGTTAAACACCAATCCAACAAACCAACATACCCACGACATGTTTTAACTTTGATTTATCTCCTCATTTAACTTGATGTACTATACGCCACCAGAGTCAGAGTTTTGTAGGGAACTTAAGCTGATGCAGAAAATAGACGCACACCCTTTCCTTCGAACAAAACCGCATGTTACTTGCTTGCCATACTACATTGAACGTCAAAGGATCATTTACACATGCATGACGACACACCTCAGCTTAAGCTTACAACCCACCCTGGACATACTTTCATTTTAAATCTCTTTTCGTTTTACTCGATGTAGCACACTATTATACGAAATTGCAAGTATGGTTGGAACTTAAGCGGCATTCACAAACATACACACACCCTATCCGTTGAACAAAATGTCATCTTACTTGCTGGACTTACCGTCAATTAAACTCTTGCCACAAGCAATACCTTAGATGACAACACAACTCAGCTTAAGGTTCCAACAATACCGCGACTTGTTTTAACTTTGATTTATCTCCTGATTTGACTTGATGTACTATACGCCACTACAAAGTCAGTTTGGTAGAGAACATAAGCTGAAATAGTAAACAGACGCACACTCTTTCCTTTGAACAAAACCCCATGTTACTTGCTTGCTACACTACACTGAACGTCAAGGGAGGATTTACATATACATCACGACACACCTCAGCTTAATGGTACAGCATACCCTCGACATACTTTCACTTATAGATATATCTCCTCGTTTATCTCGATGTAGAAGACTGTTATACGAAATCGCAAGTACTTTTGGAGCTTAAGCGGCATACGCAAACATACACACACCCAATCCGTTGAACAAAATTTCATCTTACTTGCTGGACTTACCGTCAGTTAAACTCTTGCCACAAACATTACCTAAGATGACTACACAACTCAGCTTAAGCTTTCATCAGACCCAGTACATGTTTTAACTTTGATATATCAACTCATTCGACTTGATGTACCACGCCACTAGAAAGTCACAGTTTTGGTGGGAACTTAAGCTGATACAGTGAACTAACGCATACGCTTTCCTTTGAACAAAACCCCCTGTTTCTTCTTTTTCACACTACACTGAACGTCAAAGCATCATTTACACATACATCACGACACACCTCAGCTTGAGCTCACAGTATACCCGCAAAATACTTTCTCTTATATATCTCTCCTCGTTTAACTCGATGTAGCACACTATTATTGGAAGTCGCAAGTATGGTTGGAACTTAAGCGGCGTTCGCAAACATACACACACCCTATCCGTTGAACAAAATCTCATCTTACTTGCTCGACTTACCGTCAGATAAATTCTTGTCACAAGCATTACCTAAGATGACAACACAACTCAGCTTAAGCTTCCAACATACCCTGGAGATGTTTTAGCTTTGATTTTTCGCAAACATACACCCTATCCGTTGAACAAAATATCATCTTACTTGGTGGAATTACCGTCAGTTAAACTCTTGCACAAGCATTACCTAAGATGACAAAACAGCTCGGCTTAAAATTCCAACATACCCCTGTGGGGTGGGGGGAATCTTAAGAATACACCCACTGCGTTCTGTTCCGTGCATGGCGTAAGAGGCGGTTAATCGGAATTTCATTCTTTCTAACTCTTCTTTTACTATTTCTTCATTCTTCCCTCTTTTTTCCCACTTGTTCCTTTAGCAAATGCGTCCCAATATACCCATCATAGTCGCTTAACGGGACGTTAAACACCAATCCAACAAACCAACATACCCACGACATGTTTTAACTTTGATTTATCTCCTCATTTAACTTGATATACTATACGCCACCAGAGTCAGAGTTTTGTAGGGAACTTAAGCTGATGCAGAAAATAGACGCACACCCTTTCCTTCGAACAAAACCGCATGTTACTTGCTTGCCATACTACATTGAACGTCAAAGGATCATTTACACATGCATGACGACACACCTCAGCTTAAGCTTACAACCCACCCTGGACATACTTTCATTTTAAATCTCTTTTCGTTTTACTCGATGTAGCACACTATTATACGAAATTGCAAGTATGGTTGGAACTTAAGCGGCATTCACAAACATACACACACCCTATCCGTTGAACAAAATGTCATCTTACTTGCTGGACTTACCGTCAATTAAACTCTTGCCACAAGCAATACCTTAGATGACAACACAACTCAGCTTAAGGTTCCAACAATACCGCGACTTGTTTTAACTTTGATTTATCTCCTGATTTGACTTGATGTACTATACGCCACTACAAAGTCAGTTTGGTAGAGAACATAAGCTGAAATAGTAAACAGACGCACACTCTTTCCTTTGAACAAAACCCCATGTTACTTGCTTGCTACACTACACTGAACGTCAAGGGAGGATTTACATATACATCACGACACACCTCAGCTTAATGGTACAGCATACCCTCGACATACTTTCACTTATAGTTATATGTCCTCGTTTATCTCGATGTAGAAGACTGTTATACGAAATCGCAAGTACTTTTGGAGCTTAAGCGGCATACGCAAACATACACACACCCAATCCGTTGAACAAAATTTCATCTTACTTGCTGGACTTACCGTCAGTTAAACTCTTGCCACAAACATTACCTAAGATGACTACACAACTCAGCTTAAGGTTCCATCAGACCCAGTACATGTTTTAACTTTGATATATCAACTCATTCGACTTGATGTACCACGCCACTAGAAAGTCACAGTTTTGGTGGGAACTTAAGCTGATACAGTGAACTAACGCATACGCTTTCCTTTGAACAAAACCCCCTGTTTCTTCTTTTTCACACTACACTGAACGTCACAGCATCATTTACACATACATCACGACACACCTCAGCTTGAGCTCACAGTATACCCGCAAAATACTTTCTCTTATATATCTCTCCTGGTTTAACTCGATGTAGCACACTATTATTGGAAGTCGCAAGTATGGTTGGAACTTAAGCGGCATTCGCAAACATACACACACCCTATCCGTTGAACAAAATCTCATCTTACTTGCTGGACTTACCGTCAGATAAATTCTTGTCACAAGCATTACCTAAGATGACAACACAACTCAGCTTAAGCTTCCAACATACCCTGGAGATGTTTTAGCTTTGATTTTTCGCAAACATACACCCTATCCGTTGAACAAAATATCATCTTACTTGGTGGAATTACCGTCAGTTAAACTCTTGCACAAGCATTACCTAAGATGACAAAACAGCTCGGCTTAAAATTCCAACATACCCCTGTGGGGTGGGGGGAATCTTAAGAATACACCCACTGCGTTCTGTTCCGTGCATGGCGTAAGAGGCGGTTAATCGGAATTTCATTCTTTCTAACTCTTCTTTTACTATTTCTTCATTCTTCCCTCTTTTTTTCCCACTTGTTCCTTTAGCAAATGCGTCCCAATATACCCATCATAGTCGCTTAACGGGACGTTAAACACCAATCCAACAAACCAACATACCCACGACATGTTTTAACTTTGATTTATCTCCTCATTTAACTTGATGTACTATACGCCACCAGAGTCAGAGTTTTGTAGGGAACTTAAGCTGATGCAGAAAATAGACGCACACCCTTTCCTTCGAACAAAACCGCATGTTACTTGCTTGCCATACTACATTGAACGTCAAAGGATCATTTACACATGCATGACGACACACCTCAGCTTAAGCTTACAACCCACCCTGGACATACTTTCATTTTAAATCTCTTTTCGTTTAACTCGATGTAGCACACTATTTTACGAAATCGCAAGTATGGTTGGAACTTAAGCGGCATTCGCAAACATACACACACCCTATCCGTTGAACAAAATGTCATCTTACTTGCTGGACTTACCGTCAATTAAACTCTTGCCACAAGCAATACCTTAGATGACAACACAACTCAGCTTAAGGTTCCAACAATACCGCGACTTGTTTTAACTTTGATTTATCTCCTGATTTGACTTGATGTACTATACGCCACTACAAAGTCACAGTTTGGTAGAGAACATAAGCTGATGTAGTAAACAGACGCAAACTTTTTCCTTTGAACAAAACCCCATGTTACTTGCTTGCTTCACTACACTGAACGTCAAAGGAGGATTTACATATACATCACGACACACCTCAGCTTAATGGTACAGCATACCCTCGACATACTTTCACTTATAGATATATCTCCTCGTTTATCTCGATGTAGAAGACTGTTATACGAAATCGCAAGTACTTTTGGAGCTTAAGCGGCATACGCAAACATACACACACCCAATCCGTTGAACAAAATTTCATCTTACTTGCTGGACTTACCGTCAGTTAAACTCTTGCCACAAACATTACCTAAGATGACTACACAACTCAGCTTAAGGTTCCATCAGACCCAGTACATGTTTTAACTTTGATATATCAACTCATTCGACTTGATGTACCACGCCACTAGAAAGTCACAGTTTTGGTGGGAACTTGAGCTGATACAGTGAACTAACGCATACGCTTTCCTTTGAACAAAACCCCCTGTTTCTTTTTTTTCACACTACACTGAACGTCAAAGCATCATTTACACATACATCACGACACACCTCAGCTTGAGCTCACAGTATACCCGCAAAATACTTTCTCTTATATATCTCTCCTCGTTTAACTCGATGTAGCACACTATTATTGGAAGTCGCAAGTATGGTTGGAACTTAAGCGGCGTTCGCAAACATACACACACCCTATCCGTTGAACAAAATCTCATCTTACTTGCTCGACTTGCCGTCAGATAAATTCTTGTCACAAGCATTACCTAAGATGACAACACAACTCAGCTTAAGCTTCCAACATACCCTGGGGATGTTTTAGCTTTGATTTTTCGCAAACATACACCCTATCCGTTGAACAAAATATCATCTTACTTGGTGGAATTACCGTCAGTTAAACTCTTGCACAAGCATTACCTAAGATGACAAAACAGCTCGGCTTAAAATTCCAACATACCCCTGTGGGGTGGGGGGAATCTTAAGAATACACCCACTGCGTTCTGTTCCGTGCATGGCGTAAGAGGCGACCAATCGGAATTTCTTTCTTTCTCACTCTTCTTTCACTATTTCTTCATTCTTCCCTCTTTTTTCCCACTTGTTCCTTTAGCAAATGCGTCCCAGTATACTCATCATAGTCGCTTAACGGGACGTTAAACACCAAACCAACATACCCGCGACATGTTTTAACTTTGATTTATCTCCTCATTTGGCTTGATGTACTATACGCCACCAGAGTCAGAGTTTTGTAGGGAACTTAAGCTGATGCAGCAAATAGTAGGGCAACTATCATTTACACATACATGACGACACACCTCAGCTTTATCTTACAGCATACCCTCGACATACTTTCACTTTTATATCTCTCCTAGCTTAACTCGAAGTAACACAGTATTATACGAAATCGCAAGTATGGTTGGAACTTAAGTTTCATTCACAAACACAGACACCCTATCCGTTGAACAAAATCTCATCTTACTTGCTGGGCTTAAGGTCATTTAAACTCTTGCCACAAGCATTACCTAAGATGACAACACAACTCAGCTTAGGGTAGGGAACATAAGCTTATGTAGTAAACAGACGCACACTCTTTCCTTTGAACAAAACCCCATGTTACTTGCTTGCTACACTACACTGAACGTCAACGGAGGATTTACACATCACGACACACCTCAGCTTAATGGTACAGCATACCCTCGACATACTTTCACTTATATATCTCTCCTCGTTTAACTCGATGCAGCACACTATTTTACGAAATCGCAAGTATGGTTGGAACTTTAGCGGCATTGTTAACATACACACACCCTATCCGTTGAACAAAATCTCATCTTACTTGCTACCCTGACCGATAATTAAACCCTTGCCATAACCATTACCTAAGATGACAGCACAAGTCAGCTTGAATCTTCCAACATGCCTGTGACATGTTTTAACTTTGATTTATCTCCTCATTTGACTTGATGTACCATACGCCACTACAAAGTCACAGAACTTAAAATGATGCAGCAAACAGACGCATATCGTCTCTGTTGAACCAAAATCCAACGTTCCTTGCTACACTAGACATCAAAGGGTACTTGTCACATGCATTACGTCAGCTTAAGCGTGTAACATGTTTTAGCTATGATTTGTTTCTACATTTAACTCGAAGCAGCATACATCAATACAAGGTCGCAAGTATGGCGTGAACTTAAACGGCATCAGCAAACATACACACGCCCTATCCGTTGAACAAAATCTCATCTTACTGGCTCCACTGACCGTCACAGGATCCTTGTTACATTTCTTGAGCTGACAACATACCAACGACATGATGTAGCTTACCATTTGGGCAGATCTTTCTACAGCTTCACTTGTCTCTTCTTGTGATATTTCCACTGTGACATCTGTGATCGGCGGGATGGAACTCTTGGCCGCCCCATTTTCTTCGACACTAAAAGTGGCTTTTCTTTTGATGTTTCACCTGTAACATGAAGTCGCAAATATTCGGTGAGCTTAAGTAAGATGTCTAAACTAACACACATTGTCTGTTGAACCAGCTCTGATGCTACACTGGTATTCAAAACTTCATGAAGTCGTTCTTACACACATTACCTAAACTTACAATCTTTTACATATCATTTACATATACATGACGACACACCTCACTTAAGCTTACAGCATTCCCGCGACATGCTTCCACATATATATCTCCTCGTTTGACTCGATGTAGCACACTATTATACCAAGCCATAAGTATGTTTGGATCCTAAGCCGCATTCGCAAACATGCGCACACCCTATCCGTTGAACAAAATCTCATCTTACTGCTGCACTGACGGTGAATTACAGCCTTGTCAGAAGCATTACCTAAGATGACAACACAGCTCAGCTTAAGCTTCCAACATACCCGCGACATGATTTATCTATGATTTTTTTCTGCATTTAACTCGAAGCATTTGTTTCTACTTTTAACTCGAAGCAGCATACGCTAATACAAAGTCGCAAGTAGGGTGTGAACTTAAGCGGCATCAGCAAACTTACACACGCCCTATCCATTGAACAAAATTTCATCTTACTGGCTCCACTGACCGTCACAGGATCCTTGTTACACACATTTCTTGGGCTGACAACATACCAACGACATTATGTAACTTACCCGTTTTGGGCAGATCCTTCTACAGCTTCACTTGTCCCTACCTGTGATATTTCCACTGTGACATCTGCAGGCTTCGGGATGGAACTTTTGGCCGCCCCATTTTCTTCGACACTAGGTAGTGGCTTTTCTTTTGATGTTTCACCTGTAACATGAGGTCGCAAATATTCGGTGAGCTTAAGTAAGGTGTCTAAACTAACACACATTGTCTGTTGAACCAGCTCTGATGCTACACTGGTATTCAAAACTTCATGAAGTCGTTCTTACACACATTACCTAAACTTACAACATATTCATGACATGTTTTAAGTTTGATTTATTTCCACATTTGACTTGGTGTAGCACAATCGAGCACAAAGTCACAGCTTTGAACACTTAAGTCGATGTAGCATACACTAATACAAAGTCGCAAGTATGGTGTGAACTTTAGCGGCATCAGCAAACATACACACACCCTATCCGTTGAACAAAATCTCATGCTACTTGCTGCACTGACCGTGAATTACAGCCTTGTCACAAGCATTCCTAAGATGACAACACTGCTCACCTTAAGCTTCCAACATAGCCGCGACATGTTTTAACTTTGATTTATCTCCTCATTTGACTTAATGTACCATACGTCACTACAAATCACAGTTTTGTAGGGAACTTAAGCTGATGCAGCAAACAGACGCACACCCTCTCTGTTGAACCAAAATCCAACGGTCCTTGCTACTTTGAACATCAAAGGGTACTTGTCACATGATTACATCAGCTTAGGCGTACAACATACCCGTAACATGTTTTAGCTATGATTTGTTTCTACATTTAACTCGAAGCATTTGTTTCTACATTTAACTCGAAGCAGCATACGGTAATACAAAGTCGCAAGTATGGTGTGAACGTAAGCGGCATCAGCAAACATACACACGCCCTATCCATTGAACAAAATCTGATCTTACTGGCTCCACTGACCGGCACAGAATCCTTGTTACACACATTTCTTGAGCTGACAACATACCAACGACATTATGCAACTTACCAGTTTTGGGCAGATCCTTCTACAGCTTCACTTGTCTCTTCCTGTGATATTTCCTCTGTGACATCTACGGGCTTCGGGATGGAACTTTTGGCCGCCCCATTTTCTTCGACAGTGAGTAGTGCCTAATCTTTTGATGCTTCACCTGTAACATGAAGTCGCAAATATTCGGTGAGCTTAAGTAAGGTGTCTAAACTAACACACACATTGTCTGTTCAACCAGCTCTGATACTACATTGGCATTCAAAACTTCATGAAGTCGTTCTTACCGACATTACCTAAGCTTGCAACATATTCATGACATGTTTTAAGTTTGATTTATTTCCACATTTGACTTGGTGTAGCACAATCGAGCACAAAGTCACAGCTTTGAACACTTAAGTCGATGTAGCATACGCTAATACAAAGCCGCAAGTATGGTGTGAACTTAAGCAGTATCAGCAAACATACACACACCCTATCCGTAGAGACCAAACTCGGTGGTCTAGTGGTTAGAGTGTCCGCCTCGAGACTGGAAGATCGTGGGTTCAAACCCCGGTCGGGTCATACCTAAGACTTTAAAATTGGGACTCCTCCTTGCTACCCTGTGAGGCACTCCACATGTAAGGGTTAGGAGGGCTGGAATGCCCCATTTCAGTATAATGTGGCAGGGGGATCCTGATATGACCATAGCAGTTGAAAGGGATCTAAAGAACAATACAATACAATACCCTATCCGTTGAACAAAATCTCATGCTACTTGCTGCACTGACCGTAAGCTTCCAACATAGCCGCGACATGTTTTAACTTTGACTTATCTCCTCATTTGACTTGATGTACTATACGTCACTGCAAGTCACAGTTTTGTCGTGAATAGCTGATGAAGCAAATAGACACACACCCTTTCCTTTGAACAAAACCCAATGTTACTAACCACTCTACACTGAACGTCAAAGTATCATTTACATATACATGACGACACACCTCACTTAAGCTTACAGCATTCCCGCGACATGCTTCCACATATATATCTCCTCGTTTGACTCGATGTAGCACACTATTATACCAAGCCACAAGTATGTTTGGATCTTAAGCGGCATTCGCAAACATACGCACACCCTATCCGTTGAACAAAATCTCATCTTACTTCTGCACTGACGGTGAATTACAGCCTTGTCAGAAGCATTACCTAAGATGACAACACAGCTCAGGTTAAGCTTCCAACATACCCGCGACATGATTTATCTATGATTTATTTCTGCATTTAACTCGAAGCATTTGTTTCTACTTTTAACTCGAAGCAAACCAGCCTCGGTGGCCTAGTGGTTAGAGTGTCCGCCTCGAGACTGGAAGATCGTGGGTTCAAACCCGGGTCGGGTCATACCTAAGACTTTAAAATTGGGACTCCTCCTTGCTACCCTGTGAGGTACTCCACATGTAAGGGTTAGAAGGAGGGCTGGAATGCCCCATTTCAGTATAATGTGGCAGGGGGATCCCGATATGACCATAGCAGTTGAAAGGGATCTAAAGAACAATACAAAAAAAAACTCGAAGCAGCATACGCTAATACAAAGTCGCAAGTATGGTGTGAACTTAAGCGGCATCAGCAAACTTACACACGCCCTATCCATTGAACAAAATTTCATCTTACTGGCTCCACTGTCCGTCACAGGATCCTTTTTACACACATTTCTTGGGCTGACAACATACCAACGACATTATGTAACTTACCCGTTTTGGGCAGATCCTTCTACAGCTTCACTTGTCCCTACCTGTGATATTTCCACTGTGACATCTGCAGGCTTCGGGATGGAACTTTTGGCCGCCCCATTTTCTTCGACACTAGGTAGTGGCTTTTCTTTTGATGTTTCACCTATAACATGAGGTCGCAATTATTCGGTGAGCTTAAGTAAGATGTCTAAACTAACACACATTGTCTGTTGAACCAGCTCTGATGCTACACTGGTATTCAAAACTTCATGAAGTCGTTCTTACACACATTACCTAAACTTACAACATATTCATGACATGTTTTAAGTTTGATTTATTTCCACATTTGACTTGGTGTAGCACAATCGAGCACAAGTCACAGCTTTGAACACTTAAGTCGATGTAGCATACACTAATACAAAGTCGCAAGTATGGTGTGAACTTTAGCGGCATCAGCAAACATACACACACCCTATCCGTTGAACAAAATCTCATGCTACTTGCTGCACTGACCGTGAATTACAGCCTTGTCACAAGCATTCCTAAGATGACAACACTGCTCACCTTAAGCTTCCAACATAGCCGCGACATGTTTTAACTTTGATTTATCTCCTCATTTGACTTAATGTACCATACGTCACTACAAATCACAGTTTTGTAGGGAACTTAAGCTGATGCAGCAAACAGACGCACACCCTCTCTGTTGAACCAAAATCCAACGGTCCTTGCTACTTTGAACATCAAAGGGTACTTGTCACATGATTACATCAGCTTAGGCGTACAACATACCCGTAACATGTTTTAGCTATGATTTGTTTCTACATTTAACTCGAAGCATTTGTTTCTACATTTAACTCGAAGCAGCATACGGTAATACAAAGTCGCAAGTATGGTGTGAACGTAAGCGGCATCAGCAAACATACACACGCCCTATCCATTGAACAAAATCTGATCTTACTGGCTCCACTGACCGGTACAGAATCCTTGTTACACACATTTCTTGGGCTGACAACATACCAACGACATTATGTAACTTACCCGTTTTGGGCAGATCCTTCTACAGCTTCACTTGTCTCTTCCTGTGATATTTCCTCTGTGACATCTACGGGCTTCGGGATGGAACTTTTGGCCGCCCCATTTTCTTCGACAGTGAGTAGTGCCTAATCTTTTGATGCTTCACCTGTAACATGAAGTCGCAAATATTCGGTGAGCTTAAGTAAGGTGTCTAAACTAACACACACATTGTCTGTTCAACCAGCTCTGATACTACATTGGCATTCAAAACTTCATGAAGTCGTTCTTACCGACATTACCTAAGCTTGCAACATATTCATGACATGTTTTAAGTTTGATTTATTTCCACATTTGACTTGGTGTAGC
Source organism: Protula sp. h YS-2021 (assembly GCA_949752745.1). Classification (NCBI taxonomy): domain Eukaryota; kingdom Metazoa; phylum Annelida; class Polychaeta; order Sabellida; family Serpulidae; genus Protula; species Protula sp. h YS-2021. The sequence continues at coordinate 26,359,682 of OX457028.1, forward strand.
ACAATCGAGCACAAAGTCACAGCTTTGAACACTTAAGTCGATGTAGTATACGCTAATACAAAGCCGCAAGTATGGTGTGAACTTAAGCAGTATCAGCAAACATACACACACCCTATCCGCAGAGACCAAACTCGGTGGTCTAGTGGTTAGAGTGTCCGCCTCGAGACTGGAAGATCGTGGGTTCAAACCCCGGTCGGGTCATACCTAAGACTTTAAAAATTGGGACTCCTCCTTGCTACCCTGTGAGGCACTCCACATGTAAGGGTTAGAAGGAGGGCTGGAATGCCCCATTTCAGTATAATGTGGCAGGGGGATCCCGATATGACCATAGCAGTTGAAAGGGATCTAAAGAACAATACAATACAATACCCTATCCGTTGAACAAAATCTCATGCTACTTGCTGCACTGACCGTAAGCTTCCAACATAGCCGCGACATGTTTTAACTTTGACTTATCTCCTCATTTGACTTGATGTACTATACGTCACTGCAAGTCACAGTTTTGTCGTGAATAGCTGATGAAGCAAATAGACACACACCCTTTCCTTTGAACAAAACCCAATGTTACTAACCACTCTACACTGAACGTCAAAGTATCATTTACATATACATGACGACACACCTCACTTAAGCTTACAGCATTCCCGCGACATGCTTCCACATATATATCTCCTCGTTTGACTCGATGTAGCACACTATTATACCAAGTCACAAGTATGTTTGGATCTTAAGCGGAATTCGCAAACATACGCACACCCTATCCGTTGATCAAAATCTCATCTTACTTCTGCACTGACGGTGAATTACAGCCTTGTCAGAAGCATTACCTAAGATGACAACACAGCTCAGCTTAAGCTTCCAACATACCCGCGACATGATTTATTTGTGATTTATTTCTGCATTTAACTCGAAGCATTTGTTTCTACTTTTAACTCGAAGCAGCATACGCTAATACAAAGTCGCAAGTATGGTGTGAACTTAAGCGGCATCAGCAAACTTACACACGCCCTATCCATTGAACAAAATTTCATCTTACTGGCTCCACTGACCGTCACAGGATCATTGTTACACACATTTCTTGGGCTGACAACATACCAACGACATTATGTAACTTACCCGTTTTGGGCAGATCCTTCTACAGCTTCACTTGTCCCTACCTGTGATATTTCCACTGTGACATCTGCAGGCTTCGGGATATAACTTTTGGCCGCCCCATTTTCTTCGACACTAGGTAGTGGCTTTTCTTTTGATGGTTCACCTTTAACATGAGGTCGCAAATATTCGGTGAGCTTAAGTAAGATGTCTAAACTAACACACATTGTCTGTTGAACCAGCTCTGATGCTACACTGGTATTCAAAACTTCATGAAGTCGTTCTTACACACATTACCTAAACTTACAACATATTCATGACATGTTTTAAGTTTGATTTATTTCCACATTTGACTTGGTGTAGCACAATCGAGCACAAAGTCACAGCTTTGAACACTTAAGTCGATGTAGCATACACTAATACAAAGTCGCAAGTATGGTGTGAACTTTAGCGGCATCAGCAAACATACACACACCCTATCCGTTGAACAAAATCTCATGCTACTTGCTGCACTGACCGTGAATTACAGCCTTGTCACAAGCATTCCTAAGATGACAACACTGCTCACCTTAAGCTTCCAACATAGCCGCGACATGTTTTAACTTTGATTTATCTCCTCATTTGACTTAATGTACCATACGTCACTACAAATCACAGTTTTGTAGGGAACTTAAGCTGATGCAGCAAACAGACGCACACCCTCTCTGTTGAACCAAAATCGAACGGTCCTTGCTACTTTGAACATCAAAGGGTACTTGTCACATGATTACATCAGCTTAGGCGTACAACATACCCGTAACATGTTTTATCTATGATTTGTTTCTACATTTAACTCGAAGCATTTGTTTCTACATTTAACTCGAAGCAGCATACGCTAATACAAAGTCGCAAGTATGGTGTGAACGTAAGCGGCATCAGCAAACATACACACGCCCTATCCATTGAACAAAATCTGATCTTACTGGCTCCACTGACCGGCACAGAATCCTTGTTACACACATTTCTTGAGCTGACAACATACCAACGACATTATGTAACTTACCCGTTTTGGGCAGATCCTTCTACAGCTTCACTTGTCTCTTCCTGTGATATTTCCTCTGTGACATCTACGGGCTTCGGGATGGAACTTTTGGCCGCCCCATTTTCTTCGACAGTGAGTGGTGCCTAATCTTTTGATGTTTTCACCTGTAACATGAAATCGCAAATATTCGGTGAGCTTAAGTAAGGTGTCTAAACTAACACACACATTGTCTGTTCAACCAGCTCTGATACTACATTGGCATTCAAAACTTCATGAAGTCGTTCTTACCGACATTACCTAAGCTTGCAACATATTCATGACATGTTTTAAGTTTGATTTATTTCCACATTTGACTTGGTGTAGCACAATCGAGCACAAAGTCACAGCTTTGAACACTTAAGTCGATGTAGCATACGCTAATACAAAGCCGCAAGTATGGTGTGAACTTAAGCAGTATCAGCAAACATACACACACCCTATCCGTAGAGACCAAACTCGGTGGTCTAGTGGTTAGAGTGTCCGCCTCGAGACTGGAAGATCGTGGGTTCAAACCCCGGTCGGGTCATACCTAAGACTTTAAAATTGGGACTCCTCCTTGCTACCCTGTGAGGCACTCCACATGTAAGGGTTAGAAGGAGGGCTGGAATGCCCCATTTCAGTATAATGTGGCAGGGGGATCCTGATATGACCATAGCAGTTGAAAGGGATCTAAAGAACAATACAATGCAATACCCTATCCGTTGAACAAAATCTCATGCTACTTGCTGCACTGACCGTAAGCTTCCAACATAGCCGCGACATGTTTTAACTTTGATTTATCTCCTCATTTGACTTGATGTACTATACGTCACTGCAAGTCGCAGTTTTGTCGTGAATAGCTGATGAAGCAAATAGACACACACCCTTTCCTTTGAACAAAACCCAATGTTACTAACCACTCTACACTGAACGTCAAAGTATCATTTACATATACATGACGACACACCTCACTTAAGCTTACAGCATTCCCGCGACATGCTTCCACATATATATCTCCTCGTTTGACTCGATGTAGCACACTATTATACCAAGTCACAAGTATGTTTGGATCTTAAGCGGCATTCGCAAACATACGCACACCCTATCCGTTGAACAAAATCTCATCTTACTTCTGCACTGACGGTGAATTACAGCCTTGTCACAAGCATTACCTAAAATGACAACACAGCTCAGCTTAAGCTTCCAATTAATGATTTAATTGAATTAATGTACCATACGTCACTCCAAATCACAGTTTTGTAGGGAACTTAAGCTGATGCAGCAAACAGACGCACACCCTCTCTGTTGAACCAAAATCCAACGGTCCTTGCTACTTTGAACATCAAAGGGTACTTGTCACATGATTACGTCAGCTTAGGCGTACAACATAACCGTGACATGTTTTAACTATGATTTGTTTTTAGATTTAACTCGAAGCATTTGTTTCTACATTTAACTCGAAACAGCATACGCGAATACAAAGTCGCAAGTATGGTGTTATCTTAAGCGGCATCAGCAAACATACAACGCCCTATCCGTTGAACAAAATCTCATCTTACTGGCTCCACTGACCGTCACAGGATCCTTGTTACATTTCTTGAGCTGACAACATACCAACGACATTATGTAACTTACCCGTTTTGGGCAGATCTTCTGCAGCCTCACTTGTCTCTTCCTGTGATATTTCCACTGTGACATCTGCGAGCTTCGGGATGGAACTCTTGACCGCCCTTTGTTCTTCAACACTGAGTAGTGGCTTATCTTTTGATGTTTCACCTGTAACATGAAGTCGCAGATATTCGGTGAGCTTAAGTAAGTTGTACAAACTAACATACACATTGTCTGTTCAACCAGCTCTGATACTACATCGATATTCCAAACTTAATGAAGTCATTCTTACACACATTACCTAAACTTACAACATATTCGTGACATGTTTTAAGTTCGATTTATTTCCACATTTGACTTGGTGTAGCAAAATCGAGGACAAAGTCACAGCTTTGAACACTTAAGCCGATGTAGAATACGCTAATACAAATTTTCAAGTATGGTGTGAACTTAAGCAGCATCAGCAAATATACACACACCCTATTCGTTGAACAAAATCTCATCTTACTTCTGCACTGAAAGTGAATTACACCGTTGTACCACTATTACCTAAGATGACAACACAGCTCAGCTTAAGCTTCCAACATACCCGTGACATGATTTAACTATGATTTGTTTCTACATTTAACTTGAAGCATTTGTTTCTACATTTAAGTCGAAGCAGCATACGCGAATACAAAGTCGCAAGTATGGTGTGAACTTAAGCGGCATCAGCAAACATACACACGCCCTATAAATTGAACAAAAGCTCATCTTACTTGCTGCACTGACCGTGAATTACACCCTTGTCACAAGCATTCCTAAGATGACAGCACAGCTCAGCTTAAGCTTCCAACATAGCCGCGACATGTTTTAACTTTGATTTATCTCCTTATTTGACTTGATGTACCATACGTCACAACAAATCACAGTTTTGTAGGGAACTTAAGCTGATGCAGCAAACAGACGCACACCCTCTATGTTGAACCGAAATCCAACGGTACTTGCTACTTTGAACATCAAAGGGTACTTGTCACATGCATTACGTCAGCTTCAGCGTGCAACATACCCGTGACATGTTTTAACTATGATTTGTTTCTACATTTAAGTCGAAGCAGCATACGCTAATACAAAATCGCAAGTATGGTGTGAAGTTAAGCAGCATCAGCAAACATACACACGGCCTATCCATTGAACAAAATTTCATCTTACTGGCTCCACTGACCGTCACAGGATCCTTGTTACATTTCTGGAGCTGACAACATACCAACGACATTATATAGCTTACCCATTTGGGCAGATTCTTCTACAACTTCACTTGTCTCTTCCTGTGATACTTCCACTGTGACATTTGCAGCTTCGGGATGGAACTTTTGGCCGCCCCACCAGGAATGACACAATATGACCTGCAACAGGTTGGCGGTGTCGTTAAACCAATAAAAAAACTAACTAACTAACTAACTTTGGCCGCCCCATTTTCTTCGACACTGAGTATTGGCTTTTCTTTTGATGTTTCACCTGTAACATGATGTCGCAAATATTCGGTGAGTTTAAGTAAGATGTCTAAACTAACACACACATTGTCTGTTAACTAGCTCTGATACTACATTGGCATTCAAAACTTCATGAAGTGGTTCCTACAGACATTACCTAAGCCTGCAACATATTCGTGACATGTTTTAAGTTTGATTTATTTACACATTTGACTTGATGGAGCACAATCGAGCGCTAAGTCACAGCTTTGTACACTTAAGTCGATGTCGCATACGCTAGTACAAATTTTCAAGTATGGTGTGAACTTAAGCAGCATCAGCAAACATACACACAATCTATCCGTTGAACAAAATCTCATCTTACTTGCTGCAATGACTGTGAATTACACCCTTGTCACAAGCATTACCTAAGATGACAACACAGCTCAGCTTAAGCTTCCAACATAGCCGCGACATGTTTTAACTTTGATTTATCTCCTCATTTGACTTGATGTACCATACGTCACTACAAATCACAGTTTTGTAGGGAACTTAAGCTGATGCAGCAAACAGACGCACACCCTCGCTGTTGAACCAAAATCCAACGGTCCTTGCTACTTTGAACATCAAAGGGTACTTGTCACATGATTACGTCAGCTTAGGCGTACAACATACCCGTGACATGTTTTAACTATGATTTGTTTCTACATTTAACTCAAGGCATTTGTTTCTACATTTAACTCGAAGCAGCATACGCAAATACAAAGTCGCAAGTATGGTGTTATCTTTAGCGGCATCAGCAAACATACACACGGCCTATCCGTTGAGCAAAATCTCATCTTACTGGCTCCACTGACCGTCACAGGATCCTTGTTACATACAGCTTCACTTGTCTCTTCCTGTGATATTTCCACTGTGAAATCTGGGGGCTTCGGGATGGAACTCTTGACGGCCCTATGTTCTTCAACACTGAGTTGTGGCTTATCTTTTGATGTTTCACTTGTAACATGAAGTCGCAAATATTCGGTGAGCTTAAATAAGTTGTACAAACTAACACACACGTTGTCAGTTCAACGAGATTTCCACATTTGACTTGGTGTAGCATAATCGAGCACAAAGTCACAACAAAGTATTAAACTGCCGCGTTACGTCATCTTAGGCGTGCAACATACATGTTTTAACTATGAATGGTTTCTACATTTAACTGGATGTAACTTACGCTAATTGAAAGTCGCAAGTATTGTGGAAAATTAAGCGACATCTGCAAACATGCACACACCCTATCCTTTGAACAAAATCTCATCTTACTGGCTCCATTGACCTTCACAGGATCCTTGTTACACACATTTCTTGAGCTGACAATATACCAACATCATGTAACTTACCCATTTTCGCAGGGCCGCCGCATCGCAGCCCCATGTTCTTCAACATTGAGAGGCTTATCTTCTTATTTTTCACCTGTACCATGAAGTCTCAAATATTTGGTGAGCTTATGTAAATCATAAAGTCGTTCTTAAACATATGTATGCTTAAACTTGCGACAGACCCGCATTTTGTAAATTTAAATTGACTGTAGTTTGACGTCGAACTTATGTGTTGAACTTAAGTTTCGTCCGTAAATCTACATACATCCTGTGGGTTTAGCAGTCTCACACTACGTGATGCGACCAGCCTCGGCGGCCTAGTGGTTAGAGTGTCCGCTTCGAGTCTGAAAGATCGTGGATTCAAACCCCGGTCGGATCATACCTAAGACATTAAAATTGGGATTCCTCCTTGCTACCCTGTGAGGTACTCCACATGTAAGGGTTAGAAGGTGGGCTGGACTGCCCCATTTTAGTATAATGTGGCAGGGGGATCCCGATATGACCATAGCAGTTGAAAGGGATCTAAAGAACAATACAATACAATACTACGTGGTGCACTAAAGATCAACGACTACTTTTCATATTTTACGTTGAATACCTTTTGTGGCTGTTTAAGTGTTTAAATCGATGTAGCACTCTTACAAATGTCACAGGTATGCTGTGAACTTAAACTGTATTTAAATTTCTGGAATACGGAAGCAATATATATAAAAAAAAACAATTATAAGTACATATTACTGTTACTGAGTTGTAGGGTTCATGTTCAGGTCAGTAGACGTGTAAAAAAAATAAGGTTTCCTGCGGTCTTGACTTCTTGGGTAACTTAAGATTAATGCTTTGTACATACTTTTAAAAGTGTTCTATTTCACAAGTTCTCGGTTAACTTCAGTTTCTTCACATCGGGAAATAAACACAAGAGCAAAGTACCTTGTAACTTTGCTATGCTGACAATGTTGGGGTTGTCAAGGGTTTCATACTCCTAATTTGCTTGAACTTTCGTCTGAAAGAAATAACTGTATGTACGTTTTTTCTGACTTGCTATTTGTTTTTGCTACTGATTTTCTCAAATCACTGTTTGTGGGCCAACTAAAGTTGTTTCAAATATCTCATTATACTATTTCCAAGTTTCGTTTGCAAGTCATTTTCCATGTCACTATTTTTGGGCTAGCTAAATTTTCAAACGTCTTTTTACACTCTTCTTAATCTTTTATGTTAGTGATTTTTTAAATGTCGCCACTACACTACACTTTGATTTTTTTAATGTCTTAATTTTTAAGTTAATTACAGCTTTAAATGCCTAAATACAGTCTTCCCCAGCTACTTTTAAACTATTTAGAGCCATTCTTAAATATGCCAGTAACTCACGTTTACGACATTCTCTGTTCAGTTTGGCAGCCGCCTCAAATGCGTTATCGTACTGCGGATAAGCTTTTGGTTTCTTGGATCCTAAAAAGAACATTAAACATTATTGTAATCTATACCTGCGCTCAGGGAATGCTTACAAAAATTTAGCTCAACACAGACTTTAATAATGTTTTCGTTACACAACAGGTTGGTAAATATAACGGGTTTTTTCATTAATAATTCCACTACTGAGCACTATACCCGATTCTCTTTATTTTGTCGAATACGTATTTTTCATATATGATGTATTTTTCAGGCACTCCACCTGCATGTACCTTTTCTGAATATTTCTTCAGAACAAAAACACAACACTTTAAACATTTAGAGCTTTCTCATATTCTCTTAATTGCAACCCCTTGTGTAATATCTAATTTTATCATGCTTTCTACTGGTTAGTGATTCTTGCTTATTATTCCCGTGAAACGGAGGGATATAGTTTTGAACTTTTCTATCTGTCCGTCCGTCTGTCACGCCACATGAGTACATGGATTCGTTTCAAATTTTGTACACAGCTTCTGTGGACCCTTCCGCAGTGCAGTGACCAAGAATTTTCCGGATCGGAAAAAAATTGACAAAATGGTGGACTTTGGCACTGGTCTTAGCGTATATACGACAGTCTCGCGCGTCTACAAGCCACATTAATAGACAGATTCGTTTCAAATTTTGTACACGGCTTCTCTGGAACCTTCCGCAGTGCAGTGACTAACAATTTTCCTGATCGGGCAAAAATTGACAAAATGGCGGACTTTTGAAAATCGGCACTGGACTTAGCGTATATACGGCAGTCTCACGCGCCTACAGGCCACAAAAATGGATGGATTCGTTTCAAATTCTGCACACGGGTTCCCGGGGACCTTCGCAGTGTAGTGATCAAGAATTTTCCGGATGGGACTTGACAAAATGGCGGATTTTTCAAAATCGGCGCTGTACTTAGCGTACCTACGACAGTCTCACGCGCCTACTGGTTAATGGATTGATTCGTTTAAATGCTAGACATTACGTCTACCTATCCTTCCACTTTTAAATTTTGCGTTGTCAACACGCAACAGCCTTACATACACCATATCCCCACGGGGGATAGACGTACTCCTCGAGTCGTAGTCAAGTCTAAAACAGGGAGGGGTAACTCCAAACGAGCAACTACAGAACTATTGAACAAACTAAGAAACTAAGCAAGAACAATAGTATGTACTGCTGTTTACCAGGAGAACACTTGTTTTCATCAAACGGCTCCACAACCTTCGGATTTTTAATTGTTTCCCTAAGTTAAAAGAAGCTACATATAGTTGATGTACTTTAAAACACGTCTCACCCAGAAATCGCAACACGGCGCTGGACAACCCCAAATAACTGTCCATCTTTTGCTTCATTATTTAGGTTTTTAATGTTACGAAGCATTCACAACTTTACATATACGTTTCTTCCTTTTTATTTCGTACTTCCTTCTAGGCAGATACGGCATAAATTCTAACCGAAAATTATTAAGAAGGCGAAAAACTAACCTAAACTCGTCTGTATTTGCAAATCGAACTCCCTTGCCACCTCCGTCACGACGGCCGGCCACAAATGCGAGTGCCAACGAAACATTACTACGTCCCCGGGCCTATAATCATCCACCTCTTTAAAAGCTGGTGTCGCCGACCTAACGACCGTTTTTCCTCCCCGTCTTCTTAGGCATTTCTAAAAAGTTGACAGGTTATTACTACGATTAATTTGACTGAGAGTAGTGGTGCCATGTCACGGTTTCTCGGAAAACTATGTTTTTACATGCCTTGCCCTTTCAGAAAGAGTGGAACGAGGAGAGCTATGATGGTAATTTTTTTAAGATTAAGCGAGAATCGCGCTTCAGTCGATTCTGAATCGGGTCATCCAAAAAAGGGACACATAGAAAGGCATAGCCACATACCAGTGTACAGTTAAATGCATTTTATTATTTATGATAAAACCAAATTTTTAAACTTTAAATTCAAGAGTTTTCGGGAAGATTAAGTTTTTTAAAAGCATACACACCGTACTGAAATTTCTAAACGTTGACATGTAATCATTATTCTTCTAACTAAAGTTTTGTGAAATGAAATACAGTTCTACGTAAGATTGACCGCAACGTTGCGAGGGATTTACTTTTCTTTTAGCAGTCATGAGAACCTAACATGTCCAAAATTCCTGCAGCTTGTTTATAAACACCACTGACTAGAGAGCGGTGGTACCATGTCGCGGTTTCTCGGCAAACTATGTTTTATATATGCCTAGCGCTTTGCCCTTTCAGAAAGCCTGAAAGGAGGACAAGTATAATGGTGATTTAAGACTAAGCGAGAATCTCGCTTTAGTTCATCCTGAACCGGGTCACCAACATAATAGAAAGGCATAACTACATTCTAGTTTAACAGTCATGACGTGACATTTCCGAAATTTTTGCAGCTTGTTTGCAAACTTGCAATGTTCCAATGCTGGAGTTTCACTGAGTTTTTAACGGCATGAAATGTGAAACATCTCAAATATATTTCACTTGCTTAATATTTTTTTTGTTTCACTGGTTATCCTTCGCCGCCTAAATTTCAAGTAACGCGGTCAACCGCGCGCTTTCCCAGGCCAGCGTCTAAATTCTTTGATTTTGCCAAAATCACATGACATGACATCGTCAAAACAATTCGACAATTGTGAGTCACCTGTTTTACGCTACCTCGCCAAAAAGCTTGCATATTTTAACTCCACGACAAGTGAGATTTTTAATACATAAAAATAGTAGTTTTAAGACTTTTTATACAAATACAGAGACACATACATCCGAAATTTAAGGCCTATTTTGAACTGAAGTCGGCAGTCAGTAAACCAAACACGGAAGCAATGTAGCTAAAAGATGCTTTTTTGCCTAATTTCCCACAAATTTCCTATCTGAACAACCCAAATTACAAGAAATACTTTTAAACATATCTGGTCTTCTTTTTCTGTATCCATTATGGTTCATTTTGTTTAGATATTTTAGAATAAAGAGTGTTTCGTATACTGCTTTGTTTTTAAAAGATGGCGGCACGCACGTAAACACGCGGTCTTAGGAAATTTTCACAGCTTTCTCTTTTAACTGCTGCTTACATAACGGATGGGTTTTAAAATTATTCGACAAAAATGTTTACTTTGCTAATTTTTATCCTTCGTCTGTATCCTTGTTATAAATAATGTAGGAATTTCAAAGTTACAAGAATTTTATTGATACTCCGCTGTCATTGGCCTTGTTCTAATTAGGTAAAGACAAGAGATGAGCGTGGTGTTATTTACTTTTATTTTCTTGATCTTTGCAGTTATTTACCATTACTTTTAAAATATAAACAGAATTGTTTATTTAGTACTTTTTTATCATTATATCGTCTATTTTTGATTAAATATCCACCCAATACCGAATACGTACTTCACATACGTCATCTTCAACCCCATTGGTCAGATCACCGATGATTGACAGCTCGCTGTTATTTTTACTATTTATTTACTTGTTTATTTTTCACTTATTATCCAACGGTTTTCAAAAATGTTTTAAGAAACATTTAATATTGTTATAATAAATAATTCTTTAAACTGTTGTTGCGAAAAAAGCAGATTAAAGTACAAAAATAGCAACTGAAATCTGATTGGTCGTTTGCAAATTAGCCGTGTGTGCGAGCTCAGGTTGAACGCCCCCTATACAGACTTTGAAAAGTGTGTGAAAAATGTTTTAAGCTGAGAATACACTCGAAAAAAGAAAACTTAGCTGCCGAGATATTATGACATAGCATACCGTGCAGTTGAAAAGAACATCGGTATAAATGAGTTTCTAATGTAAAACTTTTTACGCTACATCACAATGACTTTCTCCTGTGAGCAGCTTGCTATTGTTACGTCAGTGGGGAAGCCTGGCGAAATGAGTTAACTTCTAGTTAACTGCATCAGTTAACTCAACCAAATCTGTTTGTTAACCGAAATGGAAGAGGTAACTGAACAGTGAACTGGACCAACTGCAAAAGTTAACCTTTGTGAATACGGTTGCTGATGTCCATTGACTGTTCTAGGATGTCGTAATATTAATATATATTTTAATTGCAGGTAGAGTACTCTGTTCATAATGAAATGTTGTCTTTTTCGATTCAGCTTTTAGACTTCTGACCGAGTTTGGTTTATAGTCGCGATAGAGCCAGAACTGCATGACCACGACAACACAAGAAGTCGCAAAGCTTAAATACTGGAAGTGAAATTAAATTATACTGACACTGTTTTAACAGTGGAGCAAATGGGACATTATAATTCACGAATTCATTGCGATATATGGGTCATAGTACGTTGTTATTTGATAAAATGAGCGGGGAAAAATAACGTCTATCATTGAATTTTACTGTTTGTTGTTGCTAGGTGTATCTGACAGGCATCAACCAGGAAAAATTTGGCTTTGTTTGTCATCAGACGGCCGTGTCATTGAAATCATAAATATCAGGTTTAAATTTAAAAACTGACTCGACCTGGTCTTTGAAATTTCTAGCAAAAACAAAAAAAATCGAATGTAAAAATCTGCTGTAAATAATCAGAAGTGCAAAAAATTCCCCGGGGTGGGGGGGGGGGGGGAGGTGCACTCAGTACCAACTGGTTGCCAACTGCCTTAACGCGGAGTGTTCATTTTGAGATAACACCCCCTTTTTAATCCAACAGGTCCGAAAGAATTCCCCCTTTTGGCCTCAAAATTACCCCCCCCCCCCACACACACAACCCTTTCTCCGCGTTTTTTTCTTTTCACACGCATGGTGAGACATGATATCAAGTCTTTCCCCCCCCCCCCCCCCCAATCCTCCGGGAAATATTACCCGATTGACAGAACTAGAAGTGACAGTAGCAGTTCAGAGCACACCATTGTTTCGCCCAATCATTCGGCGCTCTCGCTCTCATCATTAAACATTCTTTACGAAGAAAGTAAGAATTTTCGTGGTGAACGAAATTTTCCAAAATAGCAAGTGTTCGGCGCTGGTCGTATCATTTTTTAGGGAAAAATATATAAAAGGATCTTTTATTTCTTCGCCTTATACGACATAAACGTGTCTCGCATACAGCCGTTTATTTCTTTGAGTTTGTTTTTTTTTTTTTTTTTTTTTTGCTTAACACATCTGTCCTTATGTGTATTAAATCTGGATAACATTTTTAGTTCAAGTTATTTTTACTCCTCGAACATTGTTATGCTAAAAACGCGTGTGTTCATACCAAAATCCGCCAAGATAATGAATTCGCAACACTGGTATTACATAATTTTTAACACGTCAATTTACAATGAATTGAACGTGAAATTTAAATTAGAAAGGCTATTTGTCTTAGATTTCAGACACGTTATAACGTACTTCTGTTCGCACTTCGTGTCCTTACACCAGTTCATTGTAATATGCCCAAAATCTGAGACTTGTAGTGTGTAATGCCAGCAACACTCAGGCTGATTAACGTTAGCCGATCCGGTGAACAAAGACTAAAAATCAAGGACAAATGTAGTGTTGTGTGTGACTAATGTTCTTTGTCAATTAGATTTCCAACTTGTCTATGTTTACATTATTGATACCTCTCACATATCACACTTTCTGGGCGTTTAGCACTTCCGCAGCCCCAAAGGCCCAAACCTCAGTGACAGGTTTTCAGCGGCTAATATAAAAAAATGTACACTCAGGTAGTTAACTTGTAAATAAAAGACAACTTTATTGCATCTGTCTTGTTTTTTATCAGTGAATTGTTTTAAGTCTGGACTTTGTAATCCAAAGCGTCTCGACATTATTTCGGTTCGTTACAAACCATGTAGGCTCAGACATAATGTCTTTTCGTATTGTTCGTGACTGTGCGCCAATTTTTTTCGTGACTGTGCGCCAGTTTTTTTTTTTTCGCAATATTCGATTGTTTTGGGTAGAAATTGTGGGATCTCGGACCGATGCAGGATGTTCCGGTTTGGGTTTCTGTGCTGTGGTATAATTCTTTACTAAGAAAAAATAAAAGAAGAGAACAGATTTGGAAACCAACGACCGCTTTTAGCCCAGCCGTCCTTGGTCGGTGGGCTATACCTGTGGGATATCCGTCGTCCGTTATGTTTTAGTGTTTGTAAGCAGACCAACAAATTTCCACTAAAATCTTAACGCAGGCATTACTACCTACCTGGCTATTGCTTTTTTTATTTTTATGTCCCCTCGCCCAACTTTGGATATAGGATTTGGTTAGTCCGTCCGTCTCTCCGTCCGTCAGGCTTTTGGGTAGTGGTCTTGTATGCACAACTCCGACGAACGGGTAAGCACACACATTTCAAATCCTATACAGATTTACTCCTCATGTATTGTAGTTGTGCACCTTGTATTCAGTTTGTCCGACTTTTCATTTATTTAATTGAGTCGAAACTTAGCATACTTTTCGACTATAAAGGCTATATGATCTAAGTCTTGCATGCACGACTCCTCCGAACGGGTAAGCACACACATTTCAAATCCTGTACAGATTTTCTCTTCATGTATTGTAGTTGTACACCTTGTATTCAGTTTGTCCGACTTTTCATTTGTTTAGCCAAAACTGAGGTCGGAACGCAGCCATTTCGTTTGAAAGTAATGCATGCATACAAACTGAACTTGTTAAATATGTCATATTGTGTCTATGTTACAAAACGTGCGAAGGGCGAGGAGATTTGCAGCACTCCGGTGCTCTTGTTTATTTGTTTATTATTATTTTCCATGGTTATTGGCCAAAAAGTTTTGGCGAAAACCCAAAAAGTGTCAGTAAACTCTGAACGAACTTCAGGAAAATAGTCTTACTGTCTTGAAATTTTAGCCAACGCAGAAGACTACTACCCGAAGGTAGTGATGTCATGGCGGATTTCGCACTTGCAGCCGCCCCTAGAGACGTTCGGAGAGACCTCAGGGCTGCGTTACCCTCAAACAGAGCATTGGTTCTGATGACTACGACTTGAACTCTTTTTGCTTCCGCTCCTCTTTCTTCACGGGCCAGTCACAACAGGCTGGCCGTGTTTTGTAAGAAGTAAATTTTAAATAAAGGTAGCAAGCATTACTACCTGCCTGACTATTAATTTTTGTGGTTATTGGCCAAAACATTGCCCGAAATTTTGGTGAAAACACAAAAATTGGCCAAAATTTTGGCGTAAAAACAAAAAGCATCAGTAAAATCTTATCTCAAGCTAGAGAAATGGCCTTACTGTCTTGAAATTTTGATAAAATAGCGGTCATTGGCATTTACTTAGCTATTCTTTTTCCATAATTCGGAACCAGCTTTTCTTTTCTTGCTTTTTTTTTTTAAATTTCAGTGAAATCTTAATTTACGCCGGCAAAATATCTTCATTGCTTTGAACTTTTCAGTAAAGGTAGCAGTCAATAAAATTCGCCATGACATTACTTGATTTTGGTGATTAGTCAAAATCTGGCCTAATACTTAGCGAAAAACAACAAAAATCAGTAAAATCTTAACTCGCACCAGATAAATGGCCCTACTGTCTTCAAATTTTAGATAAAGATAGCCATCATTCGTACTTACCTGGCTATTGCTGTTTTTCGTAATTCGGAAAAATTTGCAAAAATATTGGCGAAAAACCAATTTGTTAAAATCTTAAACTAACGCTAGTTATATAATCTTACCGTGTTAAATATTGAATTAGGGAAGCGAGTATTCGTACCTACTTCGTTGCTATTTCTCTTTCTTGTGATTCGCCAAATATTGGCAAAAAAGAAATTTTCCCGAAAAATCTCAACTAACGCCAGGAAAAAAGCCTCATTGTCTTGTAAATTTAAGGAATAGAAGCACAAATTATACCTCTCTGGCTATTACTTTTTTGGCAATTCGCCAAAAAATTGGCCGAAATATTGGTCAAAACGCAGTTGTCTTTAAAATGTATATCCTCCCATGGTTTTAATGGAAACGTGAGCATAAGTGTCCACCAGGGTATTACTTTTTTTTTTTTTTTATTTATTTATTTTTGCCATTCCCCAAAATTGCCCGAAATATTAGCGATTAAATAGCTTTTTCGTAGAATCTTAACCAACTAATAGCCTTATTATCTTGAAATTTTAAGTAAAGGTAGCAGGCATTACTGCCTACATGGTCATTACTTTTTTTTGGTTATTGGCCAAAATTTGGCGGAAATATTGACGAAAAGCCCAAACATTTCAGTAAAATCTGAACTCACACCAGAGAAATGGCCTTACTCTCTTGAAATTTTGGTTGAAGATAGTGGTCATTGGTACCTACTTGGTTATTATTGTTTTTCGTAATTAGGACAAAGTGGCCGAAGTATTGGAGAAAAACCAATTCTGACTAACATCGTAACTAACATTTAGGACATAATGGTACTACTTAAAATTTTAAATGAGGGAAGCGAACATTAGTATCTGTCTGGCCATTGCTTTTTTTTAGTGATTCGACGAAAACATTATTGGAAACGCAACAGGCTCTAGGTATTTGGCTTTAATCTCTTGAAATTTTGTTTAAAGGTGGCAGACATTACAAATCTGGCTGTTACGTTTTTCGTGATTGGCCTAAAATTCGTGGAAATATTAGCCAAAAACCACTTTTGATAAAAACGTATCTCATCCTAAGATTTAAAGGGAGACGTCCTAAAATTTTGATGGAAGGTAGTGGTTTATATATCCCCCTTAGTATTACTTCTAGAAGTAAATCTGGCCAAATATTGACAAAATCGAATAACTTTACTAGAACCATATTGCACACATAAAGAGTAATATTCTACAAGAGAGAATAAATCCAATCAAACTGCAGCAGGGAACGCATTTTGAAAAATTGATTGGAAAATTAAATAATCGCAAAAAAAGTAATTTTCGTAAGAGAACCATCCCGTTAATGTCGTACAAAATTTTAGGGGAACCTGGTTTAAATTGCGGTAGAAGAAGCATTTTGAAAACTATTTGGCCAATTTTTTGTGGATCGCCAAAACATTTCAAGAGAGGCCTACTCGCTTAACATTCGTACAAAGTTTGAAAGGAATGTGATCCAGATCGCTGGAGTAGAAGCATTTTGAAAATTGGCTCCCAAAAAAATTTAAAATGCCTCTCATATAGCAAGTTTTCCCTTTGCTCGCCAAAAACAGAGCTTTTCAAAGGAAGAAAGCGTGATGAGCATTTGTGCAAAATTGAAAGGTAACCCGATCAAAATTGGGGGAAGAAAAGGGATTTTGAAAATTGGCTACCAAAATGTTAGCAATACCCCCCCCCCCCCCTTATTTGCCCAATTTTTGACGGATCGCCAAAAAAGCAATTTCTGAAGAGAGGACCGTTTTATGAACATTCGTGCAAAGTTACAAGGCAGTCCGATCAAAATTGTGGAAGAAAAAACCTTGAGAAAATTGGCTACGCAAATATTCAAAACATGTCCCCTATTTGGCTAAATTTTGGCGCATTGCCAATAATTTCAAGAGAGTTCTACATGATACACATTCGTAAAGGAATCCGATCAAAATCGTGGAAGTAGAAGCATTTTGAAAGATGAGTAAAAAAATTGTGAAATGCCCCCGAATTAGCCAATTTTTGACGGATCTTCAAGAGAAAAACTTTTTCATCTTTGGAACTATCACACAAAATTGAAAAGGAGTCTGATCCAAATTGTGAGAGAAATACCGTTTTGAAAATTAGCTACCGAAAAATTAAAAATGTCTCCCATTTGGTCAAGTTTTGGTGGATCGCCAAGAACAGTAACTTTTCAAAAGTGAACTTTTATGTAAAATATGAAAAAATCCTATCAATAGCCTTTGAAAAGTGCCTACCAAAAAATTAAACAATATCCTCCATTTGACGAATTTTTGGCGGATCACCAAAAACTTCAAGAGAGGCTTACCAACTAAACATTCGTACTTTTTAGCAAAATTCGTTATGTATCACCAAAGAGGAAAAGTAACTTTTCAAACATTACAGCCTAGTGAACATCTATGTAAAATTTGAAGGTAATGAGGTAAAAATTGTAGATAAAGAAGAAATATTTTGAAACTGGCTACCAAAAGTTTATAAATTCCCAACTCCTTCCCAGTTTTTGGTGGACTGCCGAAAACAAATTTTTCAAGAGCGAACCATCTAGGGAACAATCGTACACGTCTGGAAAGGAATCCGATCCAAATTGTAGAAGAAGCTGCATTGTGAAAATTGGCTAGCAATAAATTTTAAAATGTCCCCAATTTGGTCAATTTTTTGTGGATCGCCAGGTGATAAGCAATTTTTCAAGAGAGGACTTTCTTAGTGAACATTTATTCAAAATTTGAAGAAAATCCGATGAAATTTGGCCAATGTTTGACTGCCAAAAAAACTTTCAAGAGAGGCCTACCTGGGGAACATTACTACCAAATTTGAAAGGAATGCGATCAAAACTGCAGGCGAAAAAGCATATTAAGAAAAATTTACAAGCGTACATACAGCCGACGGAATCTCTCTCCACTGATGTGATATAAGACAAATCCGAAGAAGTCGGATAGTCAAAAAAGTAATCTTTCAAGTGAGGCCTACTTGGTGAACCTTTGTGCGAAATTAAAAAAAAATCTGATTAAAAGTGTGGAAAAAGACTCATTTTGAAAATTAGCATCCAAAAAAAAAGTTATTGCCCACCCTTGCGAAAGATATCGAAGGCTCATTTCCTTCTAAAGACATTTCCACATTTCTTCCAAGCAGTTCCATGGAAATTCCTGGAACTTCGAAGTTCTTACGGTACCACTGAAGCACTTCCAAGAAGTTTTATGGAAATTCTTAGAACTTCCAGAAAGTCTAAACTTTCCATCGAAGAACTTCCGACAACTTCGAAGATCTTAAATGGAAATTCTTGGAACTTCCGAGTCCTCACGTCGTTACCGTACGATTCCCAAGAAGGTGCATGGAAATTCCTAGAATTTCGAAGTTTACAGTTTATTACCGTAGAACTATCGAGAACTTACTGTCACTTCTTAGTTCACTACCGATGAACGCTCGAGATTTTCTGAAGGTTCTATACATGTTTCTTCTTTTTGAGTTGTTATACCCCGTGTAACGGAGGGATATAGTTTTCAGTTTGTCTGTCCGTCCGTCCGGCTGTCCGCTCTAGTATACTATCTTTTGTCCAGGCTGTTACTCGAAAACTATTCATGCTAATACTTTTTCGTTTTTCATGTGTTTAATATGTATATTGAAGGTGTGCAACGTCGTAGTTTCGTTCGACTTAATGACAAATTGTCAAAATGACAGTATTTTGAAAATAGGTAAAAATTTAGGTCGAATGTACAAAGATGTGACTTTTTGTCCAGGCCGTAACTCTAGAACTGTTCATGCTAATGTTTTTGGTTTTGCATGCGGTTAATACGTATACTGAAGGTGTGCAACGTCGTATTTTCGTTCAATTTGGTGAAATACTGTCAAAATGACAGGATGTGGAAAATAAGTGAAAATTTAGTTCGAATGTAGAAAGACGTGACATTTTGCCCAGGCCGTAACTCCAACTGTTCATGCTAATGCTTTTTGGTTCATATGTATATTGAAGGTGTGCAACGTCGTCTTATTTTTTTAAATCAACCAAAAATTGTTAGGTAATGTAGGGTTTTCAATTTTAATGAATTTACTAACATCCAATGATATTTATGTGTTTCACGGGGGATCCTGCAGGCTTGCCGGATCGTACTTTTTTTAAAGATTTAGTCTTTATTTTCGCATCGTTCTTTTTTTTGCCTCAAAACGTACCTTTTTTCCACAAGCGTACTTTATTGTTCTTTTTTTTTTTTTAGCCCCAGCGTTTTTTTTTTTTAGAAGCAGGAATATAACAATTGTTGAAAGTATGTGCGAATAAACGCTTTTAAGTTGAAAAATCGTTTATTCTCCCAGGATTTTAGCCTAAATGTCTTGAAATTTTGGTGGAAGGTAGGGCGCATATAAGTTTCCACCTGGCTATTGCTTTCTTGGCAATTCGCCGAAAATTGGCGAAAATATATATTAGCGAAAAACCAGATCTTTTCCTTGTGGGAAATTAGTCTTACTGTTTTGAAATTTTAAGTGAAGTTAGCAGGCTTTACTACTGCCTAGCTATTACTTTTTTTTGGTGATTGACCAACGGGCTAAATTTTCCAGTAAAATCTTAATCTTGGTGATTGGCCAGCTGGCGAAAATTTTCAGTAAAATCTTAACTAACTGCTAAAAAATAGTCTTACCGTGTTTGAATTTAAAGTGAAGGTAGCAAGGGTTACCACCTACCTGGCTGTAACTTTTTTGGCGATTCGCCAAAAATTGTCGAAAATATTGGTGAAAAACCTTTTTTTTCGTAGCGTCTTAAGCATTTCCAGGAAGGCAATCTGTCTTGAAATTTTACGTGAAGGTACCAGGCGTTACTGCCTACCTGGCTATTACTTTTTAGACCAGCCGACTATGTCGGGCTGTTCTTATCCTATCAATAGAGGGGTATCCGTCGTCTGTATGTACGTATGTACGTGTGTAAACTTTTACTTAAAATGTTTTTTCTCCTTCAGTTTTGATTAGATTCCTCTCAAATTTTACACGAATGTTCTCTAGGTAGGCCTCTCTTTAAAAATTATTTTTTTGGCGATCCGCCAAAAATTGGCCAAATGAGGGACATTTGAAAGTTTTCGGTTGCCAATTTTCAAAATGCTTCTTCTTCCACAATTTTGATCAGATTTTTTTCATATTTTGCACAAATATTCCCTGGGAAGGCCTCTTTTCAAAAATTACTCATTTTGGCGATCCGCCAAAAATTGGCCAAATGGGGGACATTTTTTAATTTTTTGGTATCTAATTTTATAATTGCTCCTTCTCCCACAATTTTGATCTGATTCTTTTCCAATTTTGGATATTTGTTCTCTAGTTAGACCTCTCTTGAAAAATTACTGTTTTTGGCGATCCGCCAAAAATTCGTCAAATAGGGGACATTTGTAATTTCGTGGTTGCCAATTTTCAAAATGCTTCTTCTCCCACAATTTTGATCAAATTTTCTTCAAATTTTGCACGAATATTCCCTAGGTAGGCCTCTTTTGAAAAATTACTCATTTTGGCGATCTGCTAAAAATTGGCCAAATGTGGGACATTTTTAATTTTTTGGTATCTAATTTTGAAAATGATTCTTCTCCCACAATTTTGATCGGATTCCTTTCCAATATTGTACGATTGTTCTCTAGCTAGGCCTGTCGTGAAAATTTACTCTTTTTGGCGATCCGCCAAAAATTGGCCAAATAGGGGACATTTGTGATTTTATGGTCACCAATTTTCAAAATGCTTTTTTTTTTTTCACACGATTTCGATCAGATTTTCTTCAAATTTTGTGCGATTTTTCTCCAGGTATTTCTCTTTTGAAAAATTCCTCATTTTGGCGATCCGGTAAAACTTGGCGATATGAGGGGTATTTTTTAATTTATTGGCGTTTAATTTGGAAAACGCTTCTTCTCCGACAATTTTTATTGAATTCCTTTCCAATTTTGTACGATTCTTCTCCAGTTAGGCCCCCCCATGAAAAATTAATTTTTTAGGCGATCCGCCAAAACTTGAATAAACATGCGCATTGGTCCGAAATACGGACCTCGCATTGACGCAAGTTTGGTAAACATGCGCACTGGTACGAAATCGAACCGAGCATCGGCGCAAGTTAAATAAATGTACGCACTGGTCCAAAATTGAAACCGCGCGTCAATGCAAGTTAAATAAACATGCGTAGTGGTCCGAAATGCGAACCGCTTATCAACGCAAATTAAATAAAACATGCGTAGTGGTCCGAAATAATAACCGCGTATCAACGCAAGTTAAATAAATTTGCGCAGTTGTCCGAAATGCGAACCGCGTATCAGCGCAAGTTAAATAAACATGCGCACTGGTCGGAAATGCAAACCCAGCAAAATAATACATACCAAAACTTAAGTAGTGATGTTTTAGACGCGGCGTTTTCTTCTTTTCAAAAGGCACATGTGTTTGGTCGTTTTGATCGTTTCTGCTGCTTGAACTAATTGTGTATGTCCGAAAGTACATGTCAACAGTACACATGTGTAGATACAATTTCGATACGTTGTTCGAAGTTATTTTTCTGGGAAAAAATGTTTGTATGTATTTATCGGTCTATGTTCGGGTCCGTTGCTAAATTAATTATTTAGCTAGCTCATTGCCATCTCGTCCTTTGAAGCCCAATTTTTCAGGGAAATTGCCTTTTTCAAGCACGCCGGATTTGGTTTTATCGCTTTTTGTTAGCTGGGGCTTTGTCCTTGGACAAACTTGTACAATGTGACTACCACTTTCAGCAACCAGACAAGCTTATTCATAGATTCACTAGGTCTCGGCTGGTCACAATGTCCCTGGACATTCTTGTTTTGGTGAGTGGTCAAAAACTGATGCAGATTTTGGCGAAAAACAAAAAAAATACAGGAAAAACTTTACTAACTGCTGGAAAATAGTCGTACTGTGTTGACATTTAAAATGAAGGTAGCCGGAGGTACTACCTGCCTGGCTATTACTTTTTGGGTGATTGGCCAAACATTGGCTAAGCTTGTTGCGCAAAGCAAAAAAATATTAGCGAAAATATTGCCCTAAAAACCTTTTTTTCGTAAAATCTTGACCATTTCAAGGAAAGTAACGTTACTGCCTTGAAATTTTAAATAATGGCAGTAATCAATATTACCTAACTGGCTATGAATTTTTAGTGGTTGGCAAAAAGCGGCGATTTTTTGGCAAAAAACCAAAGAAATTTCAGTAAAATCTTGGAGAACTCCAGGAAAATAGTCTCCTTGCTTTGTGATTTTAAATAGCAGTACCATGCATTACTACCTAAGTGGTTGTTACCTTTTTAGGAATTTGCCGAAACTTAATTGTAAACGTAATTGTTTATTTATTTTTTTTTTTGAAAATTGTTAAACCTTAACTAACTCCTAGAAAATAGTATTAATTTCTTGAAATTGTAACTGACGGTAGCAAGCCTTAATATCTACTGTTACGTTTTTGGTGATTGGCTAAAAAATTCCCAAAAATTTTTGGCGAAAAACCCAAAAAAAAAAAAAACCCATAAAATCTTGACGAGCTCCATAAAAATAGTCTGACTGTCTTTAGATTTCAAGTAAAGGCAGCAAGCCTGACTGTTTAGCTGGCTATGCGCCCAAAATTGGCGAATAGTTTGGCGAAAAACTGAGAAGATTCCAGTAAAATCTGATCTCCAGGAAAATAGTCTTACTCTTTTGAAATTTCATGGAAAGGTAGCAGGCAATATTACTGGCTTACTTGCTATTACTTTTTTTTGGTGATTGGCCAAAAAATCGTCGAAAATTTTGGCGCACAACAAAAAAACCTCAGTAAATTCTTTACGAACTCCGGGAAAATAGCCTCATTGCATTGTAATTTTAAGTAAAAGTAGCGTAAACTACTAGGCTATTGCTGTCTTCCAATTTTAGATAAAGATAGCCATCAATGGTACTTACCTGGCCATTACTTTTTTCGTAATTTGGAAAAATTGGCGCAAATATTGACGAAAAATGAAACTCATACCACAGGAATGGCGTTGCTGTCAAAGACTAAGCTACTAAACCAATTCTTACTAAAATCGTTACTCGCGCTAGGAATATAATGTTACCTTCTTAAAATTTTGAACTATGGGAGAGGAAATTAATACTTATGTGGTTTTATAACCCAGCCGACTTTGTCGGACTGGGTTAGTCGTATCCCTATAGGGGGCTTGAATGTATGGGCGTATGTTAAACTTTTTCTTTAAAATGCTATTCCTCATACAGTTTTACTTCAATCGTTTTGATATTATGCAGGAATGTTCCCTGGGTGGTCCCCCCCCCCCCCCCCCCGGCTATTACTTTTTTTGACGAGTGACAAAAAACGGACAAAGTGGCGGCACTTTTTGTGCCCGTTTTGACCCAGTTTTAAAATGCTACTCCTCCTACAGTTTTACTCCAATCGTTTAGATGTTACGAAGGGATGTTCCCCAGGGGTTCGCCTACCAGGCTATTATTTTTTTTCGCGGTTCGCCAAAAACTGCCGAAATGGCGGAACTTTGAAGTTTGGCAAAAGCTGGAATAAATGGTAGTAAATAACTGAATTGTCAAACTATTCATTTCTCTCAGTCTTTTTCAAATAGTTATAAAATTTTAATCAGAAGTTTCTTAGGTACTTCTCCACCTGGTCTTTGCTTTTTTCGCAAATGACAAAAAAAAATGCCGGAATGGGGGAATTTTAATAATTTTTTTCTAAAATTGTGTAAATGTCGGTAAATACATGAATCTTCAAAACCCAACCTCTCCAACATCCCTTTTCGGGCAGCTTCCAACCGGGGAAACACGTTTCTGTGTATTAAAATTATGAAAAAGTTACGTTCAGAAACAAAGTACTCCATTGTTTGGCCTAACAGTATTCGTTTCAGAGTTTTTCTCTCTTTCCTTATTCGGTAACTCGGCTGGGGCATGTCCTTGGACATGCTTGTTTTATCGCCTCTTGAAATACGTACATCTATTATTATTGCCGTTGACAGCTGTTCTTGTTTATTCAAGAAAAACGCATACAAACTATTTCTGAGGCTTTTTTAGGACACTTTTTATCTTTATATTTTTTATTTTCAACATTTTTGGCGTACTTTTTTTGTACTTTTTTTCTAAAGCGTTCTTTTTTTTGTACTTTTTTTTGCCATCAAGCGTTCTTTTTTTTTAGCAGTTTGCGTACTTTTTTTTTAAAACAACCTCCGGCAAGCCTGATCCTGCCTCACTTAAGCTCTAGTTACAAAATAATTGAGCTCAGATATGTCTGCTCTAGTCCACAAAGGTTTCAAAGATCACGCCTTACAAAGAAAGGAGTTGTGAAAAATTCCAAGATTTTCCATGGAAATTCCTGAAACTTTTTGAGTTCTCACCTTGCTACCGGAGAACTTCCGAGAATTTCACTACTGACCAACGCCCGAGAATTTTTAGGGAGACCCCCCTCCTACCAAAGAATTGTCTTACATTTTTTAATCGTCTCTTTCAGCTTCACTGATTATGTAGATATTTAGTCTAAATCCCTTTAAAAATATCTTTTTTCCGAGTTGGAAGGAAATGAGCTTCAGGTATTTCGAACAAGAGGGACTCCTTTGCGTGAACATGGCACCAGGGGAATGCATTAATACGTTGGGGTGGCACTTCTTTTAAATAAAGACAAGCAGAAATTATCAAATGATTTATTAACCTTCTGTATAGTTAATAACACAGCGTTCAGGATAAATGCTTCGAATTATGCGCAAAATTACAGTGGTACTTTTCTATTCTATTAGAGAGTAAAACAATCTATTATAGCAGCGATTTACCACATCACAGACACTCAAGTGATGAATCGATTTTTGCATCGCAAAAAAATACTAACTTATTCGTCTTGATTCACTTGTTTCACTGGTGCCCTACAATTGGTGCATAGATGTGCCAAATTTAACATAAACAACTAAATACACAATCGATTAATCAATTGGTTAATTGCCCAACATTAATACACACAAAGAAAGAACAATTAAGATAAAATACCAAGGAAGTTAGTTTCCTTAAATTTCCATACCAACGCTCGTAACAAGATACACTGTGAAAACTAGGGTTCGTAATTTGGTCAACAAAATTCGTTTGTTGACCGAAACCACCAATGAAACTTCCATATAATGACTGGAATCTCCGGATTCCATTTTCTTTCACGGAAACACCAGTGCAAGTAACGGAAAGGTCACCTGTCAATGGTCACTCTCATTGATTGAAGTCTTAATTGAAACCATCTAATTGCAATTACTTTGAATTGCATTTTACATTTAAATGGTTCAAACAGCGCAGTTTCGGCGGGTCTCATCTCGACAGGGTTCTGTTCGAGGGGATGGGGGTTTCATTTGTTCCTCATCCTGATTCGGCCAGTCTGTATAAAGCGCGAAATAGGTTGCTGGGCGACAAAAAAGGCGCTTGATCACAACACTGGGAACCCTAGTTGAAACAGATACTATCGGAACAAAAAACATCAACACCGGAAGCTTTCGACTAGATTTTCTTCATTATGATTATTCATATCCACGCCACAAAGCACCATACCAATCACTACAGTAAGAAGTTTCCTCTGTCCTGTTTATATAATCGTTAACGCCCAAGCCAAAATACTCGGCACATTTAAGATTTTAGCTGTTCAGGCAACTATCAGTCATAAAACAAACATATCAGTCAGCGTGTTACGTCACTTTTATTATAAAATATGACGGCAGATTTTACAAAATCCCAAGCACATGATCTTGCACTTGAAACAATCTACATTCAATATACATTCTATCACCATCAATATTGCCGTTAAACTAAAAGGCTTCTTTCCCGTTTTGTTGTCACTGCTTATAATACATAACAAAATATCGAGGTGAGGCTGGAAATTATAACGACAGGAAAGCACTAAATTGAAAAAAAAAACTAAGATTTGGACAGTTTCTATTTAACATCTGTCAATTAATTTCTTTGGTTCAATACAGTCACAAAACAATCATAAAGCTAATTGATTTCTAATCATGGACACCAACTCGTTCGTAGTCAGAGATTTAAGCTCCACCTGCAGGGGGTTTTGAGTCGCCTGTTTCAATGTCTTCCTTAGCGCCACGTTGCCCAAATTCTGTCCATGATCCCTGCCAAGAATATTTCAACACATGATCAATGATAAACATTTCTTATCGACTATTCAAATTTAATGAAAATTCATAGAGTAACAGAGCATATTCCAAAGAAAAAAATCCGTGTTGAAAAATAGTTCCAACAAGTAAAATCAGATTCGTAAACAGACAATAGGTCAAGTGACACAACCTGGTTATTCCTATTAAGACAGGGAGCAAATAATGATGTGAGTTAATGCAGCAACAAACACAGCAACAGAAATAGATGTTAATGTGCCTTACGAAAAGCCTTACTACGTATACGTTGAAGTGGTCGGGGGAGGCCCCGCACTGGCTCGCCGCTAGCGGTATCATGCAAGCTGTGAGAGCATTGTAGCACGTTCCCAGCGTAGGCTTGTGAATGTCCACCCCAGCATCACGGAACACTACAAACGTAGCACAGCAACACGTCAGATATACAGCTTTTTTTCTCTCTCTTTTTGTCTCAGTTTGTGCATGAAGTTAAACTGAAGCACAAGCTATTTCAAGCTTTACTTTGTTGTTTTATGAAGCAGTTTATTTAGTGATCATCTGTTACGCATAAATAAACAACTATACAGAGGTTTCAGTTACAGCTCCTCATGATATGCAGAATCTAAAGTTGTCGGCTGATAACTAAAAAAGAAAGCACATTATCATACATTTTTGCAGCTCTTCTTCGGGCTTGAAGCAAGCGGTTTCCGGATCTCGCAAAGTCTCGTAGAAAATGTTTTTTGCCCGAAGATGGTGACCTCCGTGCATGGTTCCTACAGCTGGGGGTGTCACTCCGGCAGCTTCCAGAGCCCCCTTAGTCGCTAAAAAGATAAAAAATGTTATGAGACGAGCAGGATGCGACATTCCATCAGAAGATTTTCTTCAGTTGACAATCGAGACATTTGAACAGATTTTTTTTTCTTTCAAAAACGATTAAAACACTTAATGGTCGATAATTTGGTATTCCATTAGAGGTCATCTACCCCACTGTACCCCCGCCCCCTCCTCACCGCTAACTATTAAAACAGCCTGAAAACGAACCCGAGATCTCGGGGATTAACAGAACAAGGATGTAACCAGTCTCTAAACAACTGTCACCCCAAAATTTGTTTGACTAGTAAGGTGCACGTGTATGTCGTACGGGGTGAAGGTTCCTCATTCTCGCCACGGAAGAAGTCGGGCGCCCGGGTGTCAACAATCTGCTTCTCGCCCGACCTTGCCGTCTGCGTCATGGCCTCAAACTCCTCGAAGCGCGGGCTCTGCTTCCCGCTACATCTCCCAGGCTATGGCAGATACAACGGAACATCGTATTGGGTAACATACTATATTCTGATCCCACCAGAGCGACGGCCAATAACAAACATCATTCGATGACATACACATAAGTATTAATAAAAACGTGAAATTCCCACTTAACTTTTTTTTATTCCAAAATTACTCACAAATCTGTTGATCAGCTCACGAGGCACGATTTGAACACTAGAGGTCAAAGAAAAGACTCTGCTTGTTCACGATTTTCGTTTACTGATTGATTGATTTATTATTATTATTTTTTTTTTTGGCGTGTAGTCGCATACCGCCAGACACTGCATCGTCCAAAATCTTTCGTTATTTGAAAGAAGTCTTTTTCTGTATCGTTATCCTCAGTCAAATATCCACACATTTACCTCTACTGGTGGGGCTTCCCCAGATTCTGTTTCATAGCCCAAATACTTCCAGTTGGTAAAACCACCATTAAGTACTGATACTCGCTGCAAGCCTATGTGCTGTGAAGGAATAGTCAAAACATTACAACTAAAATATGAGACACTGCTAGTTATAACATTATAGCACGATGGGCTTTTGTTGTACTTATTTAAAGGCTGAAAAATGTAAACGACTTTATCTATTTGAAACCGTCAGCGACTATTTTGTCCTTTCCATGTCTTCTTTTGGAAAATGGACGGTGGGCACTTGCCTCTTTGCTAAACATTGTTCTCGAAGCTTCGCCGCTGAGGGCGTAAAATAACCGGAACAATAATTTCCGACACAGTATTTAGCGGAATCATGGATTTCGGAAACGTTCGTTTCACAGTTACGCTCCAGATACCCTCTTTTTGATACAAAATGATTTGAATGCGCCCCTACCTTGCACTGCAGATACATTCTAGCTGAGAACATGATTGGTCCTTTGTCGTACAGCACCACGTGATCGCCGTCACTAATGCCGACGGTCTCCAACTGCTTCTCGAATAACTGCACTCAAAATATAGACCAGAAAGAGAGCTAAATCACACTAAACTACAATTCTAGCAGCAATTTCCACACATTCATTTTCTTTCGTTATTTCTTTTCTTACATTTACTTTGATTAAATGGGTTACATCTATGGTGACTGATGATATGGGGTATTACACCAGTTCTGCATTTGCTACCGCTAAATCTCTGGAACAATTCATGTTTATCTTGGTCAGATCTACACAACTGCTATAAATTTTACGCTTTCATACCATTAATATTCTGACTCTATTATGATCAATTTCATCACCATAAAACTAATACTGAGTTTACCCTCAAGTCTGGTAAAGGGCGTGATATAAATGGCGTTGACTTCACACTTTCCCACATATCAAAAAACCTGGCTTTTGGTATATGCTCTCTGATAATAAAACAATTTAAACTAGAGCGGTCAGTGCACACAAAACATCGGTGTATCGGGATATATCATACACTTTTAATTGAGACCTATTTAACTTCTTGTGTTTTTTTTTTTTGTAAACAAAAACAGATCTCTCCCCTACCAAATCCATGGTTTTGCAATACCCTTTTCCCATTTTTCCTGTTTCAGAAATAAAAGAATTTTTTCCTCATCTACCAATGTAGTCACAATCCACTGTGATAAATGCAGAAAACACAGCATTGTTCGCAAGAATGACCATCAGAATAGTTCGGAACTTATTGTATTTAGTCATTTATATAGGATACATCTCCACTCCACACACTTGTCCATCACGATAGGCCCAGAACCTTATTTAACCTAACCCACATTATAAGCCCTGCACAGCTCCTTAAATATAACGGCAAACCACACTTTTCATCTCATAACTTGTTTACGTGAAGAAATGGTCGCAATGTACTTTTAGTGCAATTTTAGGAATGTTATTCTCTTTACCGTTGACACACACATCTCTTTAAATACGTTGAATTATATTTCTTAGCATAGCCTTCCGTTCAACGCGACTTACATAATGCAATACAAAGGCAATTGACCCCTACCCAGGGAATTCATTACGTAATACCATTCGAAGAGCTGCACGCGAAAATGCAGTCATACAGCATTGAACGATAGCTCGCACGTGCTGTCACGGTTTTGAAACAAAATACCCAAAAAATGGAGACATGATCGACATCTTCTGGAATTGCTGTAATCCCAAGCGTACTAAGTAACAACACAAGTTTATTTACGATACATAGTTGACAAAACAGCCCACAAAGGGGAAAGAGGGGAGGGGGTCAGAGAAAGAAAAATACATCACGTAATATTTTTCACGTAATGACGTCATACGACAGCCGTTCTGTACGCATTTCTAGTTATGCGTTTCGTTATGCCAAGGAATAGGTATACCAACATCTTGACGTAATGACGTCATATACTTATATTAATAATATAACACGCCTCAAAACTTAATAGAGCCGTCCGATTGACTCAAACAATATCCAAACAAAATTTGACGTCGATGCGACTTTTCTTTATCAATATATTTTGCACCCGAGGTATAATTAAGTTTTATCTTTCTCCGATGTTCAGCAGATTTATCAATATATTTTGCACACAACACTTAATTAGGTTTTAACTTTCTCCGATGTTCAACGGCTGAGAAACTGGGCACATGAGATTTGGCGTATTGATGTCATACGTCTTCCTTAATTTGCCACACGCGCCAAAACTTGACAGAACTGCCCGACTTACCCAAGGAATAAATAAACCAAGTTTGAAGTCAATCTAACATTTCTTTATCAAGATATCTTGCACACAAGATTTTGCTCACAACAGACTGATACACACACACGAAGAGAACGCACAAACCCTATATATCTCCCCTTGGTTGGGGAGGCAATTAACAGCACAAAAACCCTAAAAGGCTTCCAAACTAAACGTCTCACATTAATGTCATGAAACAAGGTGATAACCGGGAACACATTACATCTAGTAAACTGACAACATAAATACATCCATGAACTCATTACATCTAGTAAACTGACAACATAAATACATCCATGAACTAAATGGTTATTATTCTGATTAAACACGAAAAAAATGAGAACAAATCAGTTAGACGCAAGGCACTAACACTGAATGACATCAGGTTTAATGTATGTTACCTAAAGCTACTTACGCCAGATAACTTTCTTTTCCTTTTCCTTTTGCAATCCATGTGGATTCTAGAACTTTCAGATCTCTCATGGCGGTTGTCATCAGGGACTCCCTCAACCACTGGCAGCTTACCAACACCCGGCTTGCCATCTTTTCCGTGTCGTTTTTAATCTGTCCAAAAAAAAAAAACTACATGCCATTTTCCAAATTATTATATACAGTGTATTTAAAATAGTTTAAATATTCTGAACATAAAAAAATAAATATACAAACCATCGTCGAAGGCGCAGACCCAACCGGACACAACAAGTCGCCATTCCGGCAATTTCTGACCACTTTGAAAAATAATACGACGTTGCACAAACTTAAATATATATATTCACTGTGCAAGGTTGCATATGCCTAGGGTAAATAGTTTCGGAGAACTTGCGTGGAAACAAAACAGCATCCAAAGTGTGACACACGGACAGACGGACGGAGGGCAATCGTATAGCCCCCCCCCCCCCCCCGGCTCGCCCAATTGGGGTCTAGAAAGGTTATAGTTATGCTACATGCTTTCGGAAGTGTTGGTCATGACGTTAGAAACTTTGAAAGTTGTACATCTTAGACATACATAAATAGGTAATAAAAAGACGGGTTTTAGACAACTGGTTCAGAAAACCTAAAATGTATAAAAAGCGATACGAAACACGGAAAATCTAAAATCCGTATAGCTGGCTGTATCCAAGCAGAAACCAGGGAATCAGGTGCGGTATAGTTTAAGATGCAGTAAGGGACGGCAGCCTATTGTTATTGCATGGAGAGACAGGAAACATCTGCCAAAATTAAGTAAAATGGTCAGTGTATCGTACATCAGTACAACAGTACAAACGAAGTCAAAGCCAAATCTTTGATAATAGCTCGTTTTTTTTGTTTTTTTTTTTTTTTGTTTTTTTTTTTTTTTGTTTGTTTTTTTTTCTTGTTTTTTTTTTTTTTTTGGTTTTTTTGTTGGTTTTTTTTTTTAACAGATGAATCCCTGACCCTGACATGCAGGGATCTTTGATCCGAGCAGGAAGACTTGTGAACAGGAATTGTCATCCAACGCCAAAAAATACAACCGACCCCACCCCCTCCCCGCCACAAAAAAGTAAAAAACTAGAAATGTGTCCTGAGGAACACGAATGACCCAATCTACGCGAAAT
Organism: Protula sp. h YS-2021; assembly: GCA_949752745.1. NCBI lineage: Eukaryota > Metazoa > Annelida > Polychaeta > Sabellida > Serpulidae > Protula > Protula sp. h YS-2021. The sequence goes on from OX457028.1 coordinate 26,391,753, forward strand.
TATAAGTGAAGAATTTGTATTTGGTATTTATAGACAGAAATCGCTAGCACAAGTTCATTACACAAAACTTCAAGCTGTTCATTAAATATGACTAAAAAATTTCCTAAGTTGAGACACTCATCACGGCCTGACCCATCAGCCGATTTCGGTCAAAAAGTATCCATACATTTGAGATTTGTAAAAAAAAAAATCCACGTTGCTCGCTCTAATGAAATTCAAGTTATTTCTTAATGAAACCAGCGTAGCAGACAAACAGTGCGGACATCAAGGTGATGACGCAAACCCTTCGACTGAAACAGGACTGAAAAACTGCCTTCCCGTCACACCCCTACTCCCCCACCCCCGATACAAAAAATATGTATCTTTTTTATGGGCAGAAATAGCTGTCACACCTCTATATCGCCATCTTACCTAATATCCTGAAGTCGAACTTGCGCTGTAGCATAATACGAGACATACAGTGGAACCCGGTTATAACGAAGTTTGTGGGACCTGGCAAAATGTTCGTTATACCCGATATTCGTTATAACCGATATTTTCCAAATTTCCTGATTATACGGTAATTTTTTTTTCAATGTACCCATGTAGGACTTAAACTTTAGGAGTGCTTTGTAATTATTTGTTTAAAAAACAGTAAATTATTTGTTTAAAATATAATACCTTGTTGAAACGAATCACTAAAACAAAAACAAAATAAACAAATCACGACATTATATCGGTATTTAACATTTTCTTCAGTAAATGCTAAACCGAAAATAACACGAAGTGCTTTCTGTCTTCGAAACTGTTACCACACACTACTAACTGGCTATTACTTTTAGTAATAGCAAAATCTGAGTGAAATTGGTACTGTACCACTTATGAACTTCACTCACGTTCACTGATTTTGATTCGCCATTGACCTTCTTGTAAACAGTGTTAAGGCGATTTTGAAAGCGCTGAAGCCAACCATTACTAGGACGGAAGCCTGAGAACCGAAGCTTAACTGCGAAGCTTTTTCAACTTCTTTAATTGCTTTGTACTTTCTAAAGAATACCCATTTTTTTCGCTTCGTAGCCATTTCGAGCACTGATATCAATTACAATTTTCATCACCTTTTATAAACCCTGTGCTACATATGGGCATAAGCTACTCTGGGTAGTTTTGTTTTAGGCAGATGCTTTGGTATTGTTTGCAAGCAACCTGTGGCGCCAGAAGCTCAGATGCCAACAATGGCAATTGCAATTCACATTAAGTATTAGTGGTACAGGCGGTGAGCGGTTGATGCCTCTATTTGCCTTAACAGCGCGGTGACTAGTCCTTAAGGATAAAGGGGTAAAGTAAGAGCTGTCAATAGAACCACACAGCATGCGCTGTTGACTTTCACCACGCTTTCAAAAAAAAAGCGTTCGCCCAAAATGTGTTCGTTATAACCGGCTATCGGATAGCACGAATTTTATGCATCGAAGTCAATGGGAAAAAAAGTTGGGACCAGCGAGTTTGTTCGTTATAACCCATACTTCGTTATAAATGGGGGCCGCTATATATATATATATATATATATATATATATATATATATATATATATATATATATATATATACTTAGCCGGGGTTAGCAGGCTTTGGTCATTCTCCTCTCCCTACAGCAATATATTTTGACAAGCATACTTGTATTGCGAAACAAAAGAAAAGTATTTACAGTTAGATGCAGTACATGCGCTCAATAACGACCTGGTAGTAAAAATCTCTTAATAATGGGGTATCGATGATATATTTTGGGCAGTAACTGTGTGGTATAAATATTGCAGGACACCTAGTGAAAGCTGCACCGTTCAAATCACTTGACAAATGCCGATATGTGCGCTCTCACTAAAACCCTCGAACACATAAAGTCAGACTGTCACATAATCCAGAGTCATATCATCTGACATCTAGACGCAGTTCCCATCCTTCCGCAAGTATAGATCTAATGAAACTCAGCTGATCTTAACCATAAACGAGAACGCCAAAGTATTCAACAACAATGATAAACACAAATCCATATGGTTGATTTTTCAAAGGCCTTTGACAAAGATCCGCACAACAGACTACTTTACAAGCTACCACACTAAGGCGTGAGAGACAATACGCTAGCCTGGATAACAGATTTCCTCAAGATTGAATGCAGTCAGTTGTTGTCGAAGGTCAGAAATCGGCAGCAGCAGAGGTTATATCCGGTGCCCTCAAGGTAGCGTTATTGATCCCTTCTTATTACTTATCTATATCAAGGACCTGCCTGAATTCGTTCGCCATTCACCCACAGGTCTTTCTGACGATAGTACATGCCGCACTCTTGCAGGAAGATCTAGACCGTCTCCAGGAATGGGAGAAAATGTGGATGATGGAGTTCAATCCGGACAAATTTGTATCAATCACCATTACCAACAAAAGGAACCCCATCAAGTTACCATACACCATTCATGGTAAAAAGCTCAGGAGCGTACCTGGTGCTAAATACCTGGGTATAATAATAGATAACCGGTTAACATTCAACGAGCACATAGACAAAATAGCAAAGAAAGTAAATTCAAGCAAGGCTTTCCTTCAGCGAAACACCAAAATATGCCCCCAGCATAACAAAGCCAAGTGCTCTACTTTGTACGTGCGGCGCACACTGGAACACGCAGCGACAGTGTGGGATCCCTCAACAAAGCCACACAGTGTCGCTACGTTCGCTATGTTCTCCATAATAATGACCGCACTCACGGCGCAACGGCGATGCTTTCCTAACTGCAGTGGGATACCCTACAGATCTGACGTCAGCATGCGAAAGCAGTGATGATGTATCGGATAATCAACAACCCCGTTACAATTTCCGTAAACGATCATCTGACACCGGTGTAGTCAATAACACGGACACAACGCCCGCACGCGCGTAGTCAATAACACGGACACAACGCCCACACACGCGTATGCCTGCCTATAAGCATTCGTTCTTTCTGTCCGCGACTCACATGCGGGAATAGCCTGCCCCAGAAACAATCATCCATCCAAGTTTAGATCAATTCATACTCGAGTTCAACGTCGACTTCAACGTCTGAACGACCGCTGTGATTTTAGGGGCCATCCATAAAGTACGTACGCAAAAATTTCTCAATTTTCGACCCCCCCCCCCCCCATGTACGCAGTGCGTACGCAGTGGTCTAGCCCCCGCCCCTCTCCCATTTCCCTGTGCGTGCGTACGCAGTATGTTGTGCTATATTGAAAAAAGATCAATTTGTTTTAAAAACTATAATGCCAATTAATCAGTGACAAAACTGAGATTGTACATGTAAACATACATTAAAATGTGACTAAAATAGCCCCGACCCCCCCCCCCCCCGCCACCTGTACGCAGTGCGCACGCACCGACTGTGACCCTCTTGCCCCTATGTGCGTGCTTTGTGGATGACCCCTTACCAGCACCACTGCACCATTTTAGTGGAAGATTTTAATGACCCGGACACTCAAATGCACCTTTTTCACCAATATGTGAGATTACACAACACTGAGGGGTGCACAAGATAGATAGACCCGATAAGAAAATCATAAATTATGGCGGAAGGAAATGAAGAAACGTGCATTTATTAGAAAAGGGTTGTATTGTCATCAGAATTCAATGCGGATGAACCAAAACACACACAATGTGTCACAAAACAATACATAAACGTTTGAGAATAAAATACGTGGACCATAGACCTGTTAATAGATATTTATACCAAGCCTCTAATGAGCGAATGAGGGCCTTCGATGTATTTCGAGAGGAAGGAGAACGAATGATTACAGTAGATCCAAATTGGTGAAATGAAAGAGGACCGCTTCCGTAGTTGTAAACAGGTTTCTTTTTTAAGTATCGCAAAATAAGGCACACTTGAGTCGGAAGGGTTACCAAATTTGCAGCTGGCTTATGTAGTAGAGTCGAAATGTGACATTTGTCGTCACTTAATATGATCTTCCGTAACCAATTTTATCTCCTCTCCTTCGTAGCTGGTACGAGTCTATTCGTATCTCTTTACATTTGATCTGGGTTTCATACCAGTTAGATACGCTACAGGCCATCGTGTGCTCACATGGGACCAATCAATAATAAAACCTCATTGAGAAAGGTGTATTATTGGAAAGGGTTCGTCAAGAGTCGTCAAAGAAGCTCTAGTATTCCAGTATCCAAGCGATGCCCCTCTTCCCCCTCTGTGCGTACGTACTTTATGGACGACCCCTTACCAGCGCCACTCCACCATTTTAGTGGAAGATTTTAGTGACCTCGACACTCAAATGCACCTTTTTTACCAATGTGTAAAAATAAACAACACTGAGAAATGCACAGGATAGACAGACCCGATAAGAAAATCATAAATTACGGCAGAAGGAAATGAACAAACTTGCATTTATTGGAAAAAGGTTGTATGGTCATCAGAATTCAATGCGGATGAAGCAAAACACACAGAATGTGTCACAAAACAATACATAAACGTTCGAGAATAAAATACGTGGACCAAGACCCGTTAATAGAATCTGATATTTAAAATGCCAAGCCTCTAATGAGCGAATGACCGCCTTCGATGTAATTTCGAGGGGAAGGAGAACGAATGCTTACAGTGGATCCAAATTGGTGAAATGAAAAAAGAGCATCTTCCGTAGAGTCGAAATGTGATATTTTGTTATCACTTAGTATGATCTTCTGTAGGTCATGGACCACAATTAATTTTACATAAAATTTCTGTATAACATTTTGAAATCTGGCACTCTCCACAACATTGCACGATATAAAACAACCACAAAATCAGATGTACTGGACCTTTAGAAGAGTAGTCTTAGATGACTCTTGCGGTCTTCCTCTGACAGCAAGAGTCATAGTTCCTATAATAGGAAATGCCATTGATGTCAATTTTCAGATCTTGGTGCACGACTGGGGCCAACGGCGTTATTTTAGAAAGGGTGTATCACATAAATGGCCCAATTATAAATTATGGCGCACAAGTTTTATGGTCAGATAACAATTTTTTACTGAGAGAAATATGTGTTTTCTTGAGATCAGGATATAGAATCCCTCATTATCGCCCACAACAGTGAATCCACAGTTGCAAAACCACGCTTTACTCTAGTTTGAGAGTTTCGCTGATGTCGAAAACAATGCGCCACGGTACTTCTCAGTGTGCTTTTAAAGAAAAAGCCCGCCAGTTCGGGCCTCGGTGTCCTTGAACGTGCGCCGAAAGATCCAGAGTCTCGAAAATTGAGATCAATGGCCATTTCTATTGCAGGAGATTGCAAAATTGAAATCAATGACAAGTTATATTATAGGAACTATGACTCTTGCTGGGAAGCAGGAGTCATCTAGGACAATCCTAGATAGGGTCCGCTGGGACTAATTTGATCTGGGCTTCGTACCAGTTAGATACGCTACAGGCCCTCATGTGCTCATACGGGACCAAACAATACTAAAACTCTATTGAGAAAGGTGCACTACTGGAAAGGGTTTGTCAAGAGTCGTCAAAGAACCTCCGCCAGTTACATCCGCATTCCAGTACCCGAGCGATAATAAAAGATCATGGATTCTCACTTAAGAATTACGTTTCTAAGGAAATGACATATCAAATATAGAAGACCAATGGTTTCCTTGGTAACATAGCTTACTAATTTTATTTTCATTTTGAACAATCTTTTACCTGTTAATTTTATATTTCTGAAAAATTTAACCCCTAAGACCTCTTGAGGACTTACTATATACCAAGCAGTTAAGACCGATCTTAGTTTGCATGTCAATTAATCAATCAATCAAATCAAGTTTAGTTTCTGATTAGGAGGAGAACAAAGTACAACAAATTCAAAATACTAATGCGGATTACAAAACATTAAACCAATCAGAAAACGGAGCAAACACCAACAAAAAGCTTAAGATACGCTTGACCTTTTAACGCGCTGCACCAACATAAAATGCAAAAATTGTTAACTATGAAAATTATTTTAAAAGTTAAAATAAAATAACTTCGTCTATATCGATAATTTTATGCAGTTACACAGTTACGAAGTTATATCTATCCAGCACCGGAATATATTTCAAAAAATATACAAAATAAATTGGCTTATTAACAACGCCGCTTTCCGGTCTATGTATAACATTGTCATTATTGTTTAATGTGTCAGTAAAAACTAATCCAAAGGCATTTTTATGCTAAAATATAACTGCGTTACGTGTAATATTGCCAGCTTTGTCCAACATCCTAATTTTCGCAAGAAAACGGTGTGTTACTTTTCAAGACTGGGCATGTGCAAGACATAGCATCGTAACTATCCTTAATATAGAGCATGCTTTCAGCTCTTCATCCCTAAAATTCAAAGGCTCCCACACCTGCAAATAACCAGAAACTTTTTGAAATGGTTTCTCAATTATTTAAAAGAACTAAAAAGCGGCATTTCGCTCAAACACATCCTAAACATATTAAAGAATTCATTAATAGTACTTCCCTCTTGTTCAGTTAACGAAATTAGGAGACTTCTATGATTACTTAATATTAAATTTTAAAAAGGCATGCGTGGAATCTATGCAAAGACCAGTAGAAAAATAGAACGCGGGAGTTAAAATTAAAGCCATATGTTATTAAAACCAACATAAATGTTATATCAGGGCAAAAGTAATTAGATAGCTGAAAGTCACTTGAAAGACTTGACGTTCTAATAGAGCTTTTACACAATATCGGGAGTTTTTATTCAAGTGCATCATCTTATTTTAAGTATCCTGGATTAATGATGTGTTCGAAATGGTTCTCCAGTGGAATCTGAACAGTTTCATGCGCCCACTAACACAAACCTACCAAAAAAGCAATAGAAACAATGCTAGATTGTTAGTTTTTGGTCCAAATGAACTGTAAAAGTATACTGAAAAAAAAAACGGTTGGTGTGTGCTAGTCCGACATATGACATATACTCTTTTATTACTCCGGCTCAACTAAGTTTTTTAACAGCAAGTAAATAAGCTTCTCCCACTTAATGAAGCCTGCCGCTTTTCTGTTCATACTGGGATTTAGTGCAAACTTATCTAAATCTGTAAGGTTCGATCACGCTTAGTTAAAGCTGCATTACTATTTGTGAAAAGTTATACACATTTTCAGGGGAGGAGAGTGCATTCAAATACTTTTTATCTAACTTGATGTTAAAAAACAAAAAACAACAAAAACAACAAAACCACCAAAATTACCATCATATTTACGTTTTTGTTTGAATCAAAAGTAAATAATCAGTGAACCACCTCAACATTAAAACAATGTTTTATAAGTATTTGCATAATAAAAGATTTAAAACATAAGCAATCGAGGAATGAGGGGGGAGTGACATCATATCTATCCGCAATATTGGTCTTTCAAAAAGTTAAAAGTTTAACATCCACAGACTTCGTATGCAGGAGGTAATTTGATTACGAATGCACACACAGAAACGTTTTTCAAGTCGATCTGCATTTTAGTTTGTTTCGAATCAAATAAGATCGTAAAGCGATTCTGCCCAGGCGCGTCAGAGTAACAAGGCACACACTGGCACTGCGTTTTTTGTTTTTGTTTTTTGTTGGCAGAAATTTTAATTCTGTTATTCACTTTTTTATGTGTCCTCACATCAATGTCGTTAAATGTAAAATCTAGCGTGTATTCACAACGACCACAACATCACAGTTAATTAAGATACAAAGTTTCTTCCAGGGGTTCATGCAAAATGTTTCAAGTATTGTAATTTTTGGAAAACAAAAAACCCAATCCGGCAACTGTTGACCGATTCATCTTCATGAAGTCTTAGAAATTGTCTAGGCAAACCCAGGCTCTTCACACATGTATATTCAGACGGGCCTTATAGTTTCTGAGAATGTATCTGGATCAAACTCCAGGGTTCAATACAAACTGTCTAAATTGTTATTCACTCAGGAGTCGGGTTACAGAACACCTGTATTCTATTCCTGAAGTGGGGCTACGTTATCTGACTTTGTGGGTATCTTAATCCTTAATTTCTATAGGCGTCTAGGTACAAGTTAAGCGATGTGGAATGTGATCACTGTAAACTATGATTTTATACTACGTATTTTTAATCAGGTGGTCACTACAGAGGTTTTACTTTCTTTTTTTATTTTTATTCGGGTACCAGAGGCAGGTCATACTGTTCTGTTTTTCCAATTCGGAAAAGTGGTCACTAAAATCAAGTTTAACTGTACTCTCTTATCCGGGTAGAGGAGGTGGGAAAGACAAACAGGTTTTGGTCTTTTTTTTCTTGGAATGGAAGGTGGTCGCTGCATCACCAATTCTATGTCACTAGTGATTTGTCTTTAGTTGCTTACCGTCACTCCTTTCCCCCGTTTTTTAATGTAGGTAAGAGTCTGAAAGCGAACAAAAAAAACCCTTTTAATCCTTCGAGTCTATGGTTCTGTACAGTACAGAAAATGCCATGTCATGTTATGTGTAGTCAGCAGCGATCACTTGTGATCTGGTTTAAATTGTACCGCCTACCGTCTCCTTCCACGGAGATTTATCAAACCCCACTCGATCACCTCGAAACGGATCTGCAACGGCACGCCGCCCTCGGGCATTAATTTGGTTGCTATTGAAACTACCTTCCCAAAAATTCTTAAAGCTAGTGAGGCGCGAGTTTGCAATCCCGTTAGTGACCAAGCACTTCATATTTTGACATCATATGACGTCACGTGTTGTCCAGTATATGTCAAAAAGAATCCCAACAGGCGAACCCACCCAATCCATAATCCCACCAAGTCTGAAGCTGATCGGACTTTCGGGGCGTTCTCGGATTATGCTGTCAACAAGGTCTAGAATCCAAAACAAGTAATGACGTCATACGTTGCTCTATATAACCCAAATACATTCTGAATCGTCAGGCCAACCCAAGGCATTATCCTACCAAGTTTGAAGCTAATCCGACGTTTCGTTCCACAGCTTCAGTAATGACGCAATTGTCACGTTTTGATCTCCTATGACGTCACACTTGTCCAAAATACGTCAAATACAATTCCAACCGGCGGACCAGGGCATAATTCCACCAAGTTTGAAGCTGATCCAACATTCGAGTGTTATTATAGTAACAAAACTAAGCGTCCACAACAGACGCACATACCATATACACACCCTTACACACACTCACAATGCACACACAAAAATGTTTCCCTTCTACGGTAGAAAATAACCTAAAGTCTGTCGCTTTTTATACGGGAGGAAACTAAAGTAAACAATACGATCTGGCACATTTGCTATAGACAACAAAATAACACAAGTCAAGTCAAATTACGATTTATTTGAATTTGGAAAGGAAAGGATATTACCGAATGTTATAAAGGATATTACCGAATGTTATAAATATTTAACAATTCAAAATGAAACCCAAAGTTCATGTTAGATTTACCATAACAGTATAACGTATTATTGACAAACGGTTCCAAATTTTATTACAATAATTATTTTCACAAGCAGTTTCGAAAACAAATGACTAGAATATGCCTTCAGCTAATAAAATTCACTGATATGTTAAACTACAATTTACAAGGAGTTTCTTAAATTCAAGAAATGCACACAATTTTCATTAAAAATTCGTTTGAATAGAAATCTGCTTTTCCAAAAGAACCAGAGTCGAATTGAATTAATCCAATTTATAACTGCAATTTGGCAGGGCGCTTCCCTCTTAACCAATGCTGTAACAATATACCTAATTTTAAGCATTTCTTTCTCATAGTCCACCTATAATTCAGTTGTATTATTATGGAAACAGAATCAACTTTCCTTTTTAGCCACAAGTCTTATCCAGACGACGGATATACGCTGCTATCTGTGCCTGGTCATAGTTATCAAACAGTAGATAAGTGAGAACAACTTTTAAACTAACGCCTTAGTAAAATTGTAATGTTGAAAATATGGATCCAATAGGGCTTCATTATGTTTTTGCAGACATTTCTAAGCATTTGTTACTTGATATTAGTGATAAATAACAAATTCCGTACACGTCAGCTCGAACAAAAACCAAATGCCAGTTACGAGCCCAAAATTAACATATTACACCTATTTTTATATCACATTACAGATGTAACGTTGCAATGTTATGATCTAAATATTCAAATGGAAGATTTGTCTCCCGCAAATAAGTTTTTCCGATCCAAATTGAAAAGATCTAGAATTGGCAAATTAAGGCTTAGCACGCCTTCATTTCATACCTGAAAGTGACTTTGTCAACTTCTATTATTTCACATTTTGTCTTAAAAATACGTTCATAACGTAAGGAAGAAAAGGATATTTTATTCTTTAATTAGAAGTGCTCCCTCATAAATGACTTGCTGCACTAGTGTTTAGAACACCCCCCCCAATCCCCCGAGACAAATTTTTGGCCGTATCTTTTTATTTGAATAAATTCAACGTAAAGTACAGAAGAAGCATTCCTGCAATTAACTGCATTATGAAAAGCCGCTTATGCCGATGTATTTATGGCTTAAATGCTTTGTTGGTTTGACTAGCAACAAGAAAACACAGCGATATGAGATGTACAAATGAACTCATTAACATCTCTAGTCTCCTCTTGCAGCTTAGACAGCTTGCGCAAAAAGTCAACTTTTCAGTGTCAGTCAGTGATGCTCAAAATTCGAATGGTGCCCAGCCCATGGACTCCTGCGCAAGGTATCTACTGTCGTAGATTTCGACAAACAAATTCCGTATTTTTTATTAGATCTTGAGTGGTGTTTCAGATTACATTTAAGTGCAGTTAAAGTACTAGAGCGGCCGGTGCACACAAAACATAAGAGTACAGGCTTATGTTATACACTTTCAGTCGATACCTACTTAGTTTCTTGTTTTTGTGAACAAAAACAAATGTCTCCCCGACCAAACCCTTGATCCCCCCTCCCCCCTCCCAAAAAAAAATCCTTTTTTTTAATTACTGAAATAAAATGTTCATTTCTGCAAACATAACCTCAATTCAATGTAAAAAAACTCAAAATAAACCACTAAGATGGTGGTCACTAAAACAGCTATAAATGGGCGTCTTTTTTTCATCCGAGTCTGGAAGGTGGTCGCTAAAACGAGTTTTACTGTGGGCCCTTCTCACCCAGATCTGAAATAGGTCATTATAGTAGTTTTACTGTACGTTACATTTTTATCCGGGTCTGGAAGTTGGTCAAGACAGGCAGGTTTTACCGTACGTCTTTTTACCCGAATCTGGAAGGGGTCACGACGAACGGGTCTTACTTTTTATCCAGGTCTTGAAGGTGGTCGGGATTTTTTTTTTGTTAACCATCATCCTCCACACGCCCTCCCCCCCCCCCCCCCCACAACAGCTATTTAATATATTTCCGACTATAAACACAACTCTAACCCTTTTACCAAAGGCAACGGTAACGGTCTGTACCCTAAGTGTAGTTACAGCCATGATAGACTACCTTGTCTTCGCACATTCCCATCGGCCAAATAGCACTAGAAAGGCCTTCTTCATAACTGCGCATCTGATGACGCACCTCGGTGGGGGAAGGGGGAAGGCATTTCGGTGCCAAAATGGTGAGCTGCTTCTCATAACACAAGATATCAGATGACCCACTTTAATAGCGAAAAAAACTTCTGCAAACAATGCCGATCGATACAAAATAGCTCCTATATATAGGATGCCTTGGCAACCGAATCAAGCATGCGGCGAAAAAAAATCAATAGCTAGACCTGCTTAGACCTATAACATTCCATGACCTCGTAGATGACGACTCCATCGTGCACCACAACTGACACTAACCCCTGACTGAGTGGCAAGTTACGTAACAGCCGCAGATGAGAAACGCACAAAAAGCTTAATTTCAGGTACTAACAAATAGCATTGGACCGACATCAATGCTGTTACTGTTTTGAAGCTTTCTAAAGAATGCAGGAACACTCGAGAATCTCCTGCAAAACGCTGAAATCCCCAGCGTAGTTAACACCTATGTTTTGACAACAAAGGAGCCAAAAAATGGGGAGGCGGGGGGGGGGGGGTGTTGGCGTTATACACCTTTCTTGATTTTCTACACGAATTTAGTAATGTTTAATCAAAACCGTGCGACTTATCCAAGGAATAACTACACCAAATTTAAAGTCGATCCGACTTTCCGATGTCGAGAAATTTTGCTTAACAACAGATAATTTTTTTTAAAAGTTGAAACAGTCGTCTGACTGAGCCAAAGAATATCCAGAATCTTTCGGAATTACCAAACAACAATCCCACTAAGTTTCAACTTTCTATGATGTTCAGCAGCTGAGAAATTTCGCACACAAGATTTTTATGTGATGACGTCATACACCTGCCCTAATTACGTGACATGCGTGAAAAGTTGGTAGAACCGCTCGACTGACCCAAGGAATGTTCACATAAAATTTGAAGTCGATACGGCTTTCCGTTGTCGAGATATTTCGCACACAAGACCTTGTGCAAAATATATACATATGTTACGTGATGACGTCATACGCCGCATTCTACTCGCGAAAAAATTCTACAGAGTCTTTCGGACCTACCAAGCAACAATTCCGCCACGTTTCAACTTTCTCCGAAGTTCAGCGGCTGAGAAATTTCGCACAAAACATTTTTACGTAATGACGTCATACGCCTGCCCGAATCACGTGACATGCGTGAAAAGTTGATAGAACCGTCCGACTGACCCAAGGAATGTTCATACAAAATTTGAAGTCGATAGAACTTTCCGTTATCGAGATATATTGCACACAAGATCTTGTTCAAAATATATACATATTTTACGTAATGACGTCATACGCCGCATTCGTTCGTTCTACTCGCGAAAAAATTCTACGAAGTCTTTCGGACATACCAAGCAACAATCCCACCAAGTTTCAACTTTCTCCGATGTTCAGCGGCTGAGAAATTTCGCCCAAAAGATTTTGACGTAATGACGTCATACGCTTGCCCTAACCACGTGACATGCGTCAAAAGTTGATAGAACCGTCTGACCTAACCAAGGAATAAATCGATCAAGTTTGAACTCGATCCGACGTTTCGTTCTCCAGATATCTTGCACACAACACTTTGTTCACAACAGACTGACACACACACACACACACACACACACAGACACACACACACACGTACACACATACACACACACAGAACGTACAAACACTATATGTCTCCCCTTGGTCGGGGAGACATAATTAGAATACGGTACTGATCGGTATCCTAAGTCAAGAAAGCTGTGCGATTTCAGGCAGGTAGAGATGGCAATATTAAAATGCAAAAAAACCTGATTTCCAATGGAATTAATTTTACTACCAGACAGTTGTCTTAAAACTTGCCACGGAATAATCCCTGCTTTTTTATGCACTGATTAGAGATTTTTATATAAGTTGAACCATGCCTATTACACAAAGGTTATCAGACTAGGTAAGTAGTTTCTAATTTAGTTTCTGAACAGTAGGTTTAATTCGGGCATTAACAATTTTTTTACCCTTTGCTGTACGCTTAAAGATCTAAAATCAAATACATGTTGTGCAAAGGCTGCAGACGGAAACGTAAACGATTTTAGACAATGGTGTAGTTTAGGGGACCAAACTATTTTTTAAACCATATTTTCCTCTTCTTAAAATTGAACCCTAACCTTAATCCTATTCCTAAAGCTTCCCTACTCCATAAGAAAAACTAAAAAAAACAGACTACACCATTTAAAATCTTTCATTTTATGCCTTACATTTTACACTAAAGTCTAATTTTAATATAATATTTAAGAGTTAGTTTTACATGAAACAACTGCAGTATTAACATCAACAAATACTTCTACTATCACAAGAAAAAAATATTAACACAACATACTTTGGATAAGCTCAAAAAACCAGAGAAAACATGGAATGGCAAGCCTTCTCGAATATAATTTCACATGCTTCTTAAAATTTAACATTTTGGCTCTGATCACTATCAAACAATGCGACAGATCATATTAAAACCCCTTCCATCCGCGAAATAAAACTCACAGACACAGCCATTTGGTTTAAGTCAATCAACCAACATTTTGAACTTCTTAAATCGGTGTGAAAAGTGATGGGCAACCTCGGGAGTAAATGTAGAGAAACCCCTCAAGGGTCTGGTATAGGTCAGACTGTGAGCCATGCTGATGCCCCACCCGGATAGAACTTCTTATAAACGCAATGAGAATTTGATTCTCATAACGCGTGTTAGCAAAACTGTTTACATAACAGACATCTGCACTCAAAGTCGTCGTGATGTTACTGTACGAACGAAACTGTCAATACTACACCAAAACTGAATTTCACCTTTCCAGGGCTTTTTGAGAACATCCCAAGTGTAACACAACCAAGAGCTTAAGGTTCACATACACAGACATACAGACTTCTCATTCCTATTTGGAATGATGCTTCATAGCACATACAGCACAATGTACAAGCAAAACAACATCAGTTTAATAGCTCAACATCCCATACACGACTAGAGTTGGCGAAATTTCTGTTGGAACATTATTACAAATTTGGTTACAAGAGCGCGATTTGTGCAAATTAAACTCCTTTGTTTTGGATTCACCTAAACCTACTTAAAATGGCTACTATAAACTAACTTGGAAATAGCGCACTCAAAGCTCCTATTTAGGAAAAAACGTATACCCAAGACTGCGGACAGCTCTTTGTAACATTGGCACGCACTTTATCAGATCAATCTTAGAACCTCTCCCCCCCACCCCCCTCCCTTCTTCTGCAATCCCGTGCGTAGACAGTTTACAGATAATAACTAAAGAAAGTTACACTGCATTTTGGTCTAATTCCGAATCTTATGCGTTGCATTCCGTTATCACTCACGATTTAAAACACAGTCGAAAACACACTGAACGTTTCATGCTCCAAAATTACCATTTCTCCAACATCATCACTTCTTTTACTGAATAGTGACAAAGTAGTAACGCAGAGACAAAATATCCCACACTGACCATCCCCAACAGAAGCAAGTTTTCAATAAATAGCCAAAAATTTACATTTGCCGCAATGGTACTTGAAGGAAAGCATTATATAACACAGGACCTCCCTTTCACCCTGGTGTTCCTTCGTAACAGCTACAGATACGTAATTTAAATCGCAACCACATCGAAAAACACTACTCTCCTCTTGGGCCTTATACAGTGATACTCAAGTAAAACGACCACCTTGTTTCTCCAGTTTGATTAAGATTGTAACTGTTTTTTGATAATTCTTTACAATTTTGTTGATTCATGTTTGTAAATGATGAAGATCATAATAAATAAACACCTGACTTTATCAACAACATAAGGGTAACAAATCAGTTTGATTCGGCGCTCCCATTTTTTTTTCAAAGACAACGAAATATTTTAAATACAAAACAAATTTGTGTTGTTACATGACGCTTTCGCAGAGGGAGTGATAATAAAATTTGCATTACACGAGGAACAGCGGAAAGGAATGTCAACAGGAATGTCAACAGTTGAGACATAGAGAACAGGTCGGAGCACACATCAGTTCATTTCTGGCTTTAAATGTCAAAACATTTCTGTTTGCGACTTCCGTGTACGCAGGTCTCTACAAATTAAAATAGCCGGTACTACAAAAACATCAAGTAAACAAACAGCGCCTATTTATTCTGTGTTAAAAGTTCGTTGAGATTTCACTTTCAGTGTTATGTTTGATTTTCTCAGACTCATTATTCATATCTCGATATTGGAGTTTGAATAAAACAATCAATTTAGTTTCAATTCCTGTTTTGATTATACACAAGTTAAATCACTGTACATCAACAAATAACTTACACACACATTATCCATTCCACAACAAAACATAGTATCATTTATGGATTCTGAAGCAGAACCTCATATTCTAAGAACGCCATAACGAAAGCGAGACTAGATTTTGATTTAGTTACTTACATTATAAGACAGATGTGAGACGATCCAAGAAATATTCTGATAATAGGCTTCACAGTCAACGATAACAAGAGTTAAGAGCCTGATACTTTACAAGAAAAGGTTTTACGCATTTTGATCTAATCTATTACATTATTGAAATACAACTTTCTGCAAAAAAAAAAGTTATTCAAGCGAATAAGGAATGGTTGTTTTCACACAGCTCACCCGGAACCTTTACGGTGAGTTAACGGATTTTCGTACAAGCTCTGGAATGTAGCAATCAATGGGAGAAAAATGTGTCGGCATGATTTTCTTTAACATTTAATAAATGGAAACCTTTTCATTTTTAAAGGCTTTAATACAACGAATATATCTTATGAGGTCGAAAAAAAATTGCTCTACTGCGTGTCTCAAATGCATAAGAAACAAAGCAATTTCCCATCTGGAGTCGCATATACTGACACATTTTTTCTATGTTTTCATGCTCAAATTTTAGACTGAGCCAAATGCCCAGTCAATCCTTAATAAACGGTAATCATGTGTTCGCCAAAAATTGCAGAAATACACAAAAATGTACTGACTGGAATGAGTATCATGACTGACTAAACAAAAACTTAAACTACCCTAAACGCCTTAAACTACCCTTTTGTTTTAGCCTTCTGACTTTAGAACGGGTACTTCTTGAGACTGGCCTGCAGCTGCTTATAATACTCGTACAACTCCCGGTACCCGTCTTCGTCATACTCAATCTCATTCTGAAACAAAAACACGTTAAAACAGCTCTTTAGAATACTTCAAAGATACGTGACGATATCAACACATAATATAAACTCGCCTACAGCTTTGCTGACTTGTATTCGCGATACTTTTAAGGACTAATACCACGACTAAACCTCCTCATTTTGGCACCAACTCACAATAGTTCTAATAATGTTTTAACCACGACTAAACCTCCTCATTTTGGCACCAACTCACAATAGTTCTAATAATGTTTTAACCACGACTAAACCTCCTCATTTTGGCACCAACTCACAATAGTTCTAATAATGTTTTAACTACAATTTATTTCTTCTCCACAAAAAACCTGTTAGAACACTTTGAATTAATTTTGTTTTGGTTGGAATATATGTTTTTGAATTAGGACTTAGATATTTACCAATAAAATCGTACGCAAAATTCAACATATTTTGCATTTCAACAAAAGCACACACCATGAAGTGAAAAAGTTGAAAATAAACTGATGCAATGACCCAACAGTACTTACGATCCGGTCGTCGTTTTGTCTGAAGCGAAGAGTGAAGTTCTCCAGCTGGGCCTCGACATGGCCGCGGTCCACGACGGTCACGTGACGAGCCTGGGAGCACTCCAGGTCCATGTTGTCGGCCGGCGGGCAAGCCTGTACGATATACTCGCCAGGTGTCAGCAGTCGCCAATAGTCTCCCTGGTGGGCTGCAACAAAACGCTACTATATATTACTTGAGGCATTTGCTTGATTCACTTAATATCGCCCAATGGTTTAGTCACTGTAGTCGAATCTATCGTAGTCTACTGTACTCGAATTGAAACTACCGTAGTTCTTTTACATAAGATTCTCTGGAGGAAACTGTCACGTGGTGATAAAACCTTCAGCATTGTCAGTAAGCTATGAATTTCACTGAGGAATTAACAAATTCACTGAGAACGAAGGGGACGAATACTGTCTTAAATGTTAAATGTTAAATGCAACAATCAAAAACTTTCTCACAGCGAAGTGGTATAAAGTAGTTCCCAGCTCTAATAAAGAAATGCATACCCGAGGTAACGTCGTGGTTGAGAGGTTTATTTCCCCGAGTAATATTGGTCACAATGATACGAGCATTGGCCACTGGTCTGTCGTTGGGATCAGACACTACGCCCTTGATGCCGATGTGGGACTGAAAGGGAAACCACCAAACCCCATCACAAACATGAAATTGCGGTCACATCAAGAAACTCAGATCTTCTATTGGTAAAGCATGAGCAAAAATATTTTGGCGCTCCTTTTACTACCAGAATAAAGTTGTTCTTTTCTACAATATTATTTTAATATATGACACAAGACCAGTAGTATGACACAACGTTCTGCTCTGGTGTGAGGGAGCACCACATCAATCAGCTACTGCTTACACCAGCAGCTGATAAAAAATGTCAAATCTGCCAAACACTTGGTGACGTTAAACAGTAACGTTGCACTATCAACACTGAATTAAAACAGGAAAGCAAGAAAGGGTAACTTCTTTGCTGACCAGAACACTGTGTATGTCATTTACCTGCCACATATATTCCGTTAAGGCTTTCTTGTTCTGATCCCAGTATTTGGGCAGTTCTTTTGCAGGAGGGAATTTCTCGCAACCAAGTTCCAGCGTGATCTCAAAACAGTTCGAACTCAAGTAGTTGAAATCTTGCATCCCTGCCAAGTGTAGCAAACGCCAATAAAATAGCTGTCTATTTTGGATGAACGCTCAAACGCGGAGTATCAATGCCAAAGTACTTGCAAGTGCATTTTCTCCAATTATGAAACCGTTATAGCTTGTCCGGCACCAGCTAGGCCATGGTGAACTGGTCATTTAGTTTTGGTTGGATTGTGTTGAAAATGCTCTATCTTTCAAATTTCCCCAAACTGACTTAATCTATATGAAAGCCAGGATTCTAACAAGGAAACCACTGCTGGTTTGGGGCGGGTAGGGTAAACTGTATCGTCGGAATCCACACCAGTAGCAACTGACATTGGACATTGCATTATACATGAACTCTGAATGCAGTTATTGTCATTATTGTTGGGTAGAGCGCAACTGACTTTCAATAGTAGCATAAATGAATACCCGATTTTTGGCATGCAGTAACACAGCCCCCCCCCCCCCCCGCTAGGAAATACAGAAAGAAGAATGCTTACCTCCTTTGACAGTGTACCATTTCGCTCCGTTTGTGATGCCATTAGGGAACTTCTCATCAGACCCCTGTCCACAGGGTCGGTGTTGACGATCGGCCATGGTCGTGTGAGTAGTCGCATACGTCTCCGCCAGGTGTCTAACAAATAGTACGCGACAGTAAGCGACAGCATGACGGAGTGGGGAGAGGGAGGGGTGGGATGGGGGTGCGCAGAACGCGTACTGTGGTTAGAAGCGGGTGTTTTCCGGGAAGTGGGCGTTTGGGCGGTTTAGATGCTTTGCGTTTGTGTTTTTTTCTGTTTGTCTAACAGCTGGCTTCGTGCGGAATTTTCTTGAGCAAATTCCAGGAGTTTCCAGGAGATTTTAGACCCAATTTCCAGGCGTTTTCCAGGAGATTTCATAACTTTTCCAGATTTTTTAGTCAGAAAGAAAGAAAACAAACGTTTTTAAATGGCCTACCACACTCCCCTACAGCCATCCCCTCCACCCACTTTATTTAATCTTTATCCGTTAACACATTAAGATACAAAAATAAAATTAAGGATTTTTATCCATCCCAATACGCAAAAAAAAATACGCAATGATAAGATTTCTCAATCCCTATACGCGGTTGAGTACAGGCTATAAAAACTGTGTTTGAAGAAGCTAAATTAAAGGCCCAAATATGCGTGCGCATGCGTTTGGGTAGACCGAGTCCTCTACTCAACCGCGTATAGGGATTGAGAAATCTTATCATTGCGTATTGTTTTTTGCGTATTGGGATGGATAAAAATCCTTAATTTTATTTTCGTATCTTAATGTGTTACACACACACTGACTCTGCAAGGCCTTTTATCCAAGTCCTACCCCTTGTGTAAGTAATATGTGTACGGCATAAATTCTGGAATTTTTATCTTGAATGCGACCTTTTGCTAAATAACTCGAAGAATTGATTCACTGAGCCTTGCGGCGACAGAACCTTAAAAACTTTACTCTAGACAGTATTTTTTTAATGAATTTAGTTTGTGCATTTGATTAGAAATAAAAGAGAAATCGACGCAAAATCGATAAGGCTTTAAAAAGATTCTCATTCTATGCCACGATCATTCGGTGTCGCTGATGACCCATGCTGAATCGTTGCCATAGAATACACAGCCAACAAGTACACAAGTCCTCTAATGCCTTTTAACAATCATAGAATTCCATAATTAATAGTGGCATGCACGTGATTCTTTCCTAAATGCTTGTGGAGCATGTTCATTTACAGTCACACCCCTCACAAAGACCTAGCCACGTAGACTCGACATAAACGCCATTTATGAAATGCACCAGAACATACCTCTACTTATTCATAAATTACTCAAATACAGATCAACAAAATAGCAAGAGATCTGAAAGGTAGGGGTCATGCCATATTTTTTATGTAACAGCGAGTTGAAGTATTTGTTTAGGTGTCAAGTATTCAGTGTTCGAATAAGGAAATCCACTGCGCAAAATAAAGAAAATAACCCTGTAACCCAGAGCATTGAAGATAAAAATTCCGAACTTGAAATGTATCACGATCACAACTGACATGGCAATATTTATCTTTACTACCAGAAGTTCAAATGAAAGTGTCTACGATCTACCAGACTCGGATAAATATGACCAATGGAAAAATCATCCTATTTTTATATAATTTTATCAAAATCTGGATATGCATATGCAGGGTTGAGATTTCGCGGTCGCCCGGTCGCCCGTGGCGACCAACTTTTGGCTCGGGCGACCAACTTTTTCGAGTTGGTCGCCCGAGTGGCGACTAACTTTTTTTCTGCGTATTTTCAGGTAAATACTGTTGATTATTTTAAACACCAATTTACATGAAAATGACTTTTGAATAAATTTTGCTTTCAGGGAGATTTTCACATTTGAAATAAATTTCAAATAACTACAAATTATGGATACTTAAGACACCTACTTGTTCTTGTTTTTTCATGTGAGGCGGGCTAGACAAATTTTACAAAAATTATGTTGGGCGACTAACTTTTTTGCCAGGCGACTAATTTTTTAAAGTTGGTCGCCCGGAGGGCGACCAGAAAATTTTACGAAGTCTCAACCCTGATATGAATATATATCTATACAGATTAATTATGATTTCGATTTCCAAGAGTTTTCCAGGAGTCTTGATGGAATTCCAGGAGTTTTCCAGGAGGTTTTGTGACCATTTCCAATTTCCAGGAGATTTCCAGGTTTTCCAGGAGGCGAAGGAACCCTGCTAAAATACAACTTGGAAGAGAAACGCAAGGAAAAGGTCAAGTACTCATCTTTAGCGTATCCAGTTGAGATATTTCGACTGGAAATCAGTATAACAAGACAGCAGACGACAAGACATAATTTTGCGCGGCAACACATTGTCCACACAAACTTTACAAACTACTTGGCATGTAGCCCAACCAAGACCCTGAACCAGTTAAATTGACATCTGCTCAATAAATCACGTGCAACTGTGATTTGGTGAGTGCCGCAGTTAAGCTCATTGTGAAAAAATGGCAACTCGAAAATATCTGCTTCTTTCACAATCCAACATATATGGAAGGTTCTAATATTTCTACACTTTCATCGTAACACCCATCCCCGCATGGCTTTGATTTATATAAAGACCAGAACACACAAAAAGAATTAAATCAATGTGCTACACGTACAGAAAAAATATTCCTTTCAATCAGCAAATCCGTGTGCGAAGTAAATCTTAACAGAGACTACTGTGGGAACGTACTTTTTAAAACCCAAAATCCGTTGACGTTCTCTATAATTTATTACCGAACCAGGGAATACAGGTTACCATTCATCAAGAAACTAAAAAAAAAAAAACACCTTCTCCCACATCTCAGAATTAAATGACTTAAAAGTTGAATCATACCATTAGTCCGTTCATCTGCAAAAAAAAGTAGCTATGGCTACAGACAGATCAACAAAGTACCAGGCAATACTTGAACAGGTACACCAGTGTTGGAAATAAGGTGCGCCGAGTGCGCCCGGGCGCATCGTTTTGTCAAAACGGCGCAGTGATTCAAGCTCATTGCGCCGTTTTGGCGCACTTAAATCTGTCGGTCTACATTTTTGTTTGTTTATGGCTTCTTTGTTGACTATTTTGCACATCATTTTGGTGTAAGATAGCTATGCATATATACATATCGGGCAAAGATTTCCAATCTTTTCGACTAATATGGCGCCTTGCTAAACAGGCCTCGTTCCTCGTTAGACTGAGAGAGAACACGTGGGTTCCCAGAAAATTGACTTTTCCATTATCGCAAATTCTTTCTTGCTATGCAGATACCAAAGAGTGCGTTCTTGTAAATCTGGCACAGATATAACTACATCTCGATTTCAACTTTGTGAAGAAAAGTAAGGTTGCAGGTAAAGTCCCTGAGGTGATCACGGATAAAGTCATTTGTTCCAGTGTAAATACATTCACTTTTGTCTCCTTTTTTCTCTTTGAAAAATATCTCAAGCCATAGAATCTCTTTCTTGAATTCAGTAAAGGTATACTGAAGCTTTGAAACTGAGCAACACTAAAGAGAAATTGTAAAAAAATATATATATTTTCCAGCCAACCTATGGTCACTGTTATATCAATACCACAAAGATGAATTTCCGTGCCTTGTGAAACTTACTTCTGTTGCGCTCACATTCCTATCTACATCTCAGATGTTGAACGACCTTTTTCCGTTCAAAATGACATTAAAACTGCACTTAGGAACAGGCTGTCTCCAGAAAAACTGGATACTTTGACCATAACCAAGACAGAGGGACCGAAGCTGACGGATTTCAACTGTGAAGCTGCCTTTTGTTGGTGGGAGGCTGACAAAATAAGGCGCAATCAGTGGGCTGTTCAGAAAGAATAAAATTTTTGAGCGCCACAGACAAATAACTTTCTGCTACTATAGTTTAAAAAAAAAGGGTTTTGTTTCGTTAGATAAGAGATAAAACGTGGTTTTTAATAGATTCCGTTATTTTTGGTACTACCGAAAACGGCGCACTGTTTTGTGCACTTAATTCCAACACTGGTGCACGTATACGGACTCTTGCTGTTTTTTTTTTTTTTTCCTTTCTTTTTTTTTGTCCATGACTAGAAACTAATGACTCACACTTCAAGAGGTGCCTGTGGTTTTTAACTGAATAAAAAGTAACATGTGATTTTTGGTTGTATGAGAAATAATAAATGATTTTTGTCCCCACGGGAGTCACTTGTGATTGTTGGTGTCATAAGAAGTAACGTGTAATCTTTGCTTTCATTAAAAAGTACCGTGATTCTTGGTTTCATGAAAAGTAACTTTGAGTTTCGCTGGGAGTAACTACTGATTTCTAGTTCCACAAGAAGGAGCTTGTGATTGTGGTTGCATGGTAAGTGACTTGTGCTTGTTAAAACAGCGCACGACCTTTTTCTATTTAATCTATTTTATCTATCAGTAATATTTCTCCGCCTTGCGATACATTTCTGCAACATCCTAGCGTAGAAAAAACCTAATAATAATAATAATAATAATAATAATAATAATAATAATAATAATAATAATAATAAACGAGTTGATGTCGCTTTTGTTTTGTGCGGAGAAGCAAAGAGGACTGACCGGAAGGTGAAGTCATCGGGACTGGCCGTGTACTCGGAGATGCCGCGGTGTTTGCTCTTGTCATACGGGTAGTTGGCCAACAGGTCGCCGCCGTGCAGGTTTGCAGACACCACAAATGGGTTGTTGATGATCCAGCGAATCACCATCAACGTCTCCGGGGCTTTCTAAAAGAAACAGCGCACCAATGTATTTTCTAACGTTTGGTCGTGGGTGGGGGTGCAGCCACTTATTTGTCATATTTTAAGAGTAACATTTTACACGATGCGCTATTCATCTCCTGCATTATTTTTATTTATTATAATTAACATTATTATCATTCTTATCATTTTTATTACAATTCTTTTATTAATGATTTCCTTTTTTTGGCAGTTTACCTTTTCAAGGAACAAACAAACAAATGTGCTATTTCAGTCATAAATTTAAGTTGGCCGATGCAATAATTAAAATTGATCTATTCAAAATGCAAAACGATAAAGTCCCTTGGGTGACATGTCCACGTTCTACTACTGGGCAATAGTTACCGCATGGGTTTCATGGCTAAGTGCCCGGTTCCACAAGTGATTGTTCTGTTCCACATGGTGGGCTTCGTTGCTATAGGCGATGGCATTAAGATCAGGGAAGTCCCGATTGAGATCAACACCCGCTGCGTTGGCACGTCCAACCAGCCAACTAGCGCCTTTTTCCTAGCGTTGAGCACACAGAACAATGAAATGTACACATGACTGCAAATTTTGGAAAACACGCATTACAGTGTCTGTTACTGGTGAATTTACCCTTGTTTTAACTTTTTTCAAATACAATTAAATAAAAAAAAAAACATCTTCAAAATTTACCCTTGTTTTAACTTTTTTCAAATACAATTAAATAAAAAAAAAACATCTTCGAAATTTACCCTTGTTTTAACTTTTTTCAAACACAATTAAATGGAAAAAATCTTCAAAAGGACATATTAACCATTAAATAAATTTTAACGACTAAAATGATCGTCAAAAGGTTGTAACAAGTAAGACTATTGAAAGTTACAGCTTCATAAGCCTCCTCCCAGCCGTCGGGATTCATTGATGGCATAAAATGGAGGCGAGTTGACGTGATGAGCTTGACCGTGTCGTCATCGCCGTCGATGTATTTGTCACACATCTGCTGAATGAGCTCCAGCAGCAACTCCCTGCCGACCACCTCATTGCCGTGCATGTTAGCCACATACTTGAACTCCGGCTCTACTGCAAACAACGAAACATCCCTGCGTGCAGTTTCATAGGTAACGCCGCCAGAGGTTTGCTGCCCTACCCCAACCACAATCATTTAATGACTGTCCCTGACTTTCAATTGGAACAGGTGACTGGCGTCAAAGGCTTCGCTTTAGTGTTTTTTTTTTCATCTCTTGGCCGGGGCAAAGGGGTGTGTGTTATCGCGCAAACATTTGTATTTTTCCAGGTTTTAACCATGTGAGAAATGTAACATACAACTCTTTATATACACGTAACTGTTCTGCCAGAAAAGCTCATGGTAAGAAGTTGTACAGTGCCGTATTCATTACTCGCTACACTTGTGGGACAGACCCCACCTGGCCTTTCAGGAAAAAAATGCCTAATCGATAAGTTTCTTTTTCTAAAAGACATCGACGATCTTTCATCCACCATATTTCTTTCACATTATGACAAATATACAAGCATGAACCTTGTTGATCGGTTTATTTTCTTTCTTTAACACCAAGAGACATGCCACAAAATCCTACTCATTGCATAGAATACAGGCTGAATCGTGATCTGTTCCCTGAAAATGAGTACGTGGGGAGCATTGCATTTTTCGAAAATTCTTTCATTTATCACACTGATGTCAAGCAGTCGTTCCACTTGCTCCTCCACGGGCATATTAACGACCTTGCTTTCCACAGCAAGCCAAAGAAAAGGGAAGAATCAATAGCCAGCATCCCACGCAGACATTTTTACGCGAGGCATTTATGGTTTCGGTAACGACACATTATAAACACACCACGCCACAACAGAGTATGAGGATTCAGCTACATTGGCTTTCCCAAGAAGTCCAGCCCCAGCCATTACTTACATTACATTTACAAAGAGTCAAACTATGGTTTAACGCCATGAAAAAAATATTTTTCGGAACAGTATTACAGGTGGGAACTTTGGTTCAGTCTAATCTGGTGCGGCACGAGGTGCATTTATACGCAGGATTGCGAAAAGAGAACAAAATATTTGACAATTACAATATGATCTTTTCTTACTGGAAAAATAAGTGAGGAGTCTATTTATGTCGTTATTTACCACTGAAATTTTCAAATATTCTGACGCCAGTATTAATTTTATTCATACGTGCAAATGTCTTCATTCAAAGGCGTTTACTTAAGATTGATTGCCAATGTTCTCCCACGGCGTCCACGCACGAAATATCAAATTACCAAGTCAACTTCGTTAATTACCACACCACTACAGGAGTGATTTCATTGACGTCATAACAACGTCACAAGGCAGCGCCGAGCAACCAATAAACCCACTCGTTAGAGTCTGCTGCAAGTGTCTGTCAAAGCGAAACACTCTATTTTTGTTCTCTTTTTTGTAATGGACAACACAAGGTGCTATAGACTGCGTTAAGACTCTTCCAGAATGGTTTGAAAATACTGCCTTATCTGGTACATAGCAACACATATTTCAATTCTTATCTGCTTGATAAATTATTATTTTGTATAAGATCGTGTTATGTTTTCTGTTATTGAACTTTTTACATGCCCACGTTTGATGTAAACAAATGTTTAAATCCTTTTTGACAGAGAAAGATAACGCAGGATATTGTGGACTGGGTCCAGCTTGTGGCTGACAACAGCTCGACGATAAGTTCTTTGGTATCCTACAAGCAACTGAATTCAATACACAGATCAGCAGAAAAATCTCATGATCTATCACTTTTAGACGAAAAGGCATTTGAACAGTGTAATGAACGGTCAAACCTCACCATATTAGTAACCTGCGCTCTTGAGACTTCACATAACATCCCGATCGCCCTGAGGTCATTGGCCCGGGGTCTAGGACAATACACCCCCCCCCGGACCATACCCCTTCCCCTCCACCATCATTTGTTTCAATTTTCATTTTAAAGATTTTCATTAACGAGCAAAAACTAATACAGTTCTGTGATCTGTATTTAAAACCTAAGCCATTTCGCTATGATCTAGTTGAAAGGGGTATAAGGGTAAAATTACAGCTCGCAAACCAGTGTACGAATTAGGAACACTGTTGGCGACTTCGCAAGCCGCAACATACTGGACTACCTTCGCACAATATTCAGTCTTGAAAGATGTGGACTTGCAGCTTTGACTGTGAATGAGACGCAGACTCGATATATCGATTTAAAGATTAAACATAGTGTTGGAGAGAAATAAAACATGTCGCTGTACTTTTTTTTTCATTTCGTTGTAACGTTGAAAATTGGAAATACTCTGGTTGGGGTATTGGCACGGGGGTAGGGGGGTATGGTCCCAGGGGGGGTACCACCCGGGGGGGGGGGCTTTGTTCTGGGGGTATTGTCCGGAATCCCCCTGGTCCATTCAATTTGCCCGAGGGCGCCCCGTTTAAATTCTTAGACATCCGGCATAAAAATTTATGGCTCGACCTAGTGTAGTGATCAGCCTAGCCCATCCCATATAAAAAAATAAGTCAAGTAAATGGAATATCGACATTAATCAAATTTCACTCGCTATTGGCATGTTATATCCTAAATTTTTTAATGAAAGATGAAACCACTGTAGAAAGCACAGCCCCCAACCGGAATTGAAAATCCAAGATAGCGACCACTGTGACTTTGAAACTGAATCCAGGTGAAGAGAAAAATAACGTGCACCTACCCACTACCAAAATAAATCTATATACCAAATAACGCAGAAAACGGATTGTCAGGGTGGTAGTAACAGCCGGCGATGGACAACCAAATCTATAGTTTTCCTCCATGTCTCATTGACTAAACCCATAATTCATCAATAACCGTTTCCCATTTTTTCTTTTTACTGAAATAAAATATTAATTTTTGGACACATTTTTTAAAGCGATGGCCGAAAGCGTCAGTGGGCGTTAATTTTGACTTCCGCGACAGGTGATCTAACCCACTGAACTCGGGATCTTGAGATTACCAGACCAATGCTCTAACCAAATAAGGTAACCATCACCACCATCACGTAATCATAATTCATTGACTAAAAATCAAAAATAGACCAATCTAGAGCGATCAATGCTTACCCACAAAAGTGTACCTGAACAAGTTAAAAACTTTTATTAGCCAGCCGTTGCCTTTTTTTTTTTTTTTTTTTTGGTTTCTGTAAACAATAAACAAATGTTTCCCCCAACAGCTCTTTCAAATAGATTTTTCTAACAATTTTGTAATACTGCTAGAACAATAAGACCATTAACCTTATATAAATGTATCTCATGTGCCCTGAAGTCGGGTTGCGCATCATCTTTATCCAATTTTTGAAGGGGGGGTAGGTAAATCTTGGTACCACAATCCTTTTTTTCTACAAGTTCCGGTTTAGGTTTTTATCTGGGTCTAGAAGATGGTCACTGAAGAGAGCTTTACGGTACGTCTTTTTATCTCTGTTTTAAAGGTGGTCATTAATTAGGTTTTACTGCACTTCTTTTTTGTCCGGTTCGGGATGGTGATCGCAAAAATAGGCTGTACGTCGTTTATTATGAGGTTTGTAGTCGGTCACTACAGCAGATTTACTGTACGTTCTTTTTTATCCGGGTCGGGACGGTGGTCAAGACAGGCGGGTTTTACCGTGCGTCTTTTTATTTATAACTGGAAGGTGATCACTACAAACAGGTTTTACCGAAATATTTTTTTTTTGCTTAACGTCAACCCTACCACCCCCCCCCCCCCCTCCCTCCGCAAACCATCTGACTAAACGCAACCCTAACCCTTTTCTCCAAGGTTGTGGTTACGCTCTGTACCCTAAATGTAGTTACAACCATAATGCATACCTTGTCTTCGTACACTACCATCGGCCAAAAAGGACTACAAAGGCATTCTTCATGACTGCAACACATGCCTCACCTCAGTGAGATAGTGGGGGGGGGGGGGGGGGCATTTTGGTATCAAAATGTTGAGCTGATTTTCACAACACAAGATATCGTACTACAACTGGGCCGTAGTCAAACTGGGTTTCTAAAATGCAAAATCGTAGTCCAACTGGGCCATGGTCCAGCTGAGAAGTTACCGAGAATAAAATACCTGGACGATAGACCCGTTTATAGAGTTTTTGATTACCTAATGAACGCATCAGGTCTCAATTGGATCTGTATCTGTCAGTTACCATTAATTGCATACAATACAAGTAAGTATTTGTGAAACACACGCAGGCCCCAACCGCCCCCCAAATTCATAGGGGTATAAAGCGATGACGGACAGACGGGCGGACGGACAGACGGACACCCCAAACCTATAGGCCGCAATCCGAAGGGTGGGGGCCTAAAAATAGGTACGAACGTTGCTCGTAATGCTCTGAACATTTTAGTACACTTGAAACTTGCATCTGAGAACTTAATTTATTTTTTTCTTAGTGTCTGCTGCACGAGGCGAAGACCAATCAAAATGAACAGCACATCGCAATTGGTTAAATTATAAATTGGTCTATTATCTATGACAATTGTTAAGAATGTCATGACGAATTGCGTGGCTTTATTTTGTAAATAAACCTGGAATAACCAACGCAAACGCTGTTTTCACATTAAAAGAAAATTTTCAGTTTTGCCAATTACGATGTACTGTTCGGTTTCATATTTCTCTTCTTGTACTGATCGCCCAAGGCAAAGAACATTCAAATTGAACAGCACGTTGTAATTGGTTAAATTACAAATTGGTCTAGTAGCTACAGAAGTTTATCACGACTTATAATAAGAATGTCATGGTGAATTGCGTGGCTTCTAGTTTGTAAAGAAACTTGGAATGACCGGTGCAAACGTTGTTTCACCAGTCAATGGATTTAAATCAACGTAAAAAAAAATCACCTCTTTAGTTTAAACAAAGCGTTTCGAATCTTACGGTTATCAAAACACATGAGCATAGGAGGCGGGGAACGGGGTGATTAGCACTGGGCAGCAGGTTACGCGAGGCATGGTGCCAGCAGCTGTAAATATTCCGGTGATGGTCAAACATGTCTTTACCCCGTGTGCTTGCAAACAAATTATTAGTGTTACGCAAAGTGTATATAAATCCCCCAAATGACTGCTTCTTCAGTTGTTAATTGAGAATCTGACAGAAAAAACCACTGCAAGCTCCAAAATGTCTAGGAGACGTCTCGCTCCTATGTGGAGATACTTTGATAGAGACAGTTCAAACGGCAAAAATCCAAAAGGAATCTGTACAACTGAACTTGCGAACAGTTATCTGGTTAACTGAATTTGCGGATAGTTATCCGAGATATTGCCAAACGTAAATTTACTTAGAAATGTTTCACAAGAAAGCATTGTGACGTCTACAATAAATTGTTAAAAGCTTAGTAATTTTCTGGTTTTATTGTACTCGTATGAGATTGATTTAGATAAACAAATCGGATTTAAATTTTAAAAAGGTAAAAAATCATGATTCTTTTGAAACATCGGATTTTTTCCAGCCCTGGCGTTTATATCAAAAGAACATATTTTATTTTTGCCAATTACGATGCGCTGTTCAATTTCATGTTTGTTCTCCTTGTATACAAGCTTGTATATGGATCACCGGCAACTCTCCCTCGTATCGAGTAACAAGTTTCATCTCTTCTCCGTCGTACTATACTGAAAAAAAACTCACACAACTCGTGCTTTGTAGGATTGTCGGAGAATACAATAACGGCTAATTTCCTCCCGTCTACGGTCGCATCTGGTAACGGATCTCCTGAGAGATTATATAAATATGTAATATCTGGACATTTCTCAGACACATCTCTCATAATACGAAGCATTTCTTCGTAATTGTGGTGCTTGTCTAACTCCCCATTTGCCAAAAATAAAGATGGCAAAAGTGCCAGTAGTATGGCAAAACAGTTCATATTATTTATAATCTATTTATCCCCAACTGAAAGCTTTCTTTTTCCTTACAAATATATTTAATTTTAAAACATATGTTTCACTCCGACAAATGTAAACAAATAATGATTGACGTCAGACGGGAGCATGTATTTGTTCAAATGGAAGCGTTGTTGTTTATAGCTAACCCCTATAACAGTTCGGTCGATCTTTGCAGAGGTAAGCTGTTTTACAACAGCACTTAGTTTCGGATAAGGTAGATATACTTAATTACGGACTCACAAATAACTAAATATATATTGTATAAATTGATTCAGATAATAAGTTTAGGAAGGCACTACTTTATTACTGATTGAAGTGTGCATACAACAACGGAAATCAAACAATCTTAGTCTGTGCAACAGAATAGCCGGAAGAAAGTAATTCACGTGTAATTTTGTTGGCAGCAACACTTAAACCTTTCAGTTGAGTTTTCCAGCTAAACAATACCGAATGTAAAAAAACGAAAACTTGAGCAATATTAATAGAAAATTTCAAACAGGGTGATTTTTTTACAGCAACACAAAACATGTAAAATTTCTATGAATAACATTTCCTTGCATATATAACCTGCTCTATAGTAGCTGTATGTCGAGATCATCGCGTAAATTGTTGGTTGTTCATTATCATAGAACCTAAGTATTATACTGACAAATATATACAAGAGATTAACAAAATAAGTAAAACAAGGCAATTTGACACACCTTAACCTCCACCTGAAGATCATGACTGCAGTTTTTCGTGTTATACTTGATGTCATAAACAATACCAAACTCTTTATAACTGCATGACGGAAGGAACCATAAACACTATATTATCATCATAGTATAATATTTAAATAGTGGAGTTGTCACTTTTCGACCCTATGCATATTGTTAATATATAAAGATTCGGTCTCGAAAATACTGTCAAGCACACCTGGCAATATAAAATCTATTCCCTTTTAGACAATACCTTCCAGAAAAAAGCCGCGTCCCTCCCTTCATGCCTTGAATATTGAAGAATAAGTATGTGCAAATAAATATGAAAGCAAACTAAATCATAGTATGTAAATTGTATGAATATTCTAGCAAACCTCTGAATTATTAAATTAATATATAAATAATTTATAACACAGTACATGCATAGTTTGCATAGCATTGCATAGAAATCTTTTGTTCACTTCTATAGAAACATATTTAATAGGGCGAAGTCTAAATTATTCCAAAGAAACGTTCCTTTATCACATATCATGGAAGGCTTGGTGTATTTGGGGAGGTGGGACAGGGGGGCTCGGTGGCCGAGTGGTAAAGATGCTTGCCAGCCATTCAGTTGTGGTTCCGTTGCCCGGGTTCGAATCCTGCTCGTGCTCAGGAATCATGACAATTCGCCAACCTCCCAGAGATGTTGGTGTGCCTATATAGTCCTCTATGCAAAGTTAGGGTTGCATTATCGTTAGGCGCATATGCCAATAGATAGGGATCTCAGAGACACTATATGGGCACGTCGAAATTATAATAATCCTGAGTTTACCAAAATTGTAAGCAATTATTATATACATATATGCGCACATTGTAAACCGGTTTCAGCAGGTTATCTGGAAAATCGGTTTATAAAAACTCACTTTTATTATTATTATTTATTATTATTACTATTATTATTATTACTATTATTATTATTGTTATTATTATAGCATTATTTTATTATTATTTTAGCATTTTCGAACAAGATAGTAAATTAAAATAATGTAGTTTATCCCAATGCAAAAAATTTTATTAAATAACACAATTTTCAAGTAAAACTTTTCTGAATAGAAACAGAACAAATTATGAGAAAAGCTTCTTTATTGACGGACTAACGTATTAACATCGAAACAAACCGGAGAGAAAGACAGAAAGAGAGAGAGAGAGAGAGAAAGAGAGAGAGAGAGAGAGAGAGAGAGAGAAAAGGAGAGAGAGATGAAATGTAAATTTTAAGTGCTGAAACGAATGTGCTTTACATTGGCGGCATATGTTCCCTCAGACTTTACCCTAAAGTCTCTGTTTATTTTCACCAAATAAATGTAATATATGTATCTATTTTCAAATTTTCCAAAGGTAATTCTCACTTTTGCAGTTGCCAATGCATGAATCAATTTCAAGTTTTCTCTTTGGATTAAATACGCGACACTAACAACCAAATTATTAGTGTGAAGGCAATAAATCTGCTTAAAGCAAAAATCGCGTAAACCATTCATTTTTAAAATTTGTATTTTAATATATTTCAAATCATTAAGTATTAGTATTTGACAGATACTGCATTTCAATAAAAATAAACTGCATAGATTTCGTCTGTTAGTGTAATCCATGTGCAAAAGTGTATGCGGAAACAATATATTTTTCTGAAGGTGTATACGCGCAGACTCCTTAATTAAATCAGGTTGGTTTTTAATTACAACAATTAAATATGCTTCTTAGATGGTTTCTGCAAAAGTCGTAATCTGTTAAATTATTTACGGTTAAAAATTTTTTATGCTTGGTTTTGAAATTTTGAAAGAGATACGACAAGTGTAGGTTTTGTAAGTTTTGATCTGTTCTCTTTCATGTTGCAAAACATGGGCCTTACTCGAAGTGTATGTGAAGCCAATAATTTTTCTGAAGATGCATACGTAAAGACTCCTTTAACTGAATCAGGTTAGCTTTTCAAATAAATATGTTTCTTAGATGGTTCCTCAAAAGTCGTCATCTATAAATCGATTTACGGTTAAAAAATGTGTATGCTTAGTTTTGAAATTTTAAGAGATACGACAAATGTAGGTTTTGTGAGTTTTGATCTGATCCCGTTCAAACTTGCAGCAACTTTCATTTCGATATATAAAGACATATTTAAGACATTCATCTTGGCACTGATGTTAAAATTGTTCATAAATTATACAAATTAGAATTTTGAGATATGGTCTAATCTGCATATTTACAGCCACATAATCTTTCACATTGTACACTATGGTAAAAATCGCACCGGGTTCAGTCAGAAACCTGTTTTATGCCCTGATTTGAGTAGGTAAAATGTTTTGATTTAATAGTGTCTGCCCGTCCGTTCGTCCGTTTGTCGTGTCTTTTTCTGAAAACAATTCCAGTAAAACATGTGAACGGATTTTAATAAAAATTGAAGCGACTCTTCACGTGGATGGACTTTCGGGCTAATCAGATTTTCGCAACTTCGAGTAGTCATTCAAGGTCACTGCTGGGCACGTCGTAAGGGTGCCTTTGTGAACACAACATTGCTCAAGCCAGTGAACGGATTTAAAAGAAAGTGTAAGGATTAAGATAAATGTCCTATGGAGTTGATTAAATTTTGGTTACCTGAAATAGCTATTCAATTTTACGGTTGGACTTTGGCTGTAAGCCTCAATGACTGTCCTAAGGATGGGTATTGTGAAGAGGATTCCGTCAAACCATCCAAACGGATTGTAATGAACAATGTGTGCGTATTCGTATTATTAACTATTCTGGCTGATAATATTTTGGTGCCCAGAAGTGTCCATTCAAAGTCACGGCATTAAATATTTACCTCCGTTAGTTTGTTTGGGCGGTCTTGTGAACAGGATTCTACCACCAAGGCACGTGAACGGATATTAATGTAAGCCGGGGTTAGTATTTTTATGGAGCTTGTCCGTCTAGTGAACACGGTCCGCCAAAAAAACTGTGAATGGATTGTTAATTACTCTCACACAAGTCCGTTCAAGTGAAGATACTGTCAGAAGTTAACTTTTCAAATTTTACGTCTGACAAGAATTCTCAAATGATAAGGAAAATCTTTTGGCAAAAAATATTTTGAAAGAAGAAAAGTTTATTTTCACTAAAAAACCGGTCAATGCTCACCATCTTTTTGAAAGAGATATAAATAAGATTAAATTACCTCCTTATTTCAAACGGGAGATAATTTGATTCAGTTACCAAAACCCTAAATTTGAATCGAAGCTGTGTTATATTAATAAAAAGGAAGTATACTCAGAGTCAATGAAAACTTTTAGGTAAATGTTTTTTCTTCAAATAAAAAATTTTTTTTTATGTTACCATATGGTGAACTTTCTACACGCAGTTCTTTTCATATTCGATTATGTTCCAACGATCGCACGCTTCAACGCACACCGGTACTGTAGGTCACTGTTAGAGCGATAACTGGCCTTGACACATAACCTATTCGGGGTAATTAATGTGTAACACGTGTTTTGGAAATCAGGTTTTATTGCTAACCGACACATTTTGTTCTTTGACATCACGTTGATATGCCGCGATTATCGAACGACGAACGCATGCGCGCGCTGGGTATGGTGGACGCTGGTGTGAATTATAGTGCGGTCGCGCGATTTTTCAACTGTTCTCAGCCAACCATCAGAAATCTGTTTGAGCGCCACCGACAAACGGGATCAGTTACCGATAGACCGCGCCCAGGGCGCGAAAGAGCAACGACGCCGGAGCAGGACCGCTATATCAGGCTTGTGCATTTGCGAGACAGGTTTCGCCCAGCAACGCGAACAGCACAGGAGACACCCGGGACCAATAATCCAGGGATTAGTAGCTCTACCGTCAGACGGCGTCTCAGGAACAGTGGTCTGCATGGCCGTCGCCCGTTTCGAGGCAATCGCTTAACTCCGATTCGACGACAGAATCGACACCGTTGGGTTCTGCAACATGTCCGCTGGACACAAAGACAGTGGAATACTGTGTTATTCACGGACGAGTCGAGATTTTGTGTGGATCGCCCTGATGGCCGCGAACGTGTGTGGCGTCGCCGCGGTGAAAGATACGCAAATTGTTGCGTGGGTGAAGCTGACCGCTGGGGTGGAGACAGTGTTATAGTTTGGGCCGGAATATCTGTTCGCCATAGAACCCCATTAGTTTTGATAGAGGGCAATTTGACTGCAAAACGTTACGTGGATGAGGTAGTGGAAAGTCACGTTGTGCCGTTCTTGGAAGAACATCCGGATATTACGGTTTTGCAGCAAGACAATGTCACACAGTGCCTACATCACTCGCGATGTATTACACGCAGAAGGTATTGATGTGCTTCCGTGGCCTGCTTTTTCACCCGACTTAAGCCCAATCGAACACCTTTGGGATCAGTTTGGTCGAATGATTAGAAAGAGGGATAATCCTCCCTTAAACAGGAACCAACTGTTTCAAGCGCTTCAAGAAGAATGGCAGAATATTCCATAACAGCGAATTCGACGGCTAATTCGGAGTATGCGCCGACGTTGCCAAGCTTGTCTGGACACATACTCGTTATTAAACTGTGCAAACTTCCATTTCGTGAGTGGTGTTTTGTTTCATTAACAAATGAAACCATAATTCAAAATGTAGCCAGGTTTGGTCATCTTCTGCTTTCAGGTATGTCATAAAGTCTATGGTCTAAATTACAAAAGGAAGCTTTAAACACAACCGGAAAAAAATTCAACTGAAAGTTTTCATTGACGATAAGTATATATCTACATGAATTCAAGAGCGATTTTCTGATTCAATTGTAAATAAAACATCTAGCACGTGTACAAGGGATTCAGCAACAAGATTAATTATACCAATGTGCCAAATAATCAACTGTAAAAACATATTATTCCAGGAGTAATATTTACTTCTGAATCGCGTTTGCCAAGTTAAAACTTTTAAAGAAACGTTTCATTCTGCACACGGCACCCACACGGAGTAAAATGGGAAGTTAAATGAGAAGCTTTTACTTCTTGCAAAAGGCCTCTAATAAACAAATAATCCCGCCCTTCGCCCTCAGATCTTGAAATGGCATTGAGTGCTTCGTAATCCCAACCGCCCTTTTTATTTGTCATTATTTTTGCTGGATGGTTCTTCAACAAGAATGTCCAGGTACACTGCGCCCAGCCCGGACAATTTTCAATGTACCTCATTAATTTTGTCATAATTCACCATGTTAATTGTTCTAAAAAATAATATTTTTATATTTATTGTAAATAAACTTGCCAACTCCCCCATTTTTTTCCATGCCAAACTTGTTTACGTTTATCTACAAAGATAGGTTCACTTAACCAGGAATTTTTTTCGCTCGCTTACGCGACACAGTGGTACAAAAAAATGAGCCCCTGGTAAAGTCATGCGTTCCGGACGCAGCAGTCCGTCCGACGCATTAATCTGTATGCACTATTTTACTATTTTTTTCTCAAGTTTACGGTAAACAAAGGAGAAATGCACAGTGCTCGTTCAATAAATGAAAACGACTGCGATAAATGTGCCCCCTCTCCAATGTGTGACGCACTGTTTTAGGAAAGTAGCGCTGTAATTTTAACATGTTTTTGTCACGACAAGAATTATGACGCAGCTCCCGATAAAATGGTCCGTCCAGGCGGACGCAGTCGCGCCAAATCAATGCGTTCCTGAGAAAATCGATACGTCCAGGACGCAGAACGAAAAAGTTCCTGCTCGATACCGAAAGCCCTGGGATCCCTGCTTTTCAACAGAAAAAAGGAAAATAAATACAAACTTGTGCCATAGTTTAATCCTCGGCCAACAATTTATTGCAAACTCAGTAACGCACAGTTAAAGTTTTAAGAAGATTTCACAATTTTTAGAAGATTGGCAATTTTTGGCCAATCGCCATAAAAAGTAATTTTCTTTTGACGGTTACCTAGGGCACATTCGTGCATAGCATTGAAGTTTCAAGCAAAACCCTAGGAGCCTTAGCATTTTGAAATATGGGTAACAGAATAAGTGCCTAAATGAACACCAAAAATCGAAAAAGTTTTGTCATTTTGGTCATTTTTAGCGAATGGTCAAAACAAGACCCTTGTTTTCAAAATATGCGTTTTTTTCGTAACATTAAGTAGAAATCGGCTGTCATAGTTTTCCTGCGATCACTTTGGAATTAAGCGTAAGATTTCCTGCTTTCAAAAATTTTCCTTCTCAGACGCAAATTGACAAAACGTTGTAAAAGTTGCAAATCACAGTTTCAAGACCGCAGATCTATTGGCGCATATCATTATTAACATGAATTTATTATATCTGATAGCTTTCAGAAAACTTAAGACGCTGATTTTACAAGAGTTTGTGTCTGAGTGGGCACGCACACGCCCGTGCAGATCAATGGTTGCACATATAGGCCAGGCAAAAATTATGACCTTCAGACTTCTTGGGCCTGATTTGCAGACAGACTCAATTTGACAAACAATCCCATACACAGGAACATGGTTATAGCCACGGACAGACAATGCAAAACGAACCCGTGTAAGGATTCAAATATCCTTTCAAGCCTTACTCATCTGTTACAAAGTTTCGTTTTTTCATGTTTCCGGGGGTATGAAACATATTGACCCGAAAAAGACTATGGAATCAACTGCAAAATCACGCTGAACCGTAATTTATTGGTAATTATTCATTCTATACAAAGCACATTTAAAACGCGATCCTGACTGAGCAGTACATAAAACATTGTTTATCTCTAACAAAGACCTCGATTATAAAAAAGTATTAACAAAGAAAACAACATAGAATAAATTTCAAATTCAGCACATACGTCACAGTAAGATATGAATACAGCATAAATCAAGGAAAGGAAATCAGATTAAACTCTTAAATCACCGGGACTTAAGCAAAATAAGAATTTTCCCCCAAGGCAATGAACAAAAATCCCCACCCCAGCTCGAATAATTGCAGAACAGACATTTCGAAGTTCTTTCAGAAACGGTCTCAGATTCGTATCTTGAATATAATAAATATGTAAGAAGAGATTAAGTACAAATTTATTTAAAAAGTTATACATTCCAATCAACAACAGGAATTTAGTTTGTCTGAGTTTGTGAACATTTAAATTCCCATGTGGTGTAAATAGTTAAATTCGTTCCGAAAAACTACAGATTGTTTGTCGTTTGAAATACTCTTTACAATCCTGTCTAGGTTACCACCGAAATCGAAGTGATAACTGAATGCAATCAAAACATGCACATCTCTGCTCATAGGCACAAATATTGAGAGACGTTAAATGCAATAATGGACGACAGTAGTTCCTTGTATTTATTTCTGTCACGTTTTTCAAAGGAGGTATTACTGTGTTGCTTCGTGATTCAGTAGCCACTGCTTCAAGCCATTCTTGTATCCGCCCGAGTAATTACCCAAACTGCCATCGGCCTTGACCACACGGTGGCAAGGAACAAGAATGCTTACAGGGTTGGTGCGCATAGCCGTGCCGACAGCCCGAGCGGAGGTAGGTTGGTACCCGGCCAGAGCCGCTAATTCGCCGTACGACACTTTTTCACCGAAGCCAACTTTTGTAAACAAGGTTTTCCATACTTTTGGTACGAAAGGCGCTGCGGAACATATCAATACAATTTTTAAAAAACTATGACCCTATCAGCATAAGCGTTCCATTCAAAATATATGTTTCATTTGATTAGTTGACTTCTAACTAACAAGATGACTGTCCGTTAAGCTACTTGCCGCTGTCATGTAGCCGACTGTACTTCGGTCATATGTACGATATGGTTTGGGTATAGAAAACATAAGAAGAGTATATTATTTTATAAACCATTGAAAAAGGACGTTTGTAGATGACGTTTTTGTTCACAGAAAAAGTGCATGTTTTACTGTTATTATGTGTGGTTAAATCTTAAAATCTTACATTCTCCGCTGATGTCACTGAGATGGCACACGGTCGGCAATGGCTTTTTGTGAGCGCATCGTGAGAAGTATGCCTGGAGCCACTGAACAGTGTCGTTTACGATTCCTTGCTCTTCCTTTGCACCTGTTGCACCACCTTTCACTGCAACCCGTCTTCTGTTAATTGAGAATAAGTACATTTTCAAGCTTTGTTCTACTTTTAATAGATACAGTAAACTTTACAACTCCACGTGTGACACTTATTCATCGTTGGCACGAATTGCACTCGAAGATTTGTCTTAATTTTACACACGACTTTACTCACACATTAAATCCTATATTTCATTATCTGCCTACAGATATTACTAAAATGAAAAAGATCGACGCAAAGTTTCTAAAAAGACAGATGCAACGATTGAACTCAAGGTATAACGAAATGGTAAAGGGTTAAATCAAGTCATATTACTTGGTTCTTATTCTCAATACACTTGAAGTAACTCTCTCCCCCCCCCCCCCCCCCGTGGTGGAAACACATACCATTCCAAAAACCATCAGCCTAATGATGCCGCCATCTTTTCTTGTTTTATTCTATCTGCGGTGCACCATACAGTCTCTCCCCTTCTACACCCCAAGTCAATACGAATAGCGTACCCTAAGTTAGGCTTCAAATCTTGTTCGGTGACGCGATCGGATTTATGTTCCATACTGTGTATGCCGTGAGAGCAAGCACGCAGCTCGTAATCCCCGATAGGGGTCACCACCGTGTATATATTCACCACTGAATCCGACGACGCACAGTGATCATCTTTCTCAACCGACCTGGACACAGAAAACCAAAAGAAAGCTCAGTCATTCGTAATATATTTTACTTAATTCATAGTATTTCAGTGGAAACCAATTAAAAGTAAGGTACATTTTAACCTCCCTGTGATTCCACAGATGCCAACTTCAAATGTTCCTGAAACTGACCCATGGTGTTATTATTATAGTCTTTACTTATTTACCCGTGTGGCTTTAACATACTGTAAACTGACACTTCCCAAACTCACC
This sequence comes from Protula sp. h YS-2021, assembly GCA_949752745.1. NCBI lineage: Eukaryota > Metazoa > Annelida > Polychaeta > Sabellida > Serpulidae > Protula > Protula sp. h YS-2021. The sequence goes on from OX457028.1 coordinate 26,431,766, forward strand.
GACTGTCAGTTAATTTCCCTTGACCAATGAAATACTTAGAAGTCTGGGAGTTTTTCACACTGCCCAATATTTTCCGCGACCGTCGCAGCATGTTGACAGTTTTTCCGGTCCGATTCTGAACACCTTTCACGTTTTCTTTGGAGGCCTGCTTTGTTTGTTTTGATCTTGTCATTTCACTTTTAACCTATAACAATAGTGATAAAAATAATAATAAACAGACATAAAATGTTTCTACACAGCCAATCAAATTTCACATCACAGAAATAGAAATTACTACACTTCATTTACATTTTTCATCTACATTTCATTTGCTTAAAGCCAGACACTGTTTATTTGAAAACGGGACAAAAAGAAAAAAAAAAAACCTCTGGGCAACACTTTTCTTACAGCAACTGCATTTCTATTAGCAACTAAATACCCTTCACCACTTATAAGATATGTTATAATTAAGTAGCAATTTGCAAATCTAGATCTTAGAAATTTCACCTTCCATGCAGTAACTCTAACCTGTTTCATCTGAAGAGTCAAACTGTAATAAACTTAGAAAGCTAGGGGTTTTTGATTTGTTAACCCAACACTACAAGCATAGACAATGATGAACATATTGACTTTGTAAGACCTCTCAAAGACAAAAAAGTAGTCCGCTTGATCCACGCACAGTGTGTTTCAGTAACAGCCGTTGACAGAAACCGTGTTCACAAGACGCCCAGTGCTGAAAATCCAAGGTCCAGTTGTGAAAATGTAAACAATTCGAGAGCTTATCCATATCAATACGCAGGTTTAATTCAAATATCTTCAGAGAGCTGTTTGAATCATGCTTACATGATACAAACGTATCTCATGTATGACAGCGTTAATAAAGAAGACAGAAGCCACTTCTGGCCTGCTTTGGATGAGCACACGTGACTAACCCATAAGGAGCCGTTGAAAGTAAAAAATCAAATTCCACCGGGGACTTTGAGAGACCCTAAGAGGTCACCAAAATTTCACAAGTTAGAGCCATCCGGGTGAACACGAACACCGAGTGTTGCCAAAATATCTTTATACTTTGTCGGAATCAGATTCATAATAAGCATAAGACAGATTCACATATACCACAGCATTGAAAGGTCAAAATTCAAAGTTACGCAGTGACCTTGAATGACCTCTTATCATTCCGACACTTTATCCACATAATCACTCAAACCGATCTCTATTAAACTGCGTTTGCAGGCTTTGATGGAACAACGTTCACAATATGCACAGGACCCACCCTACGACAGGGTTATGGATAAAAATTTAAAGTCCACCGATACCCCTGAATGACATCTCAAGGTCACTAAAAATCTTAACAGGCCGAGACGTTGTTCTCATGAACAACCTGTCAGCGTTTCATCACAAATCCGTCAACGGATCTTGTCGGAATCGTGTTTACAAGACTTAACCTTACGACAGTGTCGAAAGCCAATATTCCAAGGCCAGCCGCGACCTTGAATGGCCACTCAAGGTCACCAATATCCAATCAGGCAGAGAGCTCATCCACATTAATACTAACAATTTTAACCAAAATCCATTTACATGTTTTACTGGAATTGTGTTCACATAGAAACCGTGACGCACGAATGCTCGTATAAGTGAGAAACGGGAATGAAAAACGAATGGTACCAGAGCACAACAAAACAAATGATTTTTTTAGCTATATTTAATATTTTAATTATTCTGAAATATATTGCGAACTAGAGAAAATTTCACGCAAATTACGTTTTTTTTTTGGGAACATTTGAAGCGTTACCTTTTGTTTGTAGGAAAAATAACATCATTAACAATTTTAACAACAGCAATAACAGAATGACGGGGTGGCAACAACATAGTTTTACTGGTTTGGCACACATATAAACAGCATTCTATATTTCACGTCTTGCTATATAAAAAAAAAACATCTATTAATTATGCACGACACGACTTAGTATTCATGTGGAGAAATACGTTGTCATAATTTAACGAAACAGCTTTTAACGAATCAGATTTAACGAAATTTTTATCTTAAAATCAATCCAGAAACTCCTTTTTGGAGAATCACGTCTACATTCACGTAAAATCATAGACATAACCAAATCCACTATGCGATAGTAAACATCTTGGTTAATACACATAAATACTGAAATATAATCCGTAGGGAAATGGAATAAATGGAAGGACTTTATCCCAGAAAAGCATGAATCATGGAATCTTGGTATCCAGCTTCCTTCGCCAACTTTACACATTCTTCTGTAAAAGGTGTTGGTCCGCAAGCACAAAAATAACAAGTATTTTCTTCGGAAGGCGTTGGAACATATTGATTTGTTAACCCTTTTCGTATCCGTCCTTTTGGGCCGGTCCAATCAGAGTGCGGCTGAGATAACACGTGGTGCACTTCAAAATTGTTGAAACGAGATTCCAACCGATCCAACTGCTCTTTCCACAAGATGTCTTTTAATTCCTTATTGAAGAAAACTAGCTTCACTTTTTGTTCGCTTTTCCAGTCACAGATAAGAGTGTGGTGTATAAGTCGTACCATAGGAGTAAAGCCAGTGCCTGCAGCAAAAAGGGTCAAATGGTCAACGGTCTCCAGCACCCTGTGGTCAAATGTCCCCTGAGAAAGTGTACTCATATACACAAGCTCGTTCGCTTTACGCAAGCCAATAATGGGTGTAAGCGCTCCTTCTGGGTAAATTTTGATCATCAAGTATAGGCACTTGCCCTGAGTTTGTAGCGGATTTGTTTTTTCTAACGACTCAATCACAGCGGTATAGTTGCGAGAAATGTCCATACCTAAAACTGTTTCCTGGAGTTGAACATGATGTCCAATGGGAACACACATGCGTGTGCCCTCGGGTAGCTCCAGGCCATACAGCTTGGTATCGTGAGTCACGTGTTCAACGCTTAAGACCCTGCACTGTCTGTAACTTGTCTTTACTTCTGATGTCTTCATAAGCGTACTTGGTTCGGAATCATCTTCCTTCAACAGGAGCCACCTTTGTTCTGGAATCGTCTTTTGCAAATCGATTGCCACTTTGCCCGTCAATTTACTGACGTTCACACCGTAGTCAGCCTGTATTTCGCCCCCAAGCTGGAGCACCGATGTGAATGTATAATCTTCAATCTGCAGTATCACTTTAATTTTTTTCTTCTCCGGTTTTTCTATTACAATATATTCCTGCTTCATTTGTTTCCATCTCGGGTAGAAAACTAAACTGACTGTTGTGTCAGTCTGAAACCACTCGAATCTTGGTGGCGTTTTTCCTGCTGGTTTTGGCACCGACAATAAAGGAGGTTGCGTTAGATTATTTGGTGACTGAAGTTTACCAGCTGAAGAAACAACCTTTCCCGGGTTTCTGCGTGCCGCCTCATCTGCCACCAAAGGCCCCAGCAGGCATCTGGCCAGCATTGACTCATAATTAACCCATTTATGTACTTCGTCAAATAGTAGGGTCGCATCCGTACCAACACCTCGCATCAGTTCGGGTATGCCGCCCGGGTGAAACTCCATATACGGCGTGACGTTGTATACCTTTCCTCTGATACATATCCATGCATCGTTTTCCTTATTGTGCTTTGCTAACTCGGCGCGTGTAACTCCGATCCTACGACCACCGGTGCCGGCTAAATCTTTACCACTGGATCCGAGCCTAACCCAGTCCATGAGCGACCTGCCGGGCTTAAGAGCCGTTTTATTGCGCGGATTACCAGTCGCGCTTCCCGATGGCTCGCTCGGTTGCTGCACGCCAAGTGGCAATGGAGTTTTGAAAGTAGGCACATTTAGAAAATTACTCATGGTTAAATGTGCTTACGCCTTGAAGTAGTTTCACTGCATGCTCTTCTTTACAAACTGAAACAAGTCAAATCGAATGGAGTGGTTTACATTACGTGTCCGCGAATCTAACTTAAAACAAAGTAACACATGAATTGACAAAACTTTTCCAAATTCCCTATCTGCGCCTGGTGTCTGTTAATTAGTGAGTTATTCAGAGAATTTTCATTAAAAATGTATCTCGTCCTACAATTTTGCCTCAGTAACTTGCAAACCTCAAAACGGCTTGTGTGTGGGTTTTGTTGTTGTTATTGTTTTTTTTTATGAAATTCACCAAATTTCGGCGAAGCAGCAGATTCGCCAGCTTTTCATTAAAAGTGTCTCTTCTTTCAGTTTTCATTTGATTTTGCCGGAATTGTTACGTGCACATATATAACTGATGCCCACCTGAAGTGAACCTGCTGACCATATTTTGGAGCAGTTTTCTCAATTTTAGAGCCTTTATCTTTCTGTGTTAGTATGTTTGTGTGTCATCACCGACACTTATTATAGACTCTATTCTACCAAAGCTTTTAGTCAAATGATCTAGTATCATGCACGTATGTTAAAAATCTGTAAAATCATGGGATATTCTAAATTATCGATCAATTTTTCAAAAGCACCAGACCCTTTATCCGACTGATAGTACTATTAGCCATTTTCCCTGTTGTTAAGATTTGCTTCTTGGATACAGCTGAACACAAATCATACACAACGGTGACTGAAATGAATAATTTTGAGCAAACTTGTTCTCGTCTTTAAATGTCATCTTTCGTCAGTCGGAGATAAAGCTAGCAGATGATTTACAAATAGTGGCTTAACTTTAACTGGGATGTATTATATGGTTGAAATTGAAATTACATTATGAAGTCAAGCTTTCCAGAAGCACCTCAGCTGAAGACAGCATCAACCACAAGAAAGGAAACAGACAATCACAGATCTTGCTTTCGTAGCATGTAGTTTTGCAAATGCGCACGGGATAACATGAGATTATACATTTATACACATCATCACTATACGCTTATAACTCAGGAACCCCCTCCCCCCTCTCAAAAAAAAAAAAAATGGAAACAGAAAAGCATTCTGTAGAATACTTCAGCGGTTAGGGGCCATCCATAAAGTACCTACGCAAAAATGTGTCAATTTTCGACCCCCCTCACCTGTACGCAGTGGCCTAGACTCCCCCTCTTCCCCCTTCGTGTACGCACGTACGCAGTATATTGAGAAAATATCAATTTGTTTTAAAAACTATAATGCCAATTAATCAGTGACAAAATTGAAATGCATATGCTAACATACATTAAAATGTGAATAAAATAGCCATTGCACTAAAAATAGTATAATATTTAGTTTGTAAATCGATGTATTAGGTTATTTAATTACTGAAAAATATGTTTCAGATATGTTAAAAAAAATGCGTACCTACGTAGCAGCCCGGAACCCAACTCCTCCCTTGTACGCAGTGCGTACGCACCGACCGTGACCCCCCCCCCCCCGGTGCGTATGCAACTTTATGGATGACCCCCTAGCACCGCTGTAGGTTGGTTACGTTAATATTGTACTTAAAGTTCCTTTATGGTACCTGCACTTCCTTTTTGGTTTTTAGCGTACTGTAAAATTGTTCAAAATCTCGACATAAGTTTAAGTGCCATAGAGTGTTGGGATGAGCATGATCCCGGACAATGTTATTAAAATTATTATTACTTTAACGAAGAAATAAAAGTAATTTATCAAAATTTGTGCCTGTTTTGTACATGCAACTCATCGGACATGCATGATCAGTAAAAGTTTGCTTAATGAAGCTTGGTAGATAGAATGCGAGTCTCAGACCACAGAGTTGACCCTTATGGGATAAGCAGTGCAAGTATTGCAGTACTGAAAGAGAGGAGTGGTTGTCTTGGAGCTTGTGGTTACAGCACAGTGGAACAGAAATACAACAACCTAACATTTAGCTTTGAATGCTGAGTTATCCCTTAAATCATATGTAAAATATAGAGGCAGAATTTAAAATTACTGATAACAGTCATTTAATTTCGCACAAGTGCAAGTTTGTCAAGAGGTACCTTCAAATAAAAATGAGAGAAAAGTACAGCAACGTTTTTCCCAAGAAGTCATGCTGAAGTTTTCAGATTGTAATGTTCGATGTAAATCTAGTTATCCAGAAGAAACGAAATGGAGTCAGTGGCTCCTTAAACTTGTGAACTTTGTGAGTACACTGATAACTGTCCTAAGCACTGCCCCTTAAACTTAAATGTTTACAAGATTTATAATATATTGCACCTAACGACATGGCTGTTACAAGTGATATAAAATAACATGGGCGTCAATGAGGAAAAGTAATAAAGTTGTAATTTCCTATGAACAGCTGATCATTTGCATCACCATCACCCATAAAATATATTTTTATCTGTGATTTTCAAGATTGTTCTCCTACTGAAAGGTACACAGAATTACAGCGGCCGGTGCACAACAACATCTCAAACATTTTACCCGAACATTTCAAACATTTTTTATTAGCCAGGTATTACTGTTTTGTTTCTGTTAACCAAATAAATGTTTATATGGACATCCCCCTCCCCTCCTTTTCCAATGCTTGCCCCTCCTTCGGTTTAGAAAGTTTCACTTTCGACTACATTTTATGCTATTTCAGAATTACAAGACTTTACCTCGCGTAAATATATATGAATATATATCTGATGTGTCCAGAAATGGACCACGTAACAATATTTCTGAAAGTGGGAGGCACGTAATCTGAAATGTGTGGTATTTAAATCCTCAGTTTCTATATACGTCCAGATGCAGGTGTAGCAATTTGGAATGTAGGCACTATAAAATGGACTTATACTCCACGCTTTTTTAAATATGGGACTAGAATGCGGTCGCTGCAAACAGGTTTCACTGTATTTTTTTATCCGGGTCACGGACAGGCAGGTTTTATTGTACTTTACTGTACTACTCGCCAATCCCCTACTTCATTGGTGATTGCCGTCACCCCCCCTCCCCCACCTGAACGCAACCCAAATCCTTTTACCCCTTTATAGGTATGGGCCTCACCCTAAGTACACTTACATCTATTTTATATACCTTGTTTTCGTCATTCTCCTCAAAGAAAAAAACACTACAATGTCAGCTTCAAAACTATATAATAGTTGACTCATATCGGTTTGTTTGTTTGGTGTTTAACGTCCCGTTCACCAACCAGGATAGGGTACATAAGGACGCACTTGCTAAAGAAACAAGTGGGAAAAAGGAAGAATGAAGAAATAGTAAAAGGAGAGTTGGAAAGAAAGAAATTCTGATTAGTCGCCTCTTACACCATGTACGGAACAGAACGCAGTAGGTGTATTCTTAAGATTCCCCCATCCCACAGGGGGAACTCACATCGGTGGCGAGTGGGGGAAATTTTGGTGCCAAAATGGTGAGCTACTTATGTTTACAAAGTTTAGTTTGTTCGTTTGTTTGTTTGTTTCGTGTTTAACGCCCCGTTCACCAACTAGGATGAGTATATTAGGACGCACTTGCTAAAGAAACAAGTGGGAGAAAAAGAAGGAAGAATGAAGGAATAGTAAAAGCAGAGCTGTAAAGAAAAAAATTCCGATTAGTCGCCCCTTACTCCATGCACGGAACAGAACGCGGTGGGTGTATTCTTCAGATTCCCGTCCACCCCACAGGGGGATACAGAGTCTGGTGTTCAAAATACGAAATGGCATGTGACGTCATACGTTGCTGATTACTGGGAGAATAGCTTATTACGTGAAATAGTAATAACTAGCGCGGCCAGTGCACACAAAACATAAGAGTACAGGTTTATATTACACACTTTCAATCGACACCAATTTAGTATCTTGTTTTTGTGAACAAAACAAATGTCTCAACGACTAAACCCATAATTCCCCAAAAACCATTTTCCTTTTTTTCTTATTACTGAAATAAAATATTCATTTCTGCAAACATAATGATAATTCAACGTCAGAAATTGAAAAATAAACAAAAAAGATGGTGGTCACTAAAACAGATGCTACTGCACGTCTTTTCTATCCGAGTCCGGAAGATGGTCGCTAAAACGGGTTTTACTATAGGTCTTTTTTATCCAGGTCTGGAAGTTGGTCACTACTGTTTATATCATTATATGCTCAGATTTATTGTTTATGCTTACACCTTTGCACTAATACCATATCACGTGATCGTATTAGAATGATTCGTGGAGTTCTGAATAGTCGCCAAACAAGTAAGACGTCTCTTTATATTTTTACGAAGACATAACATGGTGTCAGATGTGGTTTTAAAATGGCAAAGTTTCAACCACCGACAGCCTTCAACTTTAGTAAAACACAGCAATGGACAGAGTGGAGAAGCCGTTGGCAGAGATTTCGTATTGCCTCTAAGCTGAGAGAAGAAGAGGGAGAAATTCAAGTGTCCAGTCTTATATACTCCGTGGGCATGCAGGCTGGGACGATTTACAGTTCATTTGCCTTTGCAAATGACCCCGAGTGAAATAGTCACGATGCCGTTTTTGCAAGGTTTGACGCTCATTTTGAATGAAATAATCATTTTGAGTGAATAAAAATCATTATAAAATAAAAATAAAATACATGAACGCGAGAAGTTCCACGCACGAAAACAACAGCCGGGAGAAAACGTTGAAGCTCACATCCGTGCGCTGTATGAACTGTCTGAAACGTGTGGATATGCGGCAAGGGCGAAAGAAGAGCAGATCCGTGATCTTATGGTCATGGTTATTTAAGACAAGGAATGCTCAGAACTAGAGAAGGATGATTTCAGCCTTGCCGATGCTATTGTGAGATCTGCAGAACGTCTGAAATGGTAAAGTCTCAAATGAAAAGTCAACAAAGCTGCGTCTAACCTAGATGCGGTGCGACGGAAGGGATTAGACTGAAGGGATTCCAAGATCCCAGATCGAGTTTTCGGGGCGAGGTGGCAAACAATACCCCCGAGAGGTGCAACAACCACAAACAGGACCGAAATGTGGGAACTGTCCATATTGCCATGCAGGCAAGCCCTTCCCTGCAAAAGGTAAAAAGTGCCGATTCTGTGGTAAATTCAATCATTTTGAACGAGCGTGCCGAGCCAAGAAAAAGAATCTACATGAGGTACTGATGATGACGGTGACTTTGCAAGTGATGTTCAAACCCCAGCACGTTTTCTGGGGGCTGTTGATTGCCCTGATGTTCGACCGTGGGAGGTATTTTTTTGTATTGTTTTGTTCTTTAGATGCCTTTCACTGCTTTGGTCATGTCGGGATCCCTCTGCCACATTAAACTGAAATGGGGCATTCCAGCCCTCCTTGAAACCCTTACATGTGGAGTGCCTCACAGGGTAGCAAGGAGGAGTCCCAATTTTAAAGTCTTAGGTATGACCCGACCGGGGTTTGAACCCACGATCTTAAAGGAGGTAATGTTAATTTGAAAAACTTACCCGTTTAAATTCAAGCCGGACACTGGCGCAGATGTCACGTGCATTCCTGAGGCAGTATTTAACAAGATTAAACCAAGACCGGAACAGCCAAATTTTGCACTGTTGTTAGGTCCATCTGGCCCAGTGAATGCTATGGGATAATTTATTACGACGGTACTACACAAGGGGAAGCAATAAAAATTTCCTGTGTATGTTATTTCATCAAACCTTCAAACGAGTCTTCTTAGCAGAGGCGTTGCAGCAGCAATGGGACTTGTTCAGTTCGTGAAACATATTAGGGAGAACATATTTGGAGAGTTTGGTCTGACGAAGAGCTGTGAACCGGTGAGGATCAGACTAAAAGATGGCACAATGCCTTAAAACCTTTTAACTCCACGACGTGTTTCGAACCTTTGTTAAAACCCGTGAAAGAAGAACTGGACCGTATGATGCTTAATGATATCATTCAACCGATTACGGGACCAACGCAGTGGTGTGCGCCTATGGTGTCGGTGGAAAAGAAAAATGGAAAAGTCGGGATCTGTGTTGATCTCAAGAAACTCAATAATTCCGTGCAAACGAGAGCGTTTTGTGGTGCCACCTCTGGACGAAATTGCCTCCAAGCTAGCTGGTGCTAAGGTATTTTCAACTTTAGACTGTTCACAATCGTTTTGGCAGTTACCACTCAACGAAATGACAGACATTACACGTGTTTCATCACACTTTTTGGCAGATATGTCGTCTTCAATCGTTTGCCGTATCAGTTAAACTCCAGCACGGAGATATTCCAACGCACCTTGAAACAGCTTCTAGTGAACATAGGTGAAAGTATTTGTTGATGTGGACGACATCTTGCTCTATGCCCCTGATGTTTCCAAGCATGACGAGATCCTAGGGAAGGAAGAAGACAAAGTAAGCCAGTCCGGTTTGAAGCTCAATAAATCGAAATGTCGTTTTCGAATGACGAAGATTACGTACCAGGGTCAAGTCTTTTCAGCTGACGGAATGTCTCCAGATCCGGAGAAGTTGAACGCTATCTGTAATATGAAGGAGCCCTCGAATGTTGCAGAACTCATCCTGATGGTAAATTATTTGGCGAGATATTTGCCAAATTTATCACAGGTGATGGCCGCGATGATAGAACAGCTCAAACACGACAACAATTTTTCTTGGGACGAGCCACAGAAGAAATCGTCTGAGGTCTTCTGACAGAGTACTTAGGTACCTTAGGTACCTTAGGTACTTAGGTATGGTTTGGGTGCGTGTTTGTTGCAGCTGATGGATGGCCAGATGAAGCCTGTAGCATATGCGTTATGTTGTCTCACACCGACGGAAAGAATTTGGTGTGGGCCTGTGAGAAGTTTAGACACTATCTGCTGAGACTTCCAGAGTTCAAACTTATCACGGACCATAAGTCACTAGTGCCAATCATCAACATAAAAGATCTTGACAAAACACAATCAGGATACAAAGGTTGTTGATGCAACAGCCACGTTTCAACTGTATCGCTGAACACATTGCTGGAAAGCATTTGGTTGTGGACGACACACTCAGTAGGAATGTTCAGCAAAGTCAGTTTGAATCAGACATCGCTAGTGTAGTTGAGTATTGGCGATGGTTGAAAGCACATGGCCAGTCTTAGATCAAAAGCTGGAAGATATCGCCAACGAATCTCCCAAAGATCCGGACTTATCGATAGTAATGACGTAAACTCTAAATGGTTGGCCAGAGTATCAAAGGTGTATTACGGAGACAATTCAATCATATTTCGCAAGAAGACAGTGCTTTTTATCGGTGAATAAAGGTATCCTTACTTACCTCGACAGAATTGTAATTCCGAAATCCATGCAGGCTGATGTGCTGTAGAAGTTGCATGCAGGTCAACAGGGCATCATCAAGTCAAAGCAACTTGCGTCTCAGTCTATGTGGTGGCCAAGAATCAATGCCGATATACAAGCTACGTGTCAGAACTGTACATTTTGTGAGGAAATTAGGCCATCAAAGATACACGAGCAATTAATTCCAACTCAGCTTCCGTGGCAAAAAGTGCTCATTGACTCATGCGAATTGCAACAAAGTCAGTACATGGTTATCATTGACTATTACAGTAGATACACTGAAGTGGTGTTCTTACCTGACTTCACCAGCAAAACTGTGATTCTGAAGTTGAAATCAGTTTTTGCCCGTTGTGGCATACCACTGGAATGCCGAACAGATGGCGCATAGCAATTTGTGTACAGGGAATTTGCTGAATTCAGTGATCATTACAATTTTGTTCATAATGTCAGCAACCCACATTTCAGCCAAAGTAATGGTGAGGCTGAAGCTGCGGTCAAAATTGCGAAGAAATGTCTGAAACAAGAAGATCCGTTTGCTACTCTAATGTTATATCGCACTACGCCACATTCAGCCACAGGACAACCACCTTCAAAGTTTTTGTTCGGCAGATTACTCCGGACAGTGGTGCCAACCAATCCGAAAAATCTCGCTCATTGTTGGCCAAAGGATGCTTTAGTCAGAGACAATGATTATTAGTACAAAGAGAAAATGGCTAGAAATTACAACAAACGACATGGGTGCGTGTCAAAACAGTCAAGGAGACGATATGGAAACCAGCAAGAATCGTCAGTAAGACAGAATATCCAAGGTCCCATACAGTCTGATTGGAGACAGTATAGGAGAAATAGCAAGCACATCCTTCCGAGTCACAGCCAAAATAATAGCCAGTTCCACTCCAATTCGTAGCAAAAAGGCAATAGGTCTGCTTTGGAAGCAAATTGTCGATCGCAGAATGCAAAATTTGGTAAAACCGTCCTTGACAAGTAAGACTGTAAACTTACCTGAAAGTGAAAATCTACAGGACAAATTGGTGCAAAATAAAACTGTGTCTGTGTCGTTCCCATCACCTCTAGTTTAAATAAAATCTTCTGCAAATGTTTAACCAAAACCTGTTAGTGCAAAATAAAACCATAGTAGCAACTCGTTCAGGAAGAGTCTCGGTGAAACCTAAAAAGGTAGATTTGTAAAACACTCAGTAGTTTAAGTTCCCCTGTGTTGCTAGTTGGGACGATTTTTGTTTCATCCTAATTCACTGACCAGTGCATAGAATCCATACAGAGTTGCTCTCATTTTCATCGAAAAAATTAAAATTCTACATGTAAATAGCTTTGTGTAAAATAACTAGTATGTATTATATAAATATTAATATATAAAGATATTATTTTTTTGTTCTTCAAAGTGAATATAAATAGCATTTTCCGTCACGAAAATAAATCCTTAACTCTGTTTTTGTGAAGTATTTATACATCAGTCTGGAATAGTTATTCCCATTTCGGTATGCAGTGCATGTTCTTGTATAATGTTAAATATAAAGGTTCGACATTCACGTAAGTTATTGGTTTAAAATTTCTCGTTTTATTATTTTTTTACCAATAGGAAGATTCACGCTCAGCTCTCTACAATATGATTAAATAGTTCCATAAACTTTGTCGGAATTGTTGACACTTACTCATTGTAAATATGTAAATTTCTAAGTTACAAAAAGGAAAATTTTTGTATAGTTGAATATGTCAAGTTTAACTAAACTAATGATATTTTGGGATATATATTGATAAAACTAGCATGGATATCGATAAATGTAACATCTGAATAGGATATCATATTTTCGCTCACATAATTGAAGGTGAGATGTGAAGTTTGTTTTTCTTAAAAGGGAGAGGTGTTTATATGTTTATATGCATAGGTTTATTGTTTATGCTTACACCTTTGCACTAATACCATATCACCTGATCACATTTGAATGATTCGTGGAAATCCGAATAAAATCACACACAAGTAAGACGTCTCTCTCTTTTTTTACGAAAACATAACAACTACAGCAGTTTTACTGCAGGTTACATGTATCCGGAACTGCAAGTTGGTCAAAACAAACAAGTTTTATGGTACGTCTTTTTATCCGAATCTGGAAGGGGTCACAACAAATAGTTCTTATTTTACATCTTTTTATCCAGGTCTTGAAGGTGGTCTGGATGGTTTTGTTAACCGTCATCCCCAACCTCGTCTCCATCGATCTAATGTAGGTCCGACTGTAAACGCAAACCTAACCATTTTACCCAAGGTAACGGTCTGTATCCTAAGTGTAGTTATGACCATGATATACTACCCAGTCTTCGTGCATTCCCACCGACCAAAAAGCACTAGAAAGCGATTCTTCCTAACTGCGCATCAGATGACTCACCTCAAGCGGATGGGAGGGGGGGAGCATTTCGATGCCAAAATGGTGAGCTGTGTTTCATAACAGAAGATATCAGGCGACTCGATTTAAAAGCGAACAATGCTTCCAGGTACTGCAAACAATGCTAACCGACACAAAATAGATCCGATATATGGAACAGCTTGGCAAATGAACCACGTATGCGGCGAAAAAATATAGCTAGACCTGCTGAGACCTATAAATACGACAATAGCATTCCAGTTCCATAGATAACTACTTCATCATGCTCCACAACTGACATTGACCCCTGACTAAGTGGCATGTTACGTAAGAGCCGTAGATGAGAAAAACACAAAAAGCTCAATTTCGGGCCATAAGAAAAAGCAATGGACCGAGAGTAATTCTACTGCTGTTCTAAAGAATGCAGGAACGCTCTAGAATCTTCCAGAAAACGCTGAAATTAACAGTGTAGTTAAAAACTATGCTTAGTTAACAAAGGAGCCGACAAAATGGGGAGGCGGGGAGGGGGAGGGGAGCGAGGGTGTTGACGTCATACACCTTTCTTATTTTTCTATTTAAGTTTAATGTTTAACTAGGACCGAGGAATATCCACATCAAGTTTGATCCGACTTTCCGCTGTCGAGATATTCACCAGATAATTTTTTACGTAATGATGCCCCCCCCCCCAAAAAAAAAAAAAAACTGCAAGTCGACACGACTTTCCCTTTTCCATTATCGAGATATTTTGCACACAAGATCTTGTCCAAATTATATACATATTTTACGTGATGACGTAACACGCCGCACTCGTTCGTTCTATTCGCGACAAAATTTGATAGAAACTTTCGGACCTTCCAAGCAACAACACCAAGTTCAGGGTTGAATTTCTTCCAGTCCAAAAGGTATTTCTTCCGGACAGTGGAAGAAACCTGGAAGAAATGGTTTTTTTTCGGACAAAACTGGAAAAAATGAAAATCATGCTTCAATGTATATTTTATTACTGCCATTGGACAGAGGAATCCATGGCACAATGCAAAACATACAGCTACTATGTGAGTCACCGCGTCTTGTACTATGTACATTTTCTTTACAATCTTTTTTTTTCATGTCATTTACACTTCATGTACAATATCCAGTTATGATTAGTAGTCCAATTCCTTTTCGTCCCTCAACATTCTGTAGAAAAACAAAACTTTTGATGCTTTGTCGTTTCCCAATCTATTCTCTACTTTGCTATGAATAGCGCCGAAACCTGAAAATATTCGCTCAAAGGAAGCGGACGATGGGGTGAAGACAGCAAATTTTTAGCCAAATCTGCAAATTCTGAGACGGATTTGTTGCTCTTTACAGCTTCCCACCATGTAACAGAATCAACAGCCCGTGCTGCATCTGAAAAATTGGCCTCGGGGGAATGGACACAACTGAGCTTTAAGAACAACTTGACTACGTCTCGAGGAGTACGTCTATCCCCCGTGGGGGACATGGTTTGTGTAAGGCTGTTGCGTGTTGACTACGCAAAAAAAAAATTACAAGTGGAAGGATGTAAGTCGACGTAGTGTCTAACATTTAGACGGATCAATCCATTAACCAGTATTCGCGTGAGACTGTGGTAGGTACGCTAAGTACAGCGCCGATTTTGAAAAATTCGCCATTTTGTCAAGTCCCATCCGGAAAATGCTTGATCACTGCACTGCGGAAGGTGCCAGGGAGCCCGTGTGCAGAATTTGAAACGAATCCATTCATTAATGTGGCCTGTAGACGCGTGAGACTGCCGTATATATAAAGTCCAGTGCCAATTTTCAAATGTCCGCTATTTCGTCAATTTTTGGTCGATCCAGAAAATTCTTGGTCACTGCGCTGCGGAAGGTTCCAGAGAAGCCGTGTACAAAATTTGAAACGAATCCGTCTATTAATGTGGCCTGTAGACGCGTGAGACTGCCGTATATACGCTAAGTCCAGTGCCAATTTTCAAAAGTCCGCCATTTTGTCAATTTTTGGCCGATCCGGAAAATTCTTGGTCACTGCACTGCGGAAGGTTCCAGAGAAGCCGTGTACAAAATTTGAAACGAATTTGTCTATTAATGTGGCTTGTAGACGCGTGAGACTGCCGTATATATAAAGTACAGTGCCAATTTTCAAATGTCCGCCATTTTGTCAATTTTTGGCCGATTCGGAAAATTCTTGGTCACTGCACTGCGGAACGTTCCAGAGAAGCCGTGTACAAAATCTGAAACGAATCCGTCTATTAATGTGGCCTGTAGACGCGTGAGACTGCCGTATATACGCTAAGTCCAGTGCCAATTTTCAAATGTCCGCCATTTTGTCAATTTTTGGTCGATCCGGAAAATTCTTGGTCACTGCACTGCGGAAGGTTCCAGAGAAGCCGTGTACAAAATTTGAACCGAATCCATGTATTAATGTGGCCTGTAGGCGCGTGAGACTGAAGCGTGACAGACGGACAGACGGACGGACAGACAGACGGACAGACCGAAAAGTTCAAAACTATATCCCTCCGTTTCACGGGTGATAATAGGCGAGGTCATGTGGTTTGGGTTACGCTTCTGAAGAAATAGTATATATACTGGATCTTACAACACAGAATGGAGATCAACTAACTGTTCAAATAATGGACAAAATAAGCAACGAGCAATATAAACACGATACATAGATGAGAAACACAAAAGTGATACACCAGGCTTCAATGACTTTGGATACAGCGGTGGAGATAAGAAACGCTGAGGTACAAATCAAATAAGTTTAGGGGCTACTTGGAGCAGAATTTAGGTGAAATAAGGCACATGTCGTAAATGTTAATAGGCAAGAGAACAGATAAAATCCAGTTCAAAATATGTCCATGTGTTTTGTTCGGTTTTGTACTGGAAGAAAGTATTTCTTCCGGACAGTTAAAACCAGATTTTTTCCAGTGGTTTATTCCATCTTGGAAGAAACATGCGAACCCTGACCAAGTTTTAGCTTTCTTAGATGTTCAGCAGCTGAGAAATTTTGCACACAAGATTTTTACGCAATGACATCATACGCCTGGCCCTGCCCTAATCACGTGACATGCATCAAAAGTTGACAGAACCGTACGACCGACTCATGAAATACACATATAAAATTTGAAGTCGATACGACTTTCCGTTATCGAGATATTTTTTCTGCACCTAAATGAAGAAATAAAAGATGTATTCAGCGCATTATAAATTATGTGTTTGTTTTCTTTTTTTTTAAGGTTACGAACTCCTATACTGGGATGAACTGCCTGTAAATGTTTAAATTGGGACCGGTATGCAGAATTCGTGGATCAGAAAATATGAACTGTTCCCTATTAGGGAACAATGGAAGGCTTCGTAGCTCTGACAGAGAGATATACGATTTTAAATAGCCAATTCGAACTTTTGACTTTTGCCGAAAGGTTTTTGCGTTTCGGTTGAATTGTTGGGATAAGGATATAAAGAAATGATAGAAAAAAATCAACAAAATTCCATTTTGCCAGAAACACATTACCTGATGATTATGAAAGTGACTGAATAATGTGTAAAATAGTTTTAACAGATTATATGATGGCTTTATAAATTTGAAAGTGTGCATGTTGGAAGAAGATTTTTAAGGTTTTTCCTTATCATTTCTTTATAAGTTATCATAAAAATTTGCAGTCGAAACAATACCTCCACCGGAAAGACTCGAAAG